>CM055096.1:29546994-29954494 GCA_029204225.1 Diphasiastrum complanatum | reverse complement strand
ATAAACTCATCAAATCTAATGGAATTCACGTAGAATCATGATGAATCATGGATCTTAGGCTCTAATACCAAAAATTTCATGTGCCAAATCTAACCCAATAGTAATTACAATGGAAGTAAAGCTAATAGCAAGAGAAATGCAAAGCATCCAAAACTCCATTGCAAGTTGAATGGGTAATTTTGCGGGCCAAGGAGAAAACTTATGGACCATTCAGGAGCAGTGGAGTTTTTAGTTCTAAACAAAATCATATACGAGAGACCACGGTCAGGGATAAATTGGTCAACCATCATATTTTTTAGTTGCTAATTTCTAGAATTCATAGACCACCCGTTGATCCAGGTACACAGCAAAGACCTCTCGAAGTACGGGCGCCTCATAATGTGCATGTTTCAAATTTAATGGAAAAAATGAAACTTAATCCTCATGCCATTGTGGTTCCGTTCATAGTCTTAGTGTATCCTGCAAAAAGCCCAACCAAGAAAGACTTCAAGGAAGAAAAAACAATGAATTATAATTACTTTGTAATTGGTTGGTCGCATTCCGCAGAGGCTCGTAGACAATTGATGGCCATGTACCCTGCCTCCATGGTTTTTGGTTTTGTTGATTGCAAGGTTTTCGCAGGGTTGACAATTGAAGAAGGAAAACTTTTAACTTGGGCTCATAATAATGATAATGATTATCGAACAAAGATGTCTTTATGGAGAAAATAATATTTTTCCATCACAAATTCAAAGACCATCTTATTAAACATGAAAAGCCTGATATAAATCTCAGGAGAACCTGTTTGCTCGAAGTTGGAGTCTTTATTGACGAGTCGGAGAAGCCAGACGATTTAAGATAGTTTGATCCATTGTTCCAAGTAGCCTTCTACAATGGAAATATCTGGAAGCTTCAGGATAAAATCTTTACCATGTGGGAGAACAAGGAGCTTAAAGGTTAGAAGACTACTAGAGTTAAGGATGAAATTGCAGGTGAAAAATAATCAAAAAGTAAAATAAAAGATTTGTTTGTTGAAGGACTGTCAGAAGATATGAAAGGCCATCTTTGGAGGTCTTTGCAAGGGGTGAAAGGCGAGGTGGTACTCACTTCTGTTTTGACAAGGGTGATTGAGAAGGTGCTTTTGCTTGAGGAAATGGCAAACAAATTTAGCAAGTACGTAATTTGCTGATAAATGTTTTTATTGCTTTCAAATTTACTTTTTAGAGTAATCATATACCTCATCCTTTTTGTTTCTTGCAGTCACAAAATTTTCATGAGAATACAAGAAGTTATCGTGTGGAGGCTGGCCTGTAAAAGCTAGGAGGAAGTCATAACAAACTATCCTATTTCAAGCTCCCATGCTGCCCTTTCGGAGCTTTTCTTGTCATTCAAAAAATTCAAGGTGATAATTAATTTTGTTTTCTTATTTGTTTTGGTTGGTAGTATGTTTTAGTAACTAAAGTGATGATTTATGCTTTTTACAGCCAAAGCGAGTGAAGGGTGTGGATGCAATTGATTGCCCGCCAAATTTTTTAATGCATATTGAGAGGGCGAAACAAGAGCACATGAGAATCGAGATTTGTGGCAACATGCCTGCCCTGTTTGAAGAATTTAAAACCTTCATGAATAATGATCCCACAATAAACCCCGTGTACTATAAAGTCTGTGTTGGAGATGTACAAGAGATGATATCTATCTCATTGCAATGAAGACTACAACAATGTCTTCAGTTTTCCTATCGTGACATGCAAGTTGAGGCACATTGAGGGATCTCACACTCTTGTCAACCCTTACCAAAAGCCTCAATGCCTAATAAGCATGTTGATTACCTTATTTTCAAACCAAGATGAATGGCTACTGGATCTATTTGCTAGAACATGTATTAAAAATTGCCGTTACATTTTTAACATTGATTTATTTTTCAAATATTATTGTGAATATGAGTGAAATGCATCGGTTTATGTAGGTACTATGACATTATGTGTTGTAAAATCCCGAAGAAATTGCATAGCCCTGGAACTTGATGAAACCCAAGCGCGGTATAAAATGAGCGTGACATCCCTGCATGAGCTTCCCAGGAGGTTGGTTGACGGGCTCTTGCTTCGAATGATAAGTTTCAAAGTGCATCTTTGGATCCCATGCCTTCGATTCATTGTGAGGAAGCTGAATTGGGAGGTTTAGTTGACGAAAAAATTTTAGATGAAGAGGCAAATCCTTCAGATGAAGTTATTGCATCCCAAGAGGATAAAACGGCCGAAAAAAGATGACCAAGTTTTAGATATTTAGAATATCTTGATTCGATACATTTCAACTTGCCATCTAGTGGGGAGAATCAAAGTCCCTAATTTGTAGGGATCTAGACAAGTTTGTGTCATAAGTTTGATGATTTATCATAGGTCAATAAATCATTAACTTTAGGATTAAGGATGTTATAAATGAAATGGAGAAGGACAGAAACTAAGATCATGCTAATCTATATGTTTTTGCTTTCTACATTGTATATTTAAGGTCATACCTTAATGTGCTTTATGTTTTAGGTTATTTTACTGATCCTATAGCACATTCAAGTTTTTTACAATAGCTTCACATGTGTAGGTACTCAAAAGAGATCCAAATCATTGGTGTTTTGGCGATCTTTTGGAGCACTGCTATTAAACTAGTCTATTTCTTGCATTCTAGCTTACTTCACTTAAAAAAAACTTGACCTTGTGGCCCAAGTCTACAACTTTATTGATTGAAAGAAGATTCTTTATCAGATTCAAAACATGAAAAACATTTGAAGTCCCTACTCTCGATATATGTGTGAAGGCATAATGTTTACACATGAACCACTGTCAATAACAACTGCTACTGAAGGGAGGTTCTTGTGCTGAACAGGTAGGGTAACATTACTTCTCTCATTTTCACAAGTGGCACCAATGGCCATTACGAACTAGTCATCATATAAAAGCATCCATGGAGGGTCATGTTGGTGTAATTTTATCTCCTAACCAGGTGGTTAAGGCTTGGCATAGGGGTTTGGAATTCTTCAAAACATCACCTAAGGGCATGGTGACATGACTGGACAATAAAGCAGTCCCACTTCCTTCTGGTTCTAGGGAGGCGAAGGGTTCTTCATCGAACTCAGGTTGGATAGGTCCTTCTTGGTTTATGGGTGAGGTAGGAGCATTCACAACTTGGTTAGAGTGTACAGGAGAATCCATAGATGGTATTGGCTGATTGAGATCACCAATAGGGGCCTTAGCTTGCTCCTCTTGTATCCACTTTTTTACCTTGATATATTGATGTTGTTCTTTTTGCGGGTTGGGATACTCTCCTGGTCCAGTGGATTTAGTGTAATGGCTTATAGTATGGGGTTGACTATGCTCCTCGTTCAAAATTTTCTCTACCATTGGGGGATCTTTCAAGCGTTGGGCACGTGTCTGAACATAGACAGGGGCTTCTAGTTTTGTGGATTTCGCTCTCCTATCATGTACATTAGTTGCTAGGTTGATAGGTGCGTCAACTTGCGGCTCTACTAGTCGGGATGGGTAACCTTTATAGCAATGGCCATGGCCACATTCCCTACAGATAGGTGTGTAGGTGCCCTTGTATGGGCACTCAGCAATGCGGCGGTTCTCTCCATAGCCATAACATTAAGGAGGTGCTCTGTTTCCGTAGAAATGTTGTTGCATGGTAAATAAGGAAAAAATAGAAGCTTCAGTTCCATCCGGATTTTCTTTGTTTCTGGCCAATCTTGTGGGTGTCTTGGCTCTCCTGACTCAAATTAGCATCTTCACAAGTAGGGGATGCCACCTACAAATAGGCAAACCAAGACCTTGAGGGAACAATGAGATACGACACTCACAAAAAGTCTATCAGATTGGGGATCCCAAAAAAGTACAAAAATCAGGATTTTCACACTTTCCAATGTAGAATGATGGATACTTGGGCTCTTGGCTCGCCCTGTGGACAGTGTACTGGGCTCAATGAGATCTATACATGTGAAGCAGACGAGCCAACATATTACAAATTGAAGCCTGTAGGTCAAAAGCAGTATGTTTGGGATTTTTCGACTTTCTGGCTGATGCTTTGGGTGTCTTGGCTCTCCTGACTCAAGTTAAGCTCTTCTTGAGTGGGGAATGCAACATGCAAATAGGCGATCCAAGAGCTTGAGAGATCAGTGAGATATGATACTTTGGGATTGTACAATTCTTGAATCCCAGCTGACAGGCTGTTTGGGATCCTAGAAAGTGCAAAAATCAGGATTTTCACACTTTTTGATGTAGAATGATGAGTACTTGGGCTCTTAGCTCGCCCTCTAGACAGTGTACTAGGCTCAATGAGATCTATGAATGGTGAAGGAGGTGAGCCAACATATTACAAATTGAAACCTGTAGGTCAGAAGTAGTATGTTTGGGGATTTTCGACTTTCTGGCTGATGCTTTGGGTATCTTGGCTCTCCTGACTCAAGTTAAGCTCTTCTTGAGTGGGAATGCAACCGACAAATAGGCGAACCAAGAGCGTGAGAGAGCAGTGAGATATGACACTTTGGGATTGTACAATTCTTGAATCCTAGTTGATAGGCTGTTTGGGATCCCATAAAACTTTCCAATGTCGAATGAAGAGTACTTGGGCTCTTGGCTCGCCCTTTGGACATTATACTAGGCTCAATGAGATCTATCAATGGTGAAGGAGACGAGCGAAGATGGATTTTTACTGAGGCTGGAAAGGCAAGTTTCTCAAAAACTTTGAGGGCTGATATGTCGGGAATGGTGCAAGCTCTTGGCTCATCCTTTTGATACAGTCTTCAGCAAAAGAAAATTCATAAGCATATGAGCTTATGGATTAGGCATCGTCGTGATATGGCACGACGAGCTTATATGGACGGGCAATCCAAGCCCTCCTGGTGTTCAAGAAGTGATTGGAACCATGTAAAAGCGGATGAATGAACACCAGATAAATACAAGATTCAGAAAGATGCCGCAGCCGCTAGGATGCATGGGATAGGCAATCCTAGGTTGGGCTCAAGTGGAAAGACGGGATTGCAAGCAAGCATGGTAAGTGAACCTACACTACTCTTATAGTTTATCTTTAATTTCATATGCTTTTATTTTTTAATATGTATTATGACTAGCTGCTCCAACGTAGCCCTAAATTATTTTCAACTTAAGCCAGGGTCTTCCTAACAAAAGTCGGTAAGATGAGGTTGTTTTCGGAAGATCTAAAACGGGGAAGTTAATGACAAAGGGAATATCTGCGACCTTCACATGTACATTTTCCACAATTCCCATGGGTTTGACGCAGCTCTGATCAGTGCCTTTGAGTGTTTGAAGGGTTATACTCTTAGAACTACTTTCATTGGTGATATGTTCGGTAGCCTCTTAGTCCAAATATCAACCTTTATGATCTTGATTGTCTTTAGTCTTTGCCATAAATGCCACTATATTGTCTTTGTTGTCATTAGGCTGATGAGGTTTTGTTGCGCTTGCCTGCTGTTGAGATGTACATTGTTGTTGGGTCTGCTTTTTGTTGTTAAACTTTGAAATATAACAATCTTGAGTAAGATGTCCCTTTTTCTTGTAGTATACACAAAACAAACATTATTTTGACATTGACGCAAATGAATTGTAGGTTGACTCTGATTGCTCTATTTCTATTGATAATTTGACAGGTGGTCCTATCTATTTCTTCAATTTTCAAATAATGAGCATGTGACTTTGTGTTAGAGGATGAGCAAAACTGTTCACATGTGCATTTTGTTATTTTTTTCTTCAATACACATGCACCTTATTGTTAAAGCCTTTGACCTATTTTAAGGCATTGTTCTTTTAACGTTGACAAATCTCCATTGACCACAAAAGAAAAGGCTATCAAATGGCAATGAGAATGCAAAATCTACCTCCACAAAAAGGCAATTTAATTTTAACCTTAGAAAACAAAAAGTGAGGACATATCGGACAAAAAAATAAATGGAGTGACTATCAAAATTCTTAGAGTGAAAGATGTTTTCATTTCAAACCATTCATTTAAAAAACTAATATTGTAAGTGTAAATTTGAAAGTTATGCAGGCTTATTAAGTGCATAAACATGAACATAAGACTGCCGAATAACAACACTTGTGTAGATTGCCAAGATGCTGCTTCTTTTTGCAATATCAAACCTTCAAATGGAAGCAAAAATGTCAGGATGAAAGTCATTAATTTGAGTTTGTGCTGCCTTTGAAAAAAACATGCTGATAAGCATAACGGTGGGGTAAAGGTATATATATGCTCAAGCTAGTTTCTAGGCAACCGCTACTGAATTGCACTGAATGCTCCACAGTACTCTGCTAAACGTGTGTGTGAGCTACAATCACCAACTCCCTTGATCATCCTTCTCCATTGGCTGACTCAACTCCAATGCTTCTACACTCCGTTGATAGATGAAGCTGGCCTTGCCACTTGCTAAGTATATATTCTAGCAAGTATTCTCACTTTGGATGTATGCTCATCTATAGAGCATAACTAGTGCAGGCTCAGGGCCCACTTAATGGTACAGGTGTGATGGAGAGATTCATGCTCTTGGCTCCCCCATGCTGCATGTTGCAATACCAAAAATAGGGTTTCTATGCAGGAGATAGAAGATTAATAAGGATTTTTTACTGAGAACAACTGGTGAGCTGAATAAAAAAGATAATCAACTTGAAGAAATAGATGGATGGATATAACTTTACTATGTGATATTTTTATCTGTTGCAAATTTTTTAGATCACACAACCTGAGGATGTGGACCGTACTGTATTTCCAGTGAATTTATACTAGCACCATGGAGTATACTAGTTTTTGTCGCAGCTTCACTTTTCTACCACACTATGTATGCATGCACACTTCATGTTCCGATCTCTGTGACTATGCCTTTGCGTGGAAATATCTCTTTCAAGAATTCTTCCCCGCACATCCTGTACGGCCAGTATTCTCCCTTTGTCTCGTTTTTGAATGTTCATCACTTGTTTTCCAGCTCCGTGTTGAGAATTGCTTGTAATCAGTAACGCATCAGCTGCTCATGATAGATATCCATATAAATATAAATAAATGTATCTGTATATGCTCATAAATAAACAACAAGCTCTTCCAACTAACATTACTCAGGAATAGTTCATTTCGAGCCAGCTTCACCATGAGCATAACTTCTTACTTGCTTGTAGTTCTCGGCGCATTCACCTTTATCCACGCTGTAGTAAAGCCTGTGCAATGTGCCGTGCCTTATCTTGGAGACAGCTCACAACAGTTGCCAAGAAAACTGGGAGCGATAGCCAAAAGAAGTCTTCCGCACGTTGAAAATGTGACGAAAGATGCTGATGATGCGCAGTTGGAGATGCAAAGCATCTACAATCCTGAAGACATTCATCGGCTGTTGTCCACAGAACAGTGGTACGCTCAGAGCAAGTGGGTATTTCTACCCAAAGGACTAACTCCTCCTTCAGGACCCGCACCCTCTTGTCCTGGATGTAATCGAAGCGGCCATGTTTAACATCTAAGAGCTTATAGCTCCTTGCGGAAAAATTCCAACACGAATTTTTTGCTCTTATAACCTTATAAGCTTGAACAGCAAGAAATCTTTGCTCTTTCGAGTTGCACAAAGTCTTTATTGAAACAGGAAGTTCAAGTACAGCTTCTGTAAATCCTACAAATAGTGACAGGATGATTGGTGGAGATTCTTTCTGTAAGTGAAGAGGCGTTGTGCTGAGCAGAAAATGCAGCTCAATTGCTCTATGCCGATGCATTTATTTGAAACATAGCGGAAATGTTTCTCTTAGATGCAAATCTTCCTCTGCCAAGTCCTTTGAATGATTATTGCACGCTGATGAAAATGTGCTGTCACTTTGATTATTTCAAGCTTCATCATAACATTGATGCGTAAAGTCTATGATAGTAAGTTCTATGTTACTCCTTTTATTGATGAGGGATCAAACTCATCGAAAGAATCTAAAAGTTAATTGACACTCCTCTATGCTGATTATTGTGCCTTAAGAGAATAGCAATGCGCTTCCTAAATTGGGTCTACTACTTTTTCAGGCTAAGTCGTGCTCCCTTATAGATGTGAGTTTTCTATGTCCTTAGAGGCACTCATGATTTTCAGTTGGACTTCAAGTCCCATCACAAGGACAAATTGATTCCATAAATCAGTTTATCAATATCAACATGAGTCTAACTATTCAAGAGCATAAGGCATGTTATCAAATCCACGCCAATCAAGAGCATAAAGTATGTTATCAAATCCACGCCAATCAAGAGCATAAAGTATGTTATCAAATCCACGCCAATCTGGAATTCAGTTCAATAGAAAACTGTGGATTCTAGAAATTAGGCAAGCACTAGGATCTATGCATAGTGATTCCCATAATTCCAAATAGCTATAAATCACCGATGGATCCTATTGATCCTCATGGATTCCATATTAGGAATTCTAATGGCCCTCAAAATTAACCACCCATGCATATCAGTTTGCCTCATGCGAGCGATGACACGGGCACCTTGTTCATCCTCAACTATGTGCCTCTCCACGTCTAGGTCATAAGGAAACAAGATGTCAACTGATGGAGAGGTGGCAAAGAGAGTGTCAAGAGGAGTGGCATCAAGCCGAGGAGAAGTGGGTGGAATGCGGGAAGTGCCTGCAAGAGGAGAAGATTGGGGAGGAGTTTGAAGGGGAGAAGGCCAGGGAGGAGTCTGAACGGGAGTGTAACCAACAAGAGTCTGAATGGGAGCAAAAATGGGCAGAGTGGCCTAGCAAGAGAGACCACGGTGTCGTGGCCTCGTATCTTACTGGCACGGGTGTTTTGGCCCCAACCACCTTCAACGCCCGACGCGTGGCCCTCCTTGCTTTGTTGAAGCTGTCCGTTGCCCTGTCCGTCCTGCCCGGCCCCTGAAATGGTCTTTTCCCTGGGCAGTTGACACTTGGCACAGAAGCTTTATCGCATAACTTTCTAGGGAAAGTTTATCTGCATGAATATATATCCAAACACCAGTATCGCTTGTGTGTGTGTGTGAGGGCATGCGTAGGCCAGTGCCCAACGCCAATGGTCCCGACACCAACACCAGGGCACATGCCCGACGCCAATGGTCCCGGCGCCAACACCAGGGCGCTAGTGCCACCCTGGCATCAGAGTGGCGCTAGGACCACCATGGTGCCAGAAGGGCGTCGACGCCAATGGTCTCGGCGCCACTCCGTCGCCCTGATACCAGCTCTCCCCGCACACGTGATGGCTTTTCCCTGTCTCCTGCTCGGATCCACTTGTCAATCGCAAATTGGCATGGGGCCAAAGCTGTCCCCGTGCCAATAAGCGACAAGGGTGCCATGGAGTCCCAATAGGAGAAACCATAAGTAGAATGGGGCTACTTAAGATTTTAGAATCTTAATGTTAAAATTCACTCACTAATTTACCATATTTAGACTTGGTTCAATCTATTTCACAAACATCATCAAATATTTCCAAGCTATGAAAGATTGGTCATGAAAATCTTGTAGTAATTTCCAACCTTTTTTAAAAATTTACTACAAGATTTTATGACCAATAAATTGTACATACATACAAACAAATTCTACTTGATTGATGCTCATTAAGTACATAATGGTCAATGAGAAGAATACCCATTAACAATAGATCTTTGAAATTGCCAAGGTGTAGAATTAAAACTTTAAAGTGAAGAAAAAATGGCATGATGAAAGCTAATTTGAGTCTCTACCCAGTTTTCCAAAACAAATTATATAAACAAAAGCGTGACTCATGAGGAGCATAAACTTGGGGTAGGCATGTAGGCAAATGTTGTTGCCATGTAAATGCTATACACTTTTCTATAGATGGTAATCTACTCCACTCCAAAGAAGCATTCTAGAATTATAATGTTAAACCTCACTCTTCACTAGCTAGGTGTAGTCTCAAGACTATAATTGTTAAACTCTATCTTTCTCTTATCAAGATTTCTTGTACAAATTACTTATAGCATTATGAATGAAGTTGGGAATATATTGGACATTACATTAGTTCAAGGGGCATGTGATTTTTCTAGCTTCCATTTCATATCAATGAAGTGTATTGCTTGAAAGGAGAATGTCTAGTTAATCAATTGCTAGCATTCATAATAGGATTTTATGGTATTACAAATGAGAGTGTGAATAACAAGATGGTAGTTGTCCTTAAGTTAGATGAGACTGAAATTATAAAGGGACAAAAAATGGAGACACAAGAACACATGTAGCAAATATCCACGGACAATACAAAGAAGGACGCGCGGGCAAATTTTTTTTTGCGTGGATATAGCCATGGATAGGCGTGGATATACGCGTAGACCGCATTGTATCCTGGAGCAAAGACATCTCGTTTGGCGACTTCTCTACTTCTATTAAATCTTCAAGCCAAATATAAATGGAGTGACCAAAGCCTCACATCATTATTTGAGTAATTTTTTTTCATCTACTTGTCATTTTTGCTTTGAAACAAAATTTACAATTTGGACATCGAGTGATAATTTTTTTACAATGACTTCTTTTGTCATGTACAGACCATTGAAAAACAAAATTCTCCCAGAAGGGAATGTCCTGCCCGAGACAAGAGATGAGACACAAAATATGTTGTCTAACATCGGGATGGACTACAAGCAATATCATGCATGTCCAAAAGATTGCATTTTATATCGAGGAAGGTACGAATCAATCAAAAAATGTCCCATTTGTGATACTCCTCGATATAGAGATGATTTGCAAGGGGCAACCATTCCGTGCAAAGTTTTACGACATTTTTCAGTAATTCCATGATTGCAACATTTATTTCGTTGTAAATCTCTTGCACAACTTATGGACTAGCATGCACACCATACCTCTATGGATGGGATGATGAGGGTACCTTCGGATTCACCTGCATGGAAACACATCAACAAAGAGTATCCAAGCTTTGCCAATGAGTCAAGAAATGTGAGGTCTTGCAACAGATGGTGTGAACCCCTTTGGTGTACGAGCAACTACGTGCTCCATTTGGCCTGTTTGCTTGGTAAATTATAATATTCCTCCTTGGTTGAGTACAAAAAAGGGACACATTATGTTGGCACTTTTAATTCCTGGCCAACGCAAGGTTAAGAACATGGATGTGTATCTTGAGCCGCTTATTGACGAGTTGGAAGATTTGTGAAGGGGATAAAAGCATATGACATTTCACGCCCCTTACATGAGAGGGAGTTTACACTACATGCCATTGTAATGTGGACAATGCATGACTATGCAGGATTAGGTGAATGCTCAGGTAATCATTCAAACAATGTCTATCTTGTGTACATAAGAGTTTGTTTATAGTTACATACAACTAGTAATTCTTGACATTTACATGATATACTACAATGGCTATAATTATTCTTTCACATATACTTTTTTTAATAGTGATTGATAGTATCCATTTGTTGGGCAGGCTTTCAAACGGCTGGAAAAAATGCTTGTTTTTTTTGTGTGGGCCAAATCTTGTGGGAAGATACTCTTATAGTCTCAAAAAAGTGGTTTATGAAAATCATCGTAAATACTTGCATGAAGGCCATCCATTCAGAGACACTCATAGAAGAGGTTTTGGAGGAAGAGTTGAGAGAGAGATGCCTCCAAAGAGGATGTCCGTGAAAGATTGGTGAAAACTATGGGAGAAATCTCAAGCAAAGCCAATCGATGGTATAAAAAGATTATCTATATTTCATCGTTTGGAATATTGGAATAACCTTTTGATTAATCAGCTACTTGATCCCATGCACATATTTAAAAATGTGGGTGAATCTATTTGGAAACACTTGATTGGTGAAAAAGATACCATTGCTGCAAGGCACGATTTAAAAGGATCAAACACCAAAAAAGAATATTGGATAAAGGATGGTGAAGATCGTGCTCCAAAAGTACCTTGGACATTCACTAAGAGGAGCTTAACCATGTGCGCTCCATTATTTTTGACATTAGAACACCAACTGTTTTTGCCCATTCTCTACAGTCATCATTCACAGTGGATGGAAAGTTGCAAGGTCTCAAATCTCATGATTGGCTAAAGATGATTCACATCTATCCATTGTCAATTCGTGGGTGCTTGTCAAAAGATATTTGTGAGACCATATACAAACTATCAATCATAGTCAGGTATATACATGTACTTGGTGCATTTTTTATTTAGTATTTATTGATTGGAAATTCAAATAGACATAAAATGGATTGAATATGTTGCAGATGAATGTGTTCAAAAGAAATCCGTGAGCTGGATCTTTGCAAGAGACATGAGGATATGGTGGAGATTGTGTGCATGTTTGAGAGATATTTTTCGACTTCCATCATGGACTCACAAGTGCATTTATTGGTGCACTTGGTTGAAGAAGTTTCTATTGCTGGTCCAGTGCACACTAGGTATAAGTGCATAAATTATCTTTTGCATGTGTAGCTAAACTAAATCAATTGATACATGAACTCATTAAATAAAACACTTATTTTTAACCATTTGTGACTTTTTAGGTGGATGTTCTTTATGGAAAGATACATGAAAGTCTTAAAAGATTTTGTGCGTCAAAAGGCAAGGCCTGAAGGTAGCATGTTAGAGAGATGGTTAGTACATGAATCTCTCTTTTATGTTACTGAAATTTTGCACCAACTACATCCATCTACTCCACTATTGTGGCGTGATGAGGAAGCCAAAGAGGTAACTAGTGAAAAACCTCAAGGGATGGGAAAGGTCCATAGGTTGGCACCCTTCCAACAAGAAAAAATTTCTACATTCATGCTTTATAATGTGGAGTTATGGATAAATGGTTAGACCTATATGAAGAAGAGAAAAAAGAGAGGGCCTTGTCTAGAAAGCGCCAACAACAGAATAGAGGTAGACACATGGCCTCAAGTTCACATGATCTTGAGCCATTGCCCAAGCAATGCACTATAGAGTGGATGCATGATACACTACAAAAAGCAACAAAAGAGGGACAAAAAATATCAAACGCAGAATGGGACTTTGCAAGAGGATGCAAATGGAAGGTATTATTCTATAGATACTTTATTATTAGAACATTGTTGTTTATAACAATATTTGTTTAATCATTCTGAAACACCATGTTCATTCACAGTGATTATTTATGAGATTCATGTTTGTCACGTGGCAGTGCAAAATGTATATCCAACAAGAAAGTCAAAGTAGTGCACGAGATCGGAATCCCATCTCAGGAGACATAGAATATGTTGGAACTATACAAAATATTTATGATGTGTCATTTGGTGAGGGTAGACACTATTTTTTATTTGATGTGAAATGGTTCAAGGTAGTTTGTAGAGGGCCAAATGCAACCGTAAAATCGGATCCAAGTGGATTTTTTGCAATTGATTCATCAAAAACATCGAGCATGGAGTCCTTTGACACATTGGTGTTGCCTCGTCACTGTGAGTAGGTGTGCATGCTATGCTATAATGTTTTTCATTTTATTGTAAGTGACTTCAGTATTTGAGTTTTCAATATGTTCTAAAATAGTTAATTTTGCAGGCGTTTTTTCAACCAGATCGACTAAACAAAATATGGTGGTTTGTAGCTCAAGTTGAACCATGTTCACTACGAGTATTTGAGGGTGCAAATGTTGAGAATAAAATGGAAAACCTTTATTTTAACGATTGAGCTACCTAGAGATGTAGTAAATCGTCAAACCATACTTGAAGCACCCACTTCCATAGATGTTGAGAATAGAAATTCTAATAGTCAGGATGATGAAATAATTTTTGAAAGTGAGAGTGATGATGAAAATCATCTAAGAGGAGATGAATTGCAAGATGTTGTCGCTGATGAAATTGATTCTTGTAATTCTGAATAAAAATTGATTATTGCAATTCTGAATGAAATTGATTCTGGCAATGCTTTCGAATGATTGTTATTTAGCCAAAATAGAATCTCATTTATGGTCACATAAGTGAAAAGAATAGACATAGTTTGACTTCAATTCCATTTTTTTGGAGATAATGTCGGTGAAGATAGATGTACGGCTTCATGTTCCTAGAAAATTCTCATTTCTTAACAAATGTTGCAAAGGCAGTAAATCACTAAAAGCATGTGAGTGAATGAAATCACCACCACAAACTATGACAAAATCAAGTGTTTCATCATAGACAATCCCCTTGAATTGAGCATATCCCTTGGCAACTAGTCTTGTTTTATAATTGTTCACACTACCATCTTGATTAAGCTTGATCTTAAAGACCCATTTGCAAACAGTAACATTTTGTATCTTTGATGGAGGATCAATAATTTTACAAGTATCTCAAACAATGCATCATATACTCACTTTTCATTACATCAATTTACTCTTTTGTTGCTATAGTTTCATTCACACTTGAAGGAACATCATCAAACTTAAGGTAGTAATAAGAGCAATAAAAATTAAACAATCATCAACTTGTAATTGCTTCTCTCTTCCTTGTATTTGAGCCCTGAAGGTTGCATTTGGGCTCTGATACCATGTTAAAATCAAAGGTTATGAACCTCATTTGGATACTAGAACCTTGAAAAAACATCAAAGGTTTCACTTATATCTAATAGATAGAAAACTAGCACACAATTCAACCTATTTTGCATCTAATTGGCAAGAGCTTTTGAACACCACAATAAAACTAGAAATAATTGATCTTCACATCCTGTCACACACGTGGAAAGTATAATACTTTGTTCAGATTCAAATCTATTCATTAGACACAAAAAATATCACATTCATCATTAATCAATTCCTCATTAAAGAGCAAACTTGCCAAAATCACCATCTCTTGATAATCTCTCAAAGTATGTACAAAATGAGCTCTCAATCCATATCAAATGATCTCGGATATGAGATTAGGTAGAGTGCCATTAGGGTATACCCTAAACTCCTGGCTATCAAAGCCTTAGATCATGCATAATTACCCTCTTGGTAGCTCAAGTCAATTGTTTTATAAAAGTAGGTGGTCGCCTCATAAAAAATCCCAATCATCTAGGAACATCATGATATAATTCACTTTAGAAAAATATTTATTTAACTGATTCCATTTCATTATCAACATGCAAAAAAAAAGAAAAAGCCTCATCATAATATAATTCACTTTAGAAATATATTTATCTAACTAGTTTCATGTCATTATCAACATGCAAAAAAAAATTACGTGGATAATCCATGCAGAAGATATCCACGCGTGGATATCTTTAACTTCCGGTCCGGTCCGATGAACAAACTGAAATTTGTGTGGATAATCCACGCGTGGATTATCCACGCTAAAACTGCTTTCCGACGCCGCCAACCTTCTCTCCCAAACAGTTGCTGGAATTTTCAAAATTCAATTTTGCGTGGATAATCCACGCGTGGATAAAATTTTCGACGCCGTGTCAGAAAAACACTGGTGGACTGGCCGGAGGCGTGTTCAATTTTGTTTTGGCGTGGATAATCCACGCATGGATGTTCCACGCAAACAAAATCTCGAAAAATCGACTAAGTGTCGAGTCTCGTGTGGATACTCTGCGTTAATAAACACAGAGTTTTCTAGTTGTGGGAGAGTCTTACAGTCATGAATGGAGCACTTTTAAATTCAGAACACCCGCAAGGCCTCAACTTCAATGTTCAATCAGAGATTGATATTTGGTTATTGGCAGCTTTTCAAAGTATAGTTGCTCTATTACAGTTTCTATATATAATCATTTCTATGTTGATATTATGATACAACAATATTTTGTCTATCTTCTAAGTGTTGAAAGAAGACCATGACATTCTCTCATGGATATTAAGTAGAACATGATATCTTGCCATCATTAGAAGTCACATGGAGGAAGTTCCACTTAGTGTTCCAAGCATTGGCAATTTCAACATAGAGTGGCATCTGGCAAGAGACCTAAAGACGTTAAAGTGTATGTTCAACGTTTCTCATTCAAAGCACCCTTGTCTGTACTACATTAAAACAACAAAAGACATCACAAGGAGTACATGAATATCAAGAGATTGAGAAGATTCAAATTGGAAGCCCGTACTATCGATTCCTATTTATTTTGTACATTGCATGCAGAGGTGCGTATAATAGAAAAAATATTATATCTTCACATATGATTTGCATGGAATACCAAGCCGATATGAGTTCGAATGTAGAATTCGGCATCACATATCATCTAGTTAAATTCAAACAAAAACTTACGCATTCAGTTTGTCTTCATTGATGATTGTGTCATTGTCAATATTGTGGCCTCCTCTCGAAGTGTCCCCAAGAGATGAGGATAATGGTAGCTATACCTACCATCAATGAAGATCATCAATGTTGTAGATTGAATGACAATTTTACCCTTCAAAAAAATATGCTTTGAAGGGTATAACCCAAGTTTCACCTTTCAAATCATACATTGATTAAATAAGTACCATATAAAAAAAAGTATTTTTTAATTAAACCATCATCTATACAATTATTCACAAGTATCTTTCTAAAAATTTCCCTTTAAACTCAAAGAATGTCCATTTATTTTCCTTTCACATTTGAACAGTGCATTATTTGAATGTACCCTTCATTTAAATGGCAAAAGGCCTAGGACTGGCATTTTGCCATTCAATCTCACCACAGAGTACCATGCATAGTACCTATTCTATCATATGAAAAAGATATTTATTTCTTTCCATTCCAATGATTCCATGATCCATCATACAGCCACCAACTACACATTAAATTATATATTATTTTGCCTTAACGCATCAATATAATAAAGAAGCTTGAACTGATCAAAGTGAAAGCACCTTTTCATCATGTGCAATAATTATGTGAAGGACTTGGCAGAGCAATATTGGCATTCAAGAGAAACATTTCCTCTATGTTTCAAATAAATGCATTGGCATAGAGCTTCAAATTGAGCTGAATTTCTGTCAACACAGCTCCTCTTTAGTTGCAGAAAGAATCTCCACCTGATCCTATCACAACTGGGTATTTGTAGGATATATATACAAGCTGTAGTTGAACTTTCTGTTTCAATAAAGCCTTTGTGCTACTCGAAACAGCAAAGATTTCTTCCTGTTCAAGCTTTATGGCTAAACAGATTCGCAGAAAAGTTAAACTCCTGGTTAACGCGCCCATAGGAGCAAAAAATTCGTATAGGAACTTTTCTGCAAGGAGTTAGCTCTTAGATGTTAAACATGGCCGCTTCGATTGCATCCAGGACAAGATCAGGAAGCGGGTCCTGAAGGAGGAGTTAGTCCTTTGGGTAGAAATATCCACTTGCTTTGAGTATGCCACTGTTCTGTGGACAACAGCGCCGATTGAATGTCTTCAGGATTGTAGATTCGTTCATGCATCTCCAACTGCGCATCAGCGTCTTTCGTCAAATTTTCAACGTGCGTGAGACTTTTTTGGGCTATCGCTCCCAGTTTCCTTGGCAACTGTTGTGAGCTGTCTCCAAGATAAGGCACGGCACATCGCACAGGCTTTACTACAGCGTGGATAAAGGTGAATGCGCCGAGAACTACAAGCAAGTAAGAAGTTATGCTCATGGTGAAGCTGGCTCGAAATGAACTATTCCTGAGTAATGTTAGTTGGAAGAGCTTGTAGTTTATTTATGAGCATATACAGATACATTTATTTATATTTATATGGATATCTATCATGAGCAGCTGATGCGTTACTGATTACAAGCAATTCTCAACACGGAGCTGGAAAACAAGTGATGAACATTCAAAAACGAGACAAAGGGAGAATACTGGCCGTACAGGATGTGCGGGGAAGAATTCTTGAAAGAGATATTTCCACGCAAAGGCATAGTCACAGAGATCGGAACATGAAGTGTGCATGCATACATAGTGTGGTAGAAAAGTGAAGCTGCGACAAAAACTAGTATACTCCATGGTGCTAGTATAAATTCACTGGAAATACAGTACGGTCCACATCCTCAGGTTGTGTGATCTAAAAAATTTGCAACAGATAAAAATATCACATAGTAAAGTTATATCCATCCATCTATTTCTTCAAGTTGATTATCTTTTTTATTCAGCTCACCAGTTGTTCTCAGTAAAAAATCCTTATTAATCTTCTATCTCCTGCATAGAAACCCTATTTTTGGTATTGCAACATGCAGCATGGGGGAGCCAAGAGCATGAATCTCTCCATCACACCTGTACCATTAAGTGGGCCCTGAGCCTGCACTAGTTATGCTCTATAGATGAGCATACATCCAAAGTGAGAATACTTGCTAGAATATATACTTAGCAAGTGGCAAGGCCAGCTTCATCTATCAACGGAGTGTAGAAGCATTGGAGTTGAGTCAGCCAATGGAGAAGGATGATCAAGGGAGTTGGTGATTGTAGCTCACACACACGTTTAGCAGAGTACTGTGGAGCATTCAGTGCAATTCAGTAGCGGTTGCCTAGAAACTAGCTTGAGCATATATATACCTTTACCCCACCGTTATGCTTATCAGCATGTTTTTTTCGAAGGCAGCACAAACTCAAATTAATGACTTTCATCCTGACATTTTTGCTTCCATTTGAAGGTTTGATATTGCAAAAAGAAGCAGCATCTTGGCAATCTACACAAGTGTTGTTATTCGGCAGTCTTATGTTCATGTTTATGCACTTAATAAGCCTGCATAACTTTCAAATTTACACTTACAATATTAGTTTTTTAAATGAAAACATATTTCACTCCGAGAATTTAGAGAGTCATGATCACTTGGGTTTATTTTTTGGTCTTGTATGTCGTGAGAGGATTCCCTTCACTTTTTGTTTTATAAGGTTAAAAGTAAATTACCTTTGTGTGGAGGGTAGATTGGCATGCTTCATTGCCACTTGATAGCCTTTTCTTTTGTGGTCAATGAAGATTTGTCAAAGTTAAAAGAACAATGCCTTAAAATAGGTCAAAGGCCTTAACAATAAGGTGCATGTGTATTCAAGAAAAAAAATAACAAAATGCAAGTGTGAATATTTTTGGGATTCAAGTGGAATGCAAACTTCTAAGGCGAGATAATCTTATAGCTTGAGCCTCTAGCTTTTGGGATTCAAGTTGGGTGTACTCTTCAAAGTTAAGATAACCTTTTAGCTTGAGCTTGGTTCTCATTTGCAACGGCTCTATTGGTATGAGTAATTATAGATGTATGAATGGAGCACACATCTCTCTCTCTCTCTCTCTCTCTCTCTCTCTCTCTCTCTCTCTCTCTCTCTCTCTCTCTCTCTCTCTGGGAGATATAATGGGGAAGAACATATAATGGGGAAGAACATGATATTCACATTCTCCACCTTGAACTAAAAAAAGCTTAAAAATAATCTAGTAGCTCTCTAAACTTATGCTAGGATTACATAACTGAGAAGTTCCATGCAACAAATAGGGACACATAGTGGAAGAAGAATAATCTGCAATCTCTCATGTCAATGAGGCCAATGCATCTTTAAGCTTCTAGAAAGCCTTTAGGGCCTCCTCCGTCCAATGTGGTTCCTAAGAAATTTTAGGGCATCTTGTTTACAAAATAAAGCATGCTTATCAATAGTATCCTTGTCTAAACTATTATTTTCAAGTAATAATTTCATGAGTTTAAACCAACCATGATAGAGTTTAGAAGCAATACTATTAATGTCTGTTACTTGAGGAATGATATGATTCAAGCCTTTTTCCAAAGTTTCTCTCAAGAAGGTGCTTCTAATGATTCCATTAGACACAACATGACCAAATTTGTTCGAAATAAAATTCTTAAAATGTTTGTATGTAGAACAAGAGCAATGTTGCATTGTTTCAATCTCAAAATCATAGAATATGTCAAAATGACAGTTCACTCATGCTTGACATCAGGAAGATAAGACTAGCCGAATGTAATATCATGAAAATAGTCGTGAACAATATCAAATAAATGATGTAAGATGTGATCATAAAACTGCTTTACATGGATAGTCTCAAAAATGCTATTACGATATCATAAGTGTAAGAAAAGCTTCCCTGTGTTGTTGCAAGTACTGAGTTGAAGTCGTTCGACTAAATTGGTGATGATCTTTCTCTTTTTTCCAAAATCTTGCATCCAGGTCAATCCCTGCCGGTAGGTCATTTTTTGAGTCTTGTTTATCATTTCCTTTAGTAGTAAACTTCTTTTTCTTATACATGCCTTGCTCAGAAATAACTGAAGAAGGATTGTTGAGGTTCAAAGAGCCATTTCTTTTGTTGCGATTTTGGAAATACTTGTCTTGAATGGTAGAAAAACTAGGTCTTTTGAAGAGACGTTCAATTTCACGAATATCTTCTACGTCACCCAGGTTGGCAAGTAGTTTGGCATTAGGGTTTGTATAGCTCAATAGAGGCATCAAGCATGTGCTGGCAGATAAAAAGAAAAGTAAGATGGGCTTTGACCATGTCTCTAGCTGGCTTATGTAGCCAAAGGAAGAAGGCATTGACTTGGTTTTGCAGAGAAGCACCAGGAAAGAATTTGTTGAGATTGTTTATCATGAACCAAACGACATGGTCAAAACAAATGACAGAGGAGTTACTTTTGCATTTATCACCACAACCACATTTGAAGAAAGGTCTTTTCCAATTCTGTATGTGGGCTTGATGGAGATGCATACAGTTGAAGCAGTTTCAAAGTGTCCTCTGACTCTGGCCCAAGTTTGCTCAAAAGGACAACGAGAAGGCTCAAACTTGTTCATACGTATGATGGTATCAAATGTAATTGGGGTCTCAAGAGAAGAGTTTTTATGCAGAGCAGCAAGTTTACAGGTTTGTACTTATTTTTTTGTGAGGTGAGTAAGCAAAGTCCAGAGCTCAATAGATATGGGAGCAAGAAAATTTACAGTGGGAAGGCTTTAGGGTTTGAAAGATGTGAGGGCAGATTTGAATTTGATCGTATGACCAGGAAACATAGGGATTTGGCAACTTTTGGATTGGCAAAATTCATAAGTTGATAGGTCACGAATGTCACAAATTTCTAGAGAGAATTGTTCAAGCTGTGATGTGCTAACTTCATCAAGATCCTCAACAAAGACTAGCGGGTGTGGAGATAAGGGTGCATCAAGTATAGGAAAAGTGGCAATCTCAGTAGAAGCGACACCATTTTCTTTTTCCCTTCAAGACAATCAAAAGCTTTCTGATATATAGGTTAAAAAATTTTCCCCTTCTTGTAAATTTTTTGTATCACAGCAATATTACCAAAAAGCGTTTCCACATTAGACCGGGGATCTTTTTTCTTAACAAAATCCAGGTAAATCTTAACCCAATCCAAAGTACCAAGTAAATCAACAAGACATAGCACCCTATCTTCAGGTCCAAGACTGAAACGGATTTCCTAATTCGAAACAAGATTTTGTTTCGTAAAGGAAAGGTGTGTGTACTGGAGAATGACACTGTAAGGGCCCAAAACTTGCATGAGTGTCATGATAGTCCATGCGCAAGACATCCGGGTATACAAATAACACTTGACTTAGTTAATCGCTGAATGTTTTGCACTGTTATATGCAAATTCCACCAATGGAAGGTACTGTTCCCAATCAGACTGCCGATAGCTCACATATGCTCGAAGCATATCCTCCATCATCTGATTGGTCCTTTTCGTTTGACTGTCTGATTCCGGATGATCTATAGAACTCATTCAAGGAGTAAGCACATTGAACTGAAGTATCACTATGTCAGAAGCAAAGTTCTCGACAAAGAGGTCAGATTGCAGTATTGTCGAACGCAAGATATGACAGTAGATATTTTTACTAAAGCATTAAGCTTGGATGCACACAAGAAGTTCTGTGCAGCACTAAGTTTAAAAGTCAAGGCATTCATGGATTAAGATTAAGGGAGAGTGTTGGATTATTCTCCTTCCTACTAATCGACTAATCAATTTTTAATCTTCATCCAACTGTTTATCTAGTTTTGCGGATTTTTCCGTGTTTTTATACAGTCTGCAGAATTACAAGTGTTTTACACTGTCTGGAGAAATACACGGAGCTGACAATAGTGTCGAGTTTTCTCTCTCTACAAAAAGCCCCCTCATTTTCGACAGAAAATGCATCCTCGGGCTGCATCTTGTAAATGTCTTCTTCTATAACTCCATTCAAATAACCTGTATGTACATCGAGTTGATGTACTTCTTGTTGGATTTATTCCCTCTACTCTCCTTAGATCCCATTTTAATCTGCCTCCTTTTATGCTGTATATTTACTAACGTTGTCGCGCAGTCTGCATATTTATACGCAAATTCGCACAGACAAAGAAAAGGCGAAAGAATCGCAACACTGTGTTTTTACACACGTTATGGTGACAGGCGAAAAGGGGACACTATCTTACAGAATGCCAAAGGTGCCCTAAAAGCAAAGGCACCTTGTAAATCTAATCCTAAGGCTACTCGTAAGAGTGATGCACTTTTTGCATTATCATCACCAACGATCACTTCAGCACTGACTGACGTCACACCCTTTTCACGCTCACCCCATGGAGTTGCACCAATAGATTGGACAATGACTGCAGCCACCCACGATCTCTTACAGATAGCACATCAACTCTGTACTTTCCACATCTGCACACCTGTAATATAATGTATATATATTGGATACCATTTGTGTATTCAGGTTAATGAGTGAATGAGTTGATGAGTTGATGAATGAGACGAATTAGATGCCTTGCGCATTGATTCTTGATTGTCAGCAATAAAGTTTTATTCCTTTACAAATTGTATAAGCTTCGTAGGGCACGCGGTTTCGTCCGCTATTGTCTTGTGCTCTACCGCATTATTGACATGTATACATGATATACTTAATCTGATACAGTTCTTTATTCTGCGTTTAGATCTATGTTAATATTGTTATGCTTATCATTCATTTTGTCTGATCTTTCTAGTTGTTCTTTCTGGTAATAGACGACTACCATTTAGTTTTGTCTTTCGCAAATCATTCACAACTAATTATCAGTCGAGCACCGTCTAGCTCTTCACGAATCATTCGCGATGAATAGTTTGTCTTACTATTCGCGGTAAACCATTCTTCTGGAGTTTCATTCATTTATTAAAGTTTGGCTACGTAATCAAGAATGACTGTGATTCCCGTCACTACCGTCTTGTTCGTTCTGATAGGCATAGTCATACTTACGGAGAGAGTCGTATAGCTCATTCCACTGCGCACGAACATTTTTTGTTCAAGTTCGTTTTTCGTTCATGTCTGTCTTACCTCTTTGAGCTTATTTTTTCGTTTCTAACATACGACACCTTTTCTCAGCTCGTTCATCTCCCTCTCTCCAACATGGTATCAGAGCAATTTTCATAGCTTGATAAGCTTCCACAGTACAAGACTCTACTAGCCGATAGAGTAATTGTTTTCTTGTTTTGTATTTTTTAGTATCAGATTTTCATACTTAAGTCACTGATAGTTTCTCCTATCACTCAGACTAACTCTTCCACATGGATTTTCAAGGGGAATCCACCCTACCATGGACAAGCTTGATGGAGCCAATTACCATCTGTGAAAATTTAAGATGACAACTGTACTAATGACAAAAGAATTGTACGACGTTGTTACAGGTGCAGAAGGAAAACCCGAAGCGGACGACATGACAATCGCCAGATGGAAGCTGAAGGATGGAAAAGCTTTCGCGCTGATCATCCTCAACATCACGGATACCCAGATCGCCATGTATCCGAGGCTCGGACATCAAAAGAAGTCTGGGACATCTTGAGCACACTATACGAAGTGCGAGATATAGCTTCCAAGCTAAATCTCAGGAAGAAATTCTACTCCCTCAAGATGACGAATGGTGATTTTCTACAGAGTCACATTAATCAATTCAAGAACCTGCTAAGACAAATGGCCGCTATCGGATCTGTCATAGACAATTAAGACGCAGTGATGCAACTGCTTACAAGCTTGCCAAGTTCTTACGACAGCTGGGTGATGATCATCACGACTCATCTAGAATTGACTCTTTCGAGAGTCATTACTATGTTATTGTAGGAAGACACACGAAGGAACAAAGCCTCGAGTTCCTTAGCTGATTCTCGCGCCTTGTACACCAACAAGAGCACGACAAAGTAGAAGAAGAAGAAAGGCCCAAAGCAATCAAAGCCAGACCAGAGAGAAACAGTCGAATCCGCAGACAAAGAAGAAGTTGTTCTGCAGATACTGCAAACGAAACAACCACGAAATACAAGATTGCCGAATACTTCAAGCGAAGAACAACAACAAAGGGTAGTCGAATCAAGTGGCAAATGTAGCTACAGAAGCTCCACAGCCTATTCAGGAAGCGGATCATGATGCCTTCATGACCAACCATCAAGGAGCATCTGGCGACAGTTCTTGGTTCCTGGATTTCGGAGCCACTCAGCACATGACTAGCCTCATTATTGGCTGTTTTGAGTCCTATACATCTTACAGTACTCAAAAATTTGTTCACCTTGGTGACAATAGCACACAATCTATTAAAGGTGAAGGCATTGTAAGATTATGCTTTGCAAATGATCAGTCTAAGCTACTCTCTAAAGTCATGTATGTACCAAAGTTATTTACGAATATGCTCTTTGTAAGCAGAATCACAGATCTAGGACATAGAGTATAGTTCGAATGTGATCAGTGTAAAGTAGTTGATAGGACATGCAAGATCCTAGCACTCGGAAAGAGGCATGGATACTTGTATAAGTTGAGTCATTGTTTTTCTGCCTCTAGTCAGGCTCTTAATACTTCAATTCATTCAAATAAAGGTTTACTTTGGCATTATAGACTTGGTCATTTAAATCATACTGCTGTACAATGAATGTCTAGACAATCTATTGTTCTTGATCTCGACTATCCTCGCAAAAAGGTCGAGTTACCTGTCTGTCAAGACTGTCTAGTTGGTAAACAGACTAGGAAAACCATTTAAGTCAAACCATCAGCATGTTGCTAGAGGATTGCTAGATGTTGTACATTCAGATATTTGTGGCCCGATAAAAAATCCTTCGCTGAAGGACGCCAATTATTTTATAACCTTTATTGACAAATTCTCCAGAAGGACTATGGTGTACTTCATAAAGAAGAAATTAGAAGCCTTCAACTGCTTTAGAATCTTCAAGGAGCGTGCAGAAAAGGAGACTGGAAGGACGATCAAGGCCCTAAGGTCAGACAACGGTGGAGAATATATCTCTGTCGAGTTTAAGGAGTACTGCCAAAGCCAAGACATTGAGCAGCAATTCATCACTCCTTACAGTCCTCAGTCTAATGGCTTAGCTGAGAGGTGAAACCGTACTCTGGTCGAATATGCTAAATGTATGTTATCGTAGGCATTGTTGCCCAAGAGATTCTGGGCTGAAGTTGTCTCCACTATAGCTTACGTCCAGAACAGATGTTCGACCAAGGCCCTCTCAGACAAGACACCCCACGAGGTGTGGACAGGCTCTAAGCCTTCTTTGACGAACCTAAGAGTGTTTGGGTGCATTGCCTACATGCAGATCCCAAAGGACACAAGGAAGAAATTGGACTTCCAGACCATCCTGATGGGATATACTTTGTCTGATAACACTTACAAGCTGTACGATCCTAATGCCTAGCAAATCTTGTATAGCCGGGATATAGTCTTTATCGAGGATCAGTTCATCGACCTCAAAGGAAAGGATTTTGCTCAAGAAGAACCTTCATCACCTGCCATTGACACAACAGTCCGAGTTTCTGGCTCAGGTGTATGTATTGTCGACCCACTTCGAGATAACGAATCAGACAAAGATGTTGCTGCTACCCAGCAACAAGTCCCAGGAGCGGTTCATCAGTCGAATCCTCCCAAAAGATCAAGCCGAGTGCGCACACAACCCACAAGGTATACTCTTGAGTCTGCCTGTCTCTTAATGCAGGAACCGACGACAGTCGAAGTGACACTTAGCCAACTAGACTCTGATCTCTGGAGAGAAGCCATGGACAAAGAGTATTCCTCTCTGATTAAGAATCAGACATGGTCATTAGTCGAAGCTCCTATTGGCTACAATATCATTGATTGCAAATGGATCTTTAAGATCAAATATAATGCCAACAGAGAAATTGATCGAAGGAAGGCTAGACTAGTAGCACGAGGATTCACCTAGATCCTGAATGTCGACTACAGTAAGACTTTTAGTCCAGTCGTCAAACATTTGTCGATCCGAATGCTCTTGTCTTATGCTGTAGCTGCCGACCTCGAAGTACATCAACTTGATGTACAAACAGCCTATCTGAATGGAGTTATACAAGAAGATATCTACATGATCCAGTCCAAAGAATACGTTCTGGAAGGCATGAAAAATCGTGTCTGTAAACTCCACAAGGCACTGTACGGCTTGAAACAGTCTGCTAGGTCTTGGTTTCAGAGGATCAACACATTCCTCATTGAACAAGGACTCAAACCAAGCATTGCTGATTGCAACGTTTATTCAAAGTTAGTGTAGCAATCCCTCATTATCATCACCTTGTACGTGGATGATACGTTGCTCTTCAACAACGATACCAATATGGTTAAGGATTCAAAATAGATGTTGTTCTCAGAATTCAACATGCTTGATCTGGACGAAGCTCACTTCTGCTTGGGAATTCAAATCCACAGAGACAGAGCAAATCGACTGATTTACATCACTCAACAGAGGTATCTTCATAATGTTCTTAATAGATACAATTTGATGAATTGTAAATTAGCTCACTCACCAATGGATCCAGGCCTGCATTTGTCAAAGAACCAATGTCCCCAAACCAAGCAGGAAGAGGAGCAAATGAGAGAGTATCTGTATCGATCGATACTAGGATCTCTCATGTACGCAATGGTCTGTACAAGACCAGATATCTCTTTTGCTGTTAGCTCACTCAGCCAATACATGGATAATCCTGGCATTACCCATTGGAAGGCTCTTATTCGAGTCATGAGATATATTCAAGCTACCATGGACCAGTGTATCTGCTATGGAGATGTCAGCAATGACAATCTTCATCAGCTCAATGGTTATTCTGATGCAAGCTGGGGAGGAGATGCAGACAATCATAAGTCCACATCTGGATTTACATTCTTCTTCAACGACGGTCCTATTTCGTGGAACTTAAATAGCTTCATTGTACAGATTCGCTTCTTTTATCAAAGTGCAATTTTGAAACTCAAATGGCATAATTTGAAACTCCATCAAGCTTACTACCTTTAGCCAACACACTTTCTCCCATATGTGCCATCATCTCACAAAATTGATGGTTTGTGAAAGTGTCTCTTTGATGTTGTAGTGTGTTTCCAAAATTAGCATGCAAAATTTTTGTACTTGGTCAACATAAGGTTTTGATAGTCAAACATTCTCAAGAATTTTCAAATTTTGTATTGGCATGTCACAGAACTTCTAGGCATCAAGATGGTGCAATTGGTTCTAGTAACCTATAGATCTCCTCTTCAAAGTATACTCTTTATTTTGGGATTCAAACTTGCAACTATAGGTCCATACCTCTCTTTGTTTAGGTCAATGTTAATAAGGAATGCCCAAATTGCTAAAAAAATGCCTCCAAAAGGCCAACCCTTTTTATGAACTTATTTCCTCATAATGAAAAGACCTACCCTTCCAACTAAAGTTTATCCATAAAGTCCCTTCACACACTTTAGATTGAGATTTTTCTAATGCAATTGAAGTGGCCTTTGCCTTTAAAGTCCCTTCAAATCCTTTAAACTAGGAAGTTTGAAAAATCCTAGCACCGTTACCAAAGTAGCTAGCACTTTTCTTTGTTGTGTAGTAGTTTTTTTTGGTATTGACAGTAAATGCAATATTAGAGTATCTTCATATCTGCATATAGTGTAGCTCTGCATTGTGGATTGTATTAGCATGGAAAATTTGATGGTGAGTGGTAAAGTTAGTCATGTGAAAAGATAATTAAGAGAAGGGGGGCTCAGATTTTAATACCAAAATTCCTTCCACAAATCTCAAAAAAAAAGAGTAGAAAATATCTATTTTTTGCAAAAATAACCAAAAAAATGCCCTAAATTTTTTATTTAAAAAACATGAAGTTTTTTTGAAAAACTTTTTGAAAAATTAAATTTCTTTTTGGACCTGATTTGGCTAGCATGCCAATGAGCTAGCCAAGTAAATTTAAAATAGAAAAACTATTTTTACACATTTGAGAACCAAATTTTGAGTAAAAACATTATTTCGGAATATGTATTTAAACCTCACAACATAGTAAGTCGATGTGCTAAGTAAAACAACTAAAAAAAAAAATTACAACCTTTAAAGATAGCACGTCGGCATGCTATATGAAATGAGAATTTTTTTTTGCAACCAACCAAGATAGCACGCCAGCGTGCTATCTGAAATGAGAAAAAAAAAATTAATTTGAAATTTCTTCTACTTAGTGGGATCTTTAACTATGTACGAAACCACATTTTTAATAATAAACATTGAAGTAGTAGCATAAAAAGGGTGGCACACCATGTGTTATCTTTTTGTTGAATGATGGCAAGAAAGAAACTCGCAAAACTTGCAAGAAATTTACTCGCAAAATGCCAAGGCCCATCTATATTGATCAACTTGGATTTTAAAGGGCTATCAACCATGATTTGGATCTAGGCAAGAGCTCTTACGCACGAAAAGCAATCATCCATTGAAAAACTCTCACATAGCTCCATAATGTCCTTTTGGGCCTTATCCAAAAGCTGCAAGGGTTGACTCCAACCACTACCAGGATCAATCTTAGTTAAAATTAAGTTTCATGAAGCAAAAGAAATTGGTCCATAATAGCTTGAATGTATCTCATAATTCTTATAAGAGCTTTCCAATGTATAATACCATGATTAGACATATACTGACTACAAAAGCTATGTCTAGAACCTATTATCGAATGATATAAGTACTCACGCATCTGTTCCTTCTTTTCTTTTGTCTAAGGACACTGATCCTTAGACAATTTGAGTCTTGGGTCCATTGGCGAGTGAGCTAAATTGCAATTCATCATATTAGATCTGATTAGCATATTGTAGATGTACCTCTGTTGAGTGATCTAAATCAGCCTTTGATCTCCGTCTCTTTGGATTTGAATACTGAGATAGTAATATGTTTCATCCAGATCTGTCATGTCAAATTTGATGACAACATTTCTTTCACATTTTTTATTAGTTCGACACTATCGTTGAATAGCACTGTGTCGTCCACATAGAATGTAATGATGATAAAAGAATGTTGTACTGACTTAAAGTAGACATTCGAATTTGAAGTGCTTGGATTAAAACCATGATCGATAAAAAAAATGTTGATCCTTTGGAACCAAGCTCTAGCAAATTGCTTCAAGCCATAAAGTACTCTATGAAGTTTACATACATGATTGTCTTTGTCGTTGATTAGATAACCTTTGGGCTATATCATGTATACATCTTCTTCAATAACACCATTCAGATAAGCTATGTGTGCATCCATCTAATGTATTTCCAGATTCGCTGTAGCAACATACGATAGTAGAAGTCTGATTGAAGAATGCTTTACTACCAAACTGAAAGTCTCAGTATAGTCGATATTCAAGATCTGGAAAAATCCTCGTGTGATAAGTTGAGCTTTCCTTAGATCGATACTTCCATTCGCTTTGCATTTGATCTCCAATATCCATTTGCAATCAACTACATTTCTGTTGGCAGATAATTCGACAATAGTCCAAGTCTGATTTTTGGTGAGAGATGAATACTCTCTATCTATAGCTTTTCTTCATAGATCGAAATCTGACTGACTGAGTGCTTCTTTGATAATAGTCAGCTTTCGAATGAGATAACAAGCATATTCATCAATATACCTATTAGGTGGTATGTGATCTCTTGTCAATCTTCTGGGAGATGAATGAGGCTAACATTCAATTTCATGGTTCTGTTCTTGTTGATCTGCAAGATCTTCTTCTAATTCGTTGTTGATAAGATATTCACCTAAAGTTAATGCATTCGAACCTTTGATAGAAATAGTCAAGTTTAAAATAGAAGTGTTTGATAGTTCGACTTTCTGAGCTTTGCTTTTGCCCTTGAGGTTGATAAAATGATCCTCGATAAAGACAATATGTCGGGTAGTGAATATCTTCGATTCAAAGGGATCATACAACTTATAAGCTTTATCTAAAATTGTATAACCAATGAAAATGAATTTGATACATGTCCAGACTTTATAAGGTATTTTTTTTGAGATCCCTTCAGTCAAGCATCTGTTATGAATATAAGTTGTAGTGGAAACAACTTCAGCCCAGAAGAATTTAGGCAGTGCAGTGTGAGCAAGCATACACTTAGCCGCTTTGACTAAGGTTCGATTTTGTTTCTTAGCAAGTCCATTCGATTGAGGTAAATAAGAAGTATATGTTTCGACAATTCTGAAAAAACTATAAGAGAATATAATCACATTACAATAGAACAGAGAAGCATTCGATCATTCTGACATAATATTGAACGCGATAAAAGTGTATGATAAATTTAGTAAGTAGCATGTACAAATTGGAATAATCGTGAGCAAAAAACAATAGCGAGTGCAACTGCAAACTTGAAACTATCTTCAAGTAGCTGCTTGATTCTATTTGACACTTTCGCTAATAAGTAGTAATTGTTTCTAGCAATGTGCTATATTAATCTCCATGATCAATATGCAAAAGAGGAAGATCAAATTAAACTAGAAAGTGATCAACTATTTATACTAGTTATGAATGTCATTTAGGCTTATTCAAATGACAGTTAAGAATAGTTTTTTGGTTGCAGATCACAATTGGAGCTTAGCCATATTGCGTAATCACTTCTTTAGTCAGGCTTCCTAGAAACTACTTGCAAAAATTGTTAAGGCACGTCATTAGCTTCAAAACAAGTTATGTTAACATTTGATAGTTCGAAAACCTTCAATATTGTTTGTCATTGTGATGCACATGCTATTTTTTATAGGTGATGGAGTTATCTCATGGATGTCGAAGAAACAAACAACTATCTCTCTATCCTCAATTGACACCGAGTACAAAGCTTTGATTTCATGCACGAAGGAGATGATATGGATCAAAAGGATGGTATTGGATCTTGTCTCGCTAGATTTTAAAATGTGTCAAATAATCTTTTGTGATAACCTTTCAGCTCAAATTTTGGCAAACAGTCATGTTTTGCATGCAAGGAGCAAACATATCGAGGTGGCTTATCATTTCGTGAGAGAACAAGTCATGGCAAAGGAGGTGGAGCTTCAACATGTCTCATCAAGGGAATTTGTGGCTGATATCTTTACCAAATCATTAGAAAAAGACTTGTTTATGGAAGCATAGAATCCATCTTGGAGTACTTTCTAGATCTATGCTAAAACTAGTTGAAGAGGGAGTGTGAAAAATGTCAAATAGCTAGGTTGATAAGTTTTAATTGGCAATTTTGAGGCCAACATGACATTTCAACTTAGAGATGGATTTCTTTATTTTAATAAAGCTCTAAAATAGTAAATTTGCTATTTTTAACAAATAGGCAAGTTGATAAGCTCGGATTTGGACCTACTCTAATTGGTTGATATATATACATTGCATCTAGTCAAGTAAAACTAGGTTTGTGGTGAAGTACCTAGAAACTACCATTTTAAGGCACTATTTGGCAAGTGGCCAAGTGACACTATTGCTTCTATAAATAGTTGTACCTACATGGAGAAAAGACCTTGACTTTTCATTTTGTATGGAGAACTTTCCTTCTTTGATTCTATGTCCATCTCCTTTATATTTCTCTATATTTTCTATTCAATTGTGTAGAATGCTAATTTTGCTGTGTATAATGAATCCACACGTGTAAAACTCTGTTGCAGGGCTGCTGTTGTATAAATCAAAATAGTACTACATTGGATCTTAGTGATTTTGATGCATGGATTTTCATGATCTAGCTTGTTAGATGCATGATTTTCAACTTGTTGATGAATCTAGATGTGCACCCAAATTTAGCTAAAGACCTATTGATCCATTAATGACATTTTGGATATGATTTTTTGATAATCTTTCAGCTTATTATTTATAATCAGAGACTTATGGAGTTCTTAGTTACAGAGTTGAGATACTCTTGATTGGCACTCACATCTTTGTTGCATCTCCATTCTCAAGGATATTAGCTCTCATAATATTCTGTTGGGCATTTAGAGAGAGCCATGCAACTACCAAACGCACAACATGTGAATAACAACGAGGGCTTTCCCAACCTCGACTCTTTCATAAATTATGTGATTATGTAAAGATAGACATCGTATAGTGGTGCACTTGTACTACACTAAAGCATCATTAGCTGCAAATACACCATGAAGCGCTTAAAAGTAATAAGTAGTTAGTTTAGCAAATGTGCCTTGAAGCACGACTAGGGAATTATATGGCACGACTCAAAATAGGAAGTGCAAAAACATTGTAGAGTCAAGCTGAAAACTAAAAAAAGGTCAAGTTAATGAGGGCTTCCAAGTTTTAGAAATGAGCCAATAGTCAATTGCCACTTCAACTCTTTTGGACCTAACTATATAAGGGTCAAATCATTTGTAATTCTTGTTCTCAACTTTCACGAGTTCAATTAAAGAGTTGAGTTCTCTCCTATTTTTGTGTTGTGAATGCTGGTGAGTGAGAGAAAGAGAGAGAGAGAAAGAGAGATAACTACGTGCCAACATAGCCTTTGCAGATTTCATTAGAGCCTGATTCTTTCACTCAACAACTCCACTTTGCCAAGGACTATACCTCTGAATTCCATTCGTTGAGAGATAGTTGAGCATCTTTGTGGAAACGTATTCTCCTCCACCATCTATACGCAGTGTCTAATTATTTTTCATTTTTCAATTTTTGCAAGTTGCTTGAACTCTTGAAAGCATTAGAATGCCTCATATTTTGTTAGTAGTTTTTTTTTGAATAATCATCAATGAAATGTAATGAAATATCAAGCACCTCCAATAGAGGAAGGGTTTTCATACATGTATGTTAGACTTCTCATATTGAGATGTCCAAACCTCTGATGCCATACAATATTAGTATTTTCAGATGAGCTATGAGAAGTCATGGCTTGAGCCTTGTATGAAGGATTATAACTGAGTCTATCAAGATAACCCTGTCTCATGCCTTTGGCAAGAGTGCAATTCTTGTTGTCTAGAATCTATGTTAGTTAGTAAATTGGATTGTATGTCCTAGGTCATCAATCCTATTGGTAGACAATAAACTTTTGGTTAAACTAGAAACATAAAGCCCATCATTAATGAATTTATGGTATTCATTAATCAAGTGCGCTTGCCTTCTATTTATTTAGAGCTTGAGTCTCCCAAGTAGATAAACTTGATATATTGTGAAGTAGTGAAGGCTTTGAACCAGCTCCTCTTGAAAGTCATGTGTTGGGTAGCTCTTGAAGCTTAAGTTATAAATAGATTTTGATCTTCGAATGTTTTAGAGGAGCCTTTTTGGTCAATTGTTGCATTTTGATGTTGTTGCTATTTTTTGCTCTCATTGAATGCTATGGTTCTACAATCTTTACTGTCATCGCCAGGTTTCTTATAGTACTTGCGAAACAAATTTTGATTGCTTGGAGTTGAAGTAAACTTTGTTGGAGGAGTTTGTATTTACTGCATGCTGTTGACATGAGTAAAGGATTTAGCATCTTTGGAATGCTTCTTCTTGGAGAACAAAGCATTGTTGTCGGAACTTGAACCACTTGACTTCCTTCGAATCTTTTCTTGGAGAATAATGGAGTTCACCTTTTGCAATGTTGGATTAGGCTGTGTAGTAACCAACATTACTAAGTCACTTAAGTCGTTTTGATAGGAAATCATAATTCTTGCCACTATGCATGACAATGTTTGTTCTTAAATGTTGTAACATTTAAACTTTAATCATTTGTATTTAAGTGTTTGTTTAAAATTTCAAAGCCAAAACAAAACTAAGATTTGAGATCCAATTATAGGACCCGAGCTTTTAAAATGAAGGGCTCAAATGCCTGGATCTTCAACTGTTAGCTATTTATGTTTTTCAACAAGCCCAGTAAGGACATGTTCCCACCAACCCATTAGCAATACCTAAAGTATGCTACCCGTTAGCGTAATTGAGATAGCTGAAATCCCACTACCTATTACCTTTGGCGATTACTAGTTAGCCAACCATTATCAGATAACTATTACCAGTTAGCCAACCATTACCAGATAACGAGGGTAGTGCATTAGTAGTGCCAAGATAGTGAGACCTCAAGAGGTCACTTAACTTAACGGTTGGCTACAGGAGCAACAATTTGTAGAATGTCAAAGAATCATGCTTCTATTATGGACAACAATGGAGCTATGAACACAACAGCACGATGGTGAAATGTTGGTGGGGCCCAAGCATACTTAACTGTGACCCGTTAGAAAACATGCAAAAGGCAGGTGGGGCCGCAAGTCACAATTAATATTAATAGAGTCTCATTGACACATGCAAGACTTAAGTAGTGCCAACGGGTTGTTGGGCATAGGCCCTAGGTGTGCTTCAATTCAAAAGGCAAAATGTTATGCTAAAACATCACAAATCAAATACGCATCTATGTTAATGATTATTAAAAAGAAAAAGCATGCAAGCTTGATGAATCACCTTGTGTTCAACAATGACTTGAAACTTGGTGCTCGAGAAAACCGGCAAAGTATAGGAATGGAATTGGCAATTTTTCTCAAAAATCGATATCATAAGATACTTGACGGTTTATTATACAAGCTTATAAACCTTTTTATAAGTTAAAGTAGTCAAAAAATTGAGAAGTTTTATAAAATGCACATTTTTTTGAGGATAACTCAAAAGAGGTTTCTCGAGCACTACCAAAGGCGCTCGGAATGCTGGTAGGATGGGGTTTATAATAGGTACATAATGGACACCTTCTGAATATTATGCCCATTTTTAAACAGATTAAAAAGTAGAAAATATGTGTGCTTTTTTTTTCAAACGCATGTTTTGCACTTTTCCGCTGCTTGTCTGTACTATTGCCAAGTGGTGCATTTATAATGGCCGGTCAAAGTCAAACTGCCTATTATGCTTCATAATGTACATGTGAAAAAGTTTAAGGTACCCATTACGCAATGGAAGGTGCCCGGGCACAGGGCATTCTGCCTAGTTTGACTTTCCAAAATTTTGTAGGCTCGGCCCCTCTAGGCCTCACCGAAAAAATTATGGAAATCCTTATCGGGCAGAATGGCCTGTGCCCGCCGGCTCCTTCCATAGTACATCAAAGGCCCTTGGTGGTACCTCTAATTTGTATCAAGCTTTGTGTCATATCATATATTATTATATGACTTTGAAACTTGAAACCGCTTCACTTTGCCCCTTTCTTCCCGTTCATTCGCGCATTTACCTCGTCTTTTAATGACACTAGTACAATATTCGCCTGCCACCCTCAGATTATTTCTGACGACATTGAGATCTTGCTACGTGTCCTTTCACATCCGAAAAACAATGTCTAGGACACGTGGCTGATTCTGAAGTGAGGAGGGCTCAAGAACTTCAGTGCGTACTCGCCACTCAGGATTCCTCTTTCAATTTTTGTTGTCAGACAGCGATATGCTGCTTACTGGCACGACGCGCGCACCCACTAGGATGCAGCCACGCGTCACAGCTGCCACATAGACAATAGAAACGTGGCAAAATCTAGATGGGTTGTCAATATCCAACGGCGGCGAGTTTAAAATCCTCACTGACACACGGGGACCCTTAAAAGTGGTGGAAATATTGTAAGGAGAGATACCAGGTAGCAAAGCACATTTCTGGGTGTTTTTTGTGTCTCCTTTTTTCTTCTTTTTAGGCACAAAAATCTGATATAGCAATAAAGCGGTTGCGATTAAGGCTGAAAAGTTGAGCACCCAAGTGTTCATTTCAAAACACCACATACCCTTGATCAGCTCTCACTCACTCTGGCCTCAAAATGGTGCGATCCTCTCTCTATATAGCTCTAGGTGCATGTGTGTTGTGTATGGCATTAAGGTTTTTGGATTTGTTTGCGCAATTATGTGTTCAGATGTAGCTCCTGTTTGCTGGATTATACTCTTCTTCTAAGTTCTTATGTTGCCCAGAGATCTGATATTTTGATATTTTACATGATGTAGTCAAATAGCTTGATGGGTTACTTGGTAGATGATGTTTCAGATGTTTTACTTAGCTTAGTTACGCGATTGTTCTCATCTGGTTTCGTGGACATTCCTTCCACTGATGTTGTCCCAAGCATCCAAAGCATAGATTCTCGACCTGCATCTCTTTTAGTTAAACCAGGCTCACCACCCAAATTCCCTATAGCACTTACTCTTTCGGGTGCATGGCCAGACTTCAATTGTTCTAAGATCTGCTTTAACATCAGCTCCATGCCATCAACTTTGGCAGAGAGTGCATCGATCCTCTGAGAATCATGTGTAGTATCACTAGAAGATGCCATAGCAAAAACTAGCCAGAAAAGACAAAGCAACTTGCAAATTATGCAAAAAACCAGCAACTAAAGCACTTGAAACAAAGCAAAAACAGGCTTTTTTCACCCCAAACAAGCTACACAGAGGGACTACCTTGAATTCCTAAAAGAACTGGATAGAATAGATCCTTTAATCCTTTATAGCCGAAATCTGACAACCCACACACTCTTTTCCAAGGGTTTGAAACTGACAATCTTCAAAAGCAAGAGGAAAACACAGAATAGGGATCTGATAGGTTCTACCCCACCAGCGACCTACCACTAGAAGACTATAACAACTGTCAGATTCAAAAAATACTGAGAATTGAAAAAGTTACAAACACTTTTACAAATCTAAGGAAGGCTGATTTTTACAAAAGTAAAGAGGAAAAACAAGCTAGACAATAGTAGATGCTCAAAGGCTGCCCAAGGACCCCACAATCCACCATAGGGCTGCAATTTGTAAGCTTCAGGGCTCTCAAAATGCTCAGAAACACTCTTGTTGAAGGCCGCTGGCCCACCTAGCATCCAATAAACCCTAATTGAATACGAAAGTAATGCCAAATACCCCACACAATCCTGGAAAAGAATTGCTTTGATACCAAATATTACAAAGCTATCTGAATTCAACTCAAAGCACACCAAAGTTGAAAGTAGGCAACAAATACCCACTTTATTGATTTCTCTTCAAAGTACATGGCAAGCTACAAACATAAACACATTAGAGCACTGCTGCTTAGTCTCCTCCCAGCCACCTGCTGTATAGATTATGATGGGGAATGCCTCTCTCTAGGCTCACTATACATAATCCTCAAGCAAAACCCGACCCTTTCCTATCATCGACACATGGCAAGCCCCAACACAATTGACACTTGCCACTTGGCAGTACCCTGACACATTGGCAAGCGAGTAGGAAGACCGTCCGACCCGTGTCACTCATGCACTGGACCAAGTGTCCCAATGAGCATATGGCACGTGTCCCGTTGACCGGTCAACTCCTACTTTTTAGGAGGTTAGTCCAACAACCTCTAAATTTAGACCCAGTACCCTATACCAAATATAAGCAGGACAACAAGTTATTTACATTTTTTTACAAAACACCACGGGCCGGTGTGAGCCATTTTAATATTTACAATTTACAATTTACAAGTCCGACGAGTTCACGCTGAGGCAGGAATATAAGTACATAACACCTTGTGAGGCTAGATAACCATAGAACCATCATGATTGGTTATGTCATGACTGAGCTCTATGGGATCATCCTTGAGAGAGTACCGAGTAGGTAAATGGAGGCCAAACGACTCAACACTATGGAACGATTCAACACATTGGGAGAGGCTGCTTTAAGGTACGTCATTCCACAATAGACGACGTTTACTCTCATGGTAATCATTGAGGAGGTGAGTATATTGTTGGTTTATTGACTTCAGACAAACCTTTGACTTAGTTGCATGTCAAATGCTTATCAAGAGGCTAATGGATCTCCATTTCTCGTCGGGCACCATAATAATGGTCGTCATGGTTGACAGATTCTCTCCCCTTTTGGGGTATCTTGGAGGCATCTAGTCTCTATCGTAACCTGATGTAACGAGACTTGGAGATGGCTCAGTATGAACCTAAGACCATGAGGTAGTCCTGAATCCAAATAGGTTGGCATCCATGCTACATCCAACTCCAAAAAGTGAGTCTAGGTTTGACCCCCAATTGGCCTTACCTTGTGCATTCAAGATATGCTCGATGAATGAACCATTTGATGTATTGGTAGGCACCTGAGGGAAAATCTATGATAGGGATGCCAAATGTCTCAAGTAGGTGAGAGGCTTGGGAAAACCAAGACAATCGCTAATCTTGGCTATGTAGACGCTGAGAAGTGGTAAGTGCTGCCTGTGTGTATCTTTGCTCAAAATTCGGAAACATCTTGATTTTTTGAATATACGTGATAAGGTAAAAATTGGCACCAAGCTGTAGAGTGGAGATTGCAAACTCTGGTAGAATGATTTGATGTGGGACATTGGGCTTAGCCCATACTATGCGTGATGTGAAATACTAGCCCAATCGGATGAGATGAGAGTTGTACACCATTCCTCTATTGCATAGAAGGTTGTGGGGGTTACAATGGTATCAAAAGGTTGACACTTACTTGGGGCATCATGAATGAACTTCCAAAAACCGAACCTTTCCAATAGGTTTAGGGAAGCGTGGTCCTTCTAGAGTAGTTGTCTGTCTCATAGCAAATATAGGGCCCAAAGTACACCCAAATAAGTGTAGGACTCTAGTGGCTATCTGTTGAAAAGGAGTGCATTAGAGCTTTGGATGTATTGAAGACTATGTTTGGTCCTTTGCAATATTTCCATAGTTAGTGGTGCTTTTGGGAACCATTTTGTTAGATTGAGTGTTGCTAAAAGCACCTCCCTTCTCATTCTTGCTTTTCCTGTATAAAGACCTGGAGGCTAGGAGACGCTTCCGTGATGCTTTTACGTGCAAAGAGTGGACATGGAGAAATAGTGTGGTAAACCATTTTAAGTGATATTATAAAGACCCACCATGAATTGTAACTAGGAGACTGAATACAGAAGGATAATAAAAAACGGATAGCGGAAAAAAACGACCCAACCAAACCTAGATCGATCAAATCTAGCCCCCGATCTATGAACAACTGGAAATATCTCAATGGGGTTGTAGGAGTGAGAGTGCCCAACAACATCTATCTACCATGCTCACATTCCAATAATTCCATGTGATGGGTGTGGACATAGTTTACACACCCAGGCTCCTCTCTAACTGGGGAGTGAACTAAGACACTTCACCACATTTGCAGCCTAACTGGGCTAGATCAACCACTACCCAATAAGTCATTGCTAGTTCAATGTCAAATTCACCATCATAGGTTTTAGGCCTCACCAAACCATTGATTATGATAAATTGTTATGAGGCCTTCAATCCTCCCATCATCACGTTAATATACAGGCTGAGGTGGGCCCTGACCTACTACGAGATTGACTCCACGGTCAGGTATAACCAACTACGGTTAATTGAGGGCATGGGATACTTCCCCCTTTAAACAAATTCTGTCATGAGAACTTAAAGTTAGGGAAGTTGCACCTAAGGTTATTCCCCTGTTCCTTGGAATTGTTCCATCAAATGAGATACTTGGTAACATTACAATTACATAGTCGTTAAACTCACAAATTAGGTATCTTTTGAGTTCGAAAGTGACCCCACTAGATGACTCTTCCAAAATCCATATGGTCCTTTTTATGTAAGCTTATATGAAAAATGGGATGTACTTGAATTCCTTTTGAGAGTTCTAATTGGTAAGCCAAATATGCAATCACGAGCTAATAATTTGTAATGGTCGCTGGTTCCTGCGGGAATCCTTTGAGATTCTCAAATACACCCAATCTCCATTAAGTGCAGACTAATTTTAATCAAAGACAAAAAAACGAAAAAAACATAGAATCACTCACATTTTCAAGAATCATGGTCTTCAAATATCATCGTAACCTTATTTCACAATGATTAGAATTCAAATCAGGATTTGTTAATCACAACTCATTGATTTCTTAATCCGCACTTGATAATGGGAGGATAACAACAGCATGTTAAAAATGCAGTAGACATCACGGCAACTCAATTCTCTTGGACATGGCCTCTCGTGATGGGCCCCACTCTGCCCAATGGTTTGAAACAACCATTTTGCCTTAGGCTTGCATGCACTTTTATGAGCCGCTCCAAAATAAGGAACATATAGGCAAACCTAGAATGAAATAAGAATGGTGATTGGCCATAGGCAGCAGGCTATAGCAGAATTCAAATTGTATGAGCATTGAGACTTGAAGCTAAAACAAAATCGCAAACCAAAAATTTGGAAACAGGTTGGAAGTGGGATACAGAACATAGTTCCGTAACAATACGGGCACATAGAAAACGTTTTGTAAATATTTTGAAATTTTTTAATTTCATAAGAGAAGTATTTTTTGAATTTTTTCTAAGGAAACAAGAACTATGGAACATGAAGTAGGGGATTCCTGTAAAACCAATAGGTTTCTCAAGAAATAGTGGATTCCTACCTGAAGTTCAGATTCCCCATCAGATTCCTTGGGCACTAGGAAATTCTTGCCTTGCTGCCTCGATCCTTAGGAACTAGCAGATTCTTGCTTCACTGCCTTGATCCTCAAGAGCTAGCAGAATCTTGATTTGCTACCTGGATCCTATTGTAGCTGCCTTGTTGCCTTGAAGTTATGAACGTAGCCACGGCTGATCTAGATTTAGTCTATGAAAGCATCACATAAGCAAGACTTAACCCTAGAAAGCAGGAGAGAGAAAGCTTAAAGAGACTAAAGAAGGAGATCATATCATAAGCCAAGTAACAAATGACACAGAATCCCTACTTATAGCCAAGAGGAAGCCCTAAAAGGAAGCTTCCAGTGGCTAGGGCTAGACTGAGAGGGAAAATAGTGCGCCCTCCAAGAAGGCCCCCACTCTCAGTAATATGACCAAATAACCAATATAGTGAATCATAGGGCCCAAGGCCAATAATATGGTCTAAATGTCAATAATAGGGCCCAAGGCCAACCATATAGTCTAAATGTCAAATAATGAATAAAAAAGGGCCCAAAGCCTGCCTATGCATAAAGTAAAGTAAATGTAAATGGACATGGCGAATGTAATGAGCCGAGTCCATAACTCTTGATAAATTGGATCTGGTGGAACCTTGAATATATTTCTTACGATTTTAGTCTACAAGGTCTTTGATAAATAGAAAGTTCATATCTAGGTTTTCTACCTCGAATACATACATGATGATCTCTATCTTCGAATATGAGACATCAATATTCTTAAAGTATTTGAATCCAACTCGGAGTTTGTTTGAGCTTGTAGCTCCACACCATGTCACAACCATACTAGTTGGAGTTAACATTCTAACCTTTGGTAGGAATCCTTTGTAAGTTATCATGTACGTTAAAATTAGAGTTTTGAGTGTTTTAAACGAGTTGCTGAAGAACAAATATCAAGGACTTACGTGAACCTAGTTTAATGCTTATACAATCATTTGAAAATCTTAAACTTGATCGAAACACATTTAATAAGTCATTGGAACGCATACATGAAGTTATTGCTTCTCCTCATAGATACAAGATGATTATTTGGATGCTGGTTTCTTGTCACTTGCACTTTAAGTGAAGGAGCATGATGTGCCACAAGTCCTTTGTTGAAAGACTTTACATGGGGAGACTATATGCCTTTTAAAATGATTCTTATGGTTCATGCAACAAGAGAGCTACCAAATTGATCGTTTTTCCATTTCTTCTCTTTTGATACTCTTCATTTCTCAAAATAAATATATCAATCAAAATAGGATCAAGATGATTATTTGAATGTTTCTTGTCACTTGCACGTTAAGTGAAGGAGCATGATGTGCCACAAATCCTTTGTTGAAAGACTTTACATGTGGAGAGAGCTACCAAATTGATCGTTTTTTCATTCCTTCTCTATTTAATACTCTTCATTTCTTCAAAATAAATATATCAATCAAAATAGCATCCTCACCTTTCCTATCGTGTTGAAGCTCATTTTTGATTTCTTCCTACCTGAAGAACCTGTTTTCAGTAATAATACATGTGACATAATTTATGCAATGCAGTCAAGTGATTCAAAGAAGGAAGCCTTTCGAAAGTACTTGGAGGCAAGCGGAGTTCTTGATGCATTGACTAAAGGCACGATAGATAGTTAGAACGATTGTATTTATAAAGGTCTATGTTTTAATTATGTTTTGATGATTCTTCTTGGTGAAATTGGTTGTTTTATCTTGTGAATACTTGATTGCCTTTGTATAAGGTAGCAGTTGCAAAGATGATTAAGGAGATGATCTATTATCTTTTAGTTAAACGAACTCCTAAAGTACAAGATTTCCTCTTTACTTTGGGAGTGATCATAAACTTTGTATGAACTTTTTCTATATTAGTATAGCTGTATTTTTTTGAAATCTACTAACAAGCTAGTTTATGCTATGTTACTTCTTAGCAGTGCATTTTGTCTACCAACCATCTTTCTAAAATAGGATTTATTTTAAGGAAGCTGAAGTATCGCTCTTTAATATTTACTTCAAATTTTCTATCAAATATACGGCTCATTTGATCAACTGCTCCTTTTACTGTTAGACTTCATTATGTTGGGTCCTCCTTTCACTTTTGGAATGAGCTATGAACCGAACATAGATTTTAGCATCGATGATGCGATGGACAATACATGAAGCAATCTAACAACCCCCCCACAAAGAATGGCAATTAGCATCACATAGAACCAACAGCTAAGCAATAGCAAAAGTAAGAGTCCTTCCACAGAGAGCTCAAGCAAAACCAAATCATAAATTGAGAAATGAATCTTTCTAGACCCTACTTATACCCAACCCTACCATAGAAGCTTCTACACACTAAGCCTCATCCTATTTAAAATAGGATCCCACGCCCTTCAAGTAGGATCCCACTCTATTACCAAATAGTAATGGTTGGGCCCTTGGCCAATTCTAGATACAAATGCATAAGATAAGGCTTTTAGGCATGTACATGAATAAAAAGGGTTCATGGCCAGCAAATGAATATAGGCCCTATAATTCATTCAGTCTATGGACCATTAGCGAAAAGAACATGAGAAAAATTCATCCTAAGCTAGATGTCTCAACAAAGACTATTGTGAAGCAACAATAAACTCAGGAAAGGGATCCTTGTCAAGCATGTTAACCATGTGTTGGATACATCCAAACAAACCTCACATGCTATAACATCACACAAGTAGACTCATGGATGTATAAAGAGCCATAGTATCCTAGAAAATATATTGAAAAAAAAGTGTATCAACATGTGTGCCAATGCCATTCAATTATGAACATGGACTGTAACCTTAAAAAGAATGCAAATTATTGTCTATATAAGAAAAGACATTAGTGGTTATATTGAAACTATTCATCAATAATACTAGGAACTTAATGTACCTCAGCAAAACTTGAAGAAGTACGTATGGTGTTGAATAGGATAATACTTGCACTTGATCTTCGCATGAAAGAATGTGGTCCCTCATAACATATGGGAGGTAGAAATAAGGATGTCTCATTTTCTGATCTGTATAGGTCGACTTATCCTTGAGCTTAAATAAAAATATTCTTAAACAATGCAAATAGCCCAAGTACCACATGAAAGGATGAACATCAATGCTGTGACAAAAATGTTGAACCCACAAGAAGATGGTTACTACTGGTAAACATGAGTTCTGGACATCAAAATGTCCTAAACCAACCTGATAAACCACATGTGCCATCAATAGTGTACTAGTAATAAAGAGCCGACAATGCTTCTACCATGTCCTGGGACCTGTTGAAATTATAGATGTGTGAGAGCAAAATGCTAGCACCATAATAAGTATGCCAAGCTATCCCGAAAGACCATGAATGTAATGAACATAGCTACTACAAAGGACTCACAAGAGATAGCCCAACCTTTGGAAATAGATTCATCACAAGAGAAGACTGTCAATGCAAGACATTTCTGAGGAGTTAAAAGAATCTGTCAAAATATGGACATTATCATGCCTCCATTGCAACACATATATGTAAAAAAACCCAGGCTTTGTAAAGTGGCCATGAAAGTTCTAGCAACCGACCAATGCCGCATACTGGTAGTAATGGAGCTGAAGAAGTACACATGCCCCAAGGACCAAGAATGTCTAGCATCATTAACAAACATTTTGTCAGTGCGTATGTAGTGCAAGCACCTCAAAGGGAGGTGGGAATGGTGATCTAGCTTTTCAAATTTAACACTCGCCCTTCCTTCCATTCCAACATACTAGCAGCCAAGATGTCAACATACATCAGATCCTAGGAGAACCATCTCGGGAGACTTAACGAAGCTCCGTCATGAGTGCTGGGAGTCAACCTGGGACAAGGGTCAGATTGGACAACCATAAATGGGTAACTTCCAATTTCATCTTTATCCTATAGGTGATTCTAACGCTCATATTGATAAAGCACTGGCCTTTATATTTTCAAAAACTTCTGCACAAGCTAATCAATGAATTCATGAGACCACTAGTCATAATTGCTTACAAACAAAGAACTAGACATGATGACTCTTCAAGCACTAACAGTAAGAAGTATAGACACTTAGACAAGTACTTGAGGGAGCGGGCTCTTGTCATCATCCAAAGTATGCTAAATGTATATACAAACACACTACTAGGTGCAAGCCCAAAAGCAAGTATCGAATGTGTAACCAAAGGTCGAAGAAGAAAGAGGAAATGGTAAAAAGGTGAATGACCCAAAAAGGTGTGAAAGCAACAAGACTAACGAAAGTGAAAAAGGATACAAAAAGACATAATGCAATATCTTGAGGGAGGATCATTTGACCAAGGAGTTGTAAGTGCTATGAACTTGTTGGGGGAAACAAACAATATAAAGATCTAGAAACAGAATTTGAAATAGAATATTTCAGATCAGAAAACAAAATTTTCCAGTTTGACTTAGGTTGACTTTCTAAAACTTCACTTCTAGAAGGTCAAAACGGATTGAAAATGGATCTTAGGGATCAAGGAATGGTAGAAAATACAAGATCCAAAACTTAAAAGTAACCAGTAAAAAAGGGAATCTCTTTTGATCAATAAGTTAATAGTCTTGCCTCAGCCTAGTGCCGTCATACATATGTTTATTTCATACTTGCAGCGCGATTCCGAATCGCGATTCCAATTCGCGATTCGGGATTTTCCCAGAATCGTGTAGAATCGATTTTTTTTTTTTTGAAAAAAAAAAAAAAACAGACGCGTCCGGGGGTCCCCGGACGCACGCGTCTAGGGGTCCGGATGAAATTTTTTTTTTTAAAAAATTAAAAAAAAAAAAAATCGGACGCGCGTCCGGACACTCGTCCGCGTCCACCATCCGCTTCCTTAGGTCCAAACTGTAGCATTAACATTTACTGAAAACCAGAGCAATTGACAACCGGATAGCTATTGAAAATAAGATCTGTTTGTGCCTCATTTACTGCACTTCAGAGAGGCAAAACGCTGGTTTGACCATTGATCCCCTAAAAAAAATTCAGCAATAAGCTATTTTTCCCAAAAAAAAATAAATTATTATTATTATTATTTTTTTTTGCGATTCTGGGTCGCGAATTGCGATTCGCAAAATCGCGACCCGCGAATCGCAGACCCAGCGAATCGTGATTTGCTGCAACTATGGTTTATCTTCAGCTCCAGGACGTGGTACCAATGACCATAGATGGCTGTCCTCTGTCACGCAAATCCACGATGTTGGAGAAATGTTGAAATGGGGAACCTTGAGAGCTGCAAAATTTACTACACTTGTTTGTCAACAAAGAATGTAAAGGTACACTTACCATGGAAACAAAATTTGTTTGCAAAAAACAAAAGATTCTCTTATTTGACCAACTTTTGATAGAAAACTCCAAATGTGAGATCGAAGGTGCAATGAATTGATCTTCAAGTATGGAATATCTATATTTGAATCTTACACGATAGGAAATGGAATATTCCATTATGATTGAAGTTTGACTTCGCAAAAACTTCACTTCTCGCGAATAAAAAAGTATAATAAATGGTTTCTTACACTAGAAGGACAACATAGAATATGTAGATCGACGATGAAAAAGTCGTCCTAAATATGTGAATATACCCCTTTTGGGCAAAATTTTGATTTTGCAATAATTTTCTAAGAAAACTTTGATTGATGTGTCACCTACTTTTGTAGGTGCACCTTGACCTTGCGCTCTAAAAATTGTAAGTATCTCTAACTTTTGTTACCAAAGATATGAAAAGATGAAAATCAGGTCATCAAATTGCCAGCAAAGGAAAAGCACTTCTCCAAGGGCACCCAACCACTAGGCAACAAATGCAACTAAGAAATTCAATTTTGGTCATAAACAACAAAGTTTGTAAAAATATGAATTTAGGTCTAGAGAGAGAAAAATGGCTAAATAGAAAAATAGTTAGAAAGAAAGTATCTAGAGACAAAAAAAGAAGAAACTAACACGTTCCAATTGCTTAGGAAAGTGCTATGATACCAAGCTATGAATAAATCATAAATTTTAGCATCAATAAAGCATAAATTGTCAATACATGAAATGCTCCTTGGTTTCCAAGGGGAGGCTCGAACCTAAGACCAAAGAAACTTTGGATGTCAAGCTAACCAACTAAGCCAACCCCGTTGGTTTCAATACATGAAATGATCCAACAATCTCCCAGAAAGAATGGCAAATAGCATCAGATCGAATCAATGGCTAAAGCTCTACAAGCAATAGCAAAGTCAAGAGTTCTCCCAGAAAGCGCCGAAGCACTACAAAATCATAAGCTGAGAAATGAACATCTCTTGGCTCTTCTTATACACCCTATAACATAAGCTTCTAGACACTTTGCCTAAGCTTATCCAAAATAGGGTCACATGAGGAAAAATAATGAACCCTTTTGGAGGGGCCATGCCCCTCTAGTAGGTCCCCTGCTCTACTACTAGATAGTAATAGTTGTGCTCCTAAAATACAAATGCATAAAAAGAAAGGCTTATAGTTCTATACATCTATAAAAAGGCTTATGGCCAACAAATGAATATAAATCAATATAGGCCCTATAATCCATGTGGCCTACGGACCCAATAGTCCATAATTAAGTGAAAAAAAACTCATTATGTTCTTGTATCATTGTATGAAGAGTCAAAAATCAAGAAGATGGATAAATGTAGCAAAACTTCACCAAATTAGGCAAAGTAAGGTATCATTATTCATCATCTATGATCATTCAAGACATAGGGCCTGAATTTAGAGCATGATCATGGCTCTCATATAATTTTAGGCACATGAACCACAAATATTATCAAGAAAGCTCTCCAAGATAAGCTTCAAGAACACTTAGAATCCAAATTAGACAAATGAACAATAGCCTCCAAATTTAGCACGGCCTCAGCTATTTATAGTGGTCCTTTGTGCTTCTACTATAAGTTTTGGGCCTTATTTGGCTAAAATGGGCCTTACAACCATTATTACAACCCCGCTATTTACAAGCTAACCTAAATATTTAATTCTCCATATGAAGATGTAGTGTGATGATACCATGAGTAGGTTTGTCATAGTATCTAGTTTATCATGCATTATCAATCTCATGGGCAAACTTTTCCAAATTGAAATTGCAAGTCTTGTCAAGTTTGAGTATCATCTTGGTTATAACACTCATGTTGTTTTGTATGATGCCAATCTTCATATGCACAAATCCAAGTATGGGTTCACACAAGAACTCATCGTAAAAGCATCTACATCTCAATATTTCAAGTTTTTTTGGGTTTGCGTCAACACATCAAGTTGCACACATGGGTGTTTCAAACCCTTTGAATGCTAGAAGTGTGTCGAAGGGTGTGTTCTTCGTATTAAAAACGAAGCATTCTGAATGAGGTTTCATTTTGAACACTCTCGAAATGAGGCAAACAAAGTTTTTGTAAGTTGATGTTTTGTTCAAGTGTTGAAAATGTTTATTATGCTCATGACATGCACCTATTACAGATTTTGGGAGAGTTTTGCTAAGTTTAGATGTGGGCTAGTTATGTAATGAAATGCATAGATGGCATACTATCTCTGCTTTTCCTTGACTAATGCAAAAGACTCTCTTTGAGAGTAGAGCTTTACCTCCTCTATCAGGCAAAGCCCAAAAAGCCCATGCCATTGTTTTATAGATTGGCAAATAAGAGACTTTAATGTTACCTCTTGCACATTCACAGCTTCCAAAAATATAGCACTTAATGCTTTATTTGAGAAGTTATCTAAGCAAGTGTCAAATTCTAGCTACGAGCAAAATAAATATGTGAATCTTGAAAAACTTTAAAAATGTTCAGGACACTTCAAATCGGGATTCATTGTAACAATGATGTGTTTTTGGTGGAGAGAGAGAGAGAGAGAGAGAGAGAGAGAGAGAGAGAGAGAGAGAGAGAGAGAGAGAGAGAGAGAGAGAGAGAGAGAATTAGAATTAGAATTAGAATTATTATTATTAACGTCTTTTGGTACCCAAAGGTACATAAGACAAAAGAAAGTACAAAAAGTGATGAGCATTGTCCGCATACGGACTTATTTACTAGTAAAAGAAAAGAACTAGCATATCTATCTCTCTATCTCTGAGAAGAAGTATCAAAGCTTGACCTCCAGCTTGTGAGGGTACAAAGCAAGAGCTTGACCACCTGCTCTGTAGAGGAGACTAGCTATGGGCAAGCTGGAAATAGTGAGTGATAGTAGTAGTGGAGCGTGCTGTAGACTGGCGGGAAGCACGTGAAGATCTGGTGATCCTGGATCTAGCAGAAGTATGTGAGACTTTCTGTGTCTTCGATCTCCGAACGGGGACTTCAAAATCCACAACTGAAATATCCTCTTTGTCTCGCTTATGGAAAAACTGGGTAATATGAGCTTGGCTGTGATCCATATATGTGGTAGGTAAAAGTGAAACTCGTAGAGTATACATCTCTCTCAATAGAAGACCTACACATCTGGAGTCTGGATACTTGAGGAACGATCGCATTGTGAGAGGGGTATCTCTGTATAAATAGTGGTATCGCCCTCTGATCGCATAATATATCGGACAACGAAAGATGAAATGAAACTCATCCTCCACCTCCTGAAGAGAACAAAGCTAACATATCCTCTGAAATATGGGAGTGTCCGTGTATCTACCCGTCTCGATAGCTAGCTGATGAGAAGAGACTCGAAGCTGTCCCATACGGTACCTCAGACCAAAAGATAATGGTTGTGTAAGATATGCTGGAAGTATAGGAGTACCCGTAGTATCCAACTGTAGTAGATGTGTGCCATAGAAATGTATCTTGACCTTATCAGGGTCAGGTTGTGACCATATAGTGCGTATGTAGCTCCGATAACCAGTGGAGCTACATACGCATGCTGTCTAATATAAGCACGGGTTCCGCTCGGAAGATCAAGTATAGATATGCCCCAAGTCCGAAGAAGGGCTGAGACACTGCTAAACCAAGAATGCTTAGTTCCCTGTCCACCAATGGTGCGTGATGAAGCGAGAGCAGCAACAACATATCTGGAAGTGTCTAACTCTGATATCCTGTAAGAAAGGTAATGATCTGAAACATAGCACCTATAACCAGTGGAGGAGAAGCAAACTCCGCTAATATGATATCATGTGGTACCGAGGACTTAGCCCTAATCATCCTGCTGAGCATGAGAATCTGGATACGAGTAAGATCCCTCCAAGTATCACGTGATAAATCCGGGCACCAAGTCTCAACTGAGTATAGAACAACCGGGAAGACAGTGGCAGAAAATAGCAAGCATCTGGTAGCAGGATCCTGTACATAATACGTGGAACAAAATCTCTCCATATGAACAAGAGAAGTATGCCCCTTACGGAGTCTGGTGAGGGCTGCCGGTCGAAATGTGAGTAGTGGACCAGAGAAAAGTACTCCCAAATAAGTGTAAGAGGTCACAATCTCAATCGGCAACCCATCATAATAGAAGATCACATCTCTCATATGCTGTCTATTGGTGTTGAACACCATAATCTTGGTCTTCTTAGCATTAACCGTCAATCCCCAAAGCTGACAGAAGCGATGTAAAGTAGAAAGGTGTCTCTGTAAGCCAGCTGCAGAGGATGAGAGAAGAACCACATCATCAGCGTATAGGAGAATGGGGATAATAATATCTGCTAAGGGACAACCCTCTCCACCTTCCTCGCGAATAATCTGCTCGAGGTCATCGATATACAGTGCAAAGAGAGTAGGTGATAAGGGGCAGCCCTGCTTCACTCCAATGGTAGAGTGTATCAGCGGGGACCAACCACTACCGTCCCTGAAACGCGCCCAAACTCGCTCATATAAGGTAATGATCGCGGCAATAGTCTCGTCTGTGAAGCCAAGTGAAGATAATCTCTGGAAAAGGAGATGTCTCGGAACTGAGTCAAAAGCTTTGCGGAAATCCACAAAGCAGCAATAAACTCTCTGTCTATCGTGCCTCCTCAATAATGCATCTCAAAATGAAAATCTGATTTGAGGTAGAGTATCCTGGTCTGAACCCAGCCTGACCTGTAGCATGTAAATCCTCACTCTCAGCAAAAGATCCAGTAATCGTCTGTAAAATGGAACCATAAATCTTAGACAAAGTGTGACCAATCATAACAGTGCGGTAGTTTTCTACATTCATGGGATCACCTGCCTTGAAGATGGGATGAAGGATATTAGTACACCATGCGGTAGGAAAACCAGAGGTCACAGCGGTGTTAAAAGCGTGAGCAATATAGGGCGAGATAAGGTGTGCTACAGGTTTTAGAAAATCTACGTTTAGAGAATCATAGTCAGTGGCTTTATGAAGTTTGGCCTGTTTAATGGCATTTTCGACCATGTGTGGAGTAAAAAGTGTACAGTGGGTAGGTGCGTGGTGAGAGTAAGGTAGGAGGAGAGTCTAGGGTGTAAAGTTTCGTGGCATATTCCACCCAGGATTCAATTGCTATGGGGGCCAAAGTTGAAGAGGATTTGGTGAAATGTTTCCAGAAAAAGGAGGAGGGGGAATCTAAAGAGTCGATCAACCTTTGGCAGAGTGATCGCAGGTATGTTATCTTCTTTGTTCTGATGGCTTTCTGATACTTTTTCTGGTGTTGCTTGAGTGTTGCAGGGGAGTGTAATCTGGCATATACCACATGTTTGTGAAGAGAGTGACATTCTGCATCATAACAGCGGTTGTGAACACGTCTATGAGATGATATCGTATTGGTGGGGAAAGATGAGGACGCAACAGTTAAGAGGGATTTAGAGAGGAAAGAGGCTTGCTGGTCAACTGATGCCGTGAAAGGGAAGTTAGTAAGTAGTTGAGACAGCGTTGTGGTGTAGTTTGCGAGTCCAGAGTGAGTAAAAGGGACACGTTTGTGAGTGGAAGAGGAGTGTGGAACTTTAGAAGACGAGGTTATGTGACCAAGTGAGAGGCGTAAGAGTGAGTGGTCAGAGATGGTAGGAGCTGTAATGGAGAAGTCAGAGATGTGAGGGATCAAAGCAGGTGATCCAACAAAGTAGTCAACCACACTATGTCCTCCACCATGAGGATAACATGTAAACGCTGATGAGGAAGGCCACTATGTGAAAGAGCAATCAACTGCTCTCCAAAAGATGTAACTGTAGTGTGTGCATCCTGTGATACTCGATCTAGTCCCATATCCTGAGGGTGAAGCCGGAGAAAGTCAGTATCTGCATGAAATTCTGTCTGTCTGGAGCTAGTACGGGCGTTAAAATCTCCTGCTAATAAAATGTAGCCCTGCTGAGAAAAAATAGCAATATCATCCGAAAGTGCCTGAAATGGGTCTCCACCAAATTCAGCAAACGCCGAAGTCTGTGGAGCGAAATAACATACAGCCATATAAATGTCCTGAGGTAATCCCAATAGTGAACCAATAGTATGTAGCCATATATAGCGAGCATATGGATCTTGCTTAACCATCTTAATTGCGGTGGCTCTGTATAAACAAGCTACTCCGCCAGATCCACGACAGGTTTTTCCCCTCACAAATGGACGGAAAACATAATGCCAAGAGTAATTCTGTATATGTGGAAGAGGATGATATAAAGACTCATGGGTTTCAGCCAATAACAAAATGTCACATTTGCTAATAAAATCAGCAAATCTCCTGCCGATGAGTATGTCTCTAACTGGTGCCTTGTCTTTAATTGATACAATGTCATCTATCCCGATTATCTATCAGCAATAGGGATATCTAGCTCGTCTTTTGACTCAAATCCCAAAACATGATCAGATCTCAGTCGACGTCGAGAAGAATGCAGTGATTCTGGGCTGGGGTAGATCCTACATATATGCCTCCTCTCACTCATATCTCGTCTCAATGCCATCATTTCCCGTATCATCAATGACACAACGTGGATCCTTATAGGTAATCAAAGAGTAAGGTGTCATTATCTCCTTCTGATCTCATAATATATAGGGCATTTGAAAATGAAATGCTCCTAATTTTCCACCCCACCCCACCCAGCTTACATTAATGACAAATCCTACCAAACCGAGGTATGTCTTGGTAGCAACCTTTCTCTACGTAAAGCTGTTGAGATGATACTCTGAGCTGCCCCAACATAATCTTGAGTCCATGGGATAAGGTAGTGTCCAAATAATGAGATATCCTAGGATATCCTGCTGAATCTAGCTCTAACAAGTGTGATATGTAGAAAAATGTTTTTACCCCAAGCTGCCCATGCCATGCCCTCTGAATTTACAGCCTGTATAGAAAATGCTGGATATACTAATGAGTGGCCTTTGGGAGATGAGATATAGATATGCCATACCAAGATATGTGATGTCCCTGGTTATAAAATACCTGCGAGGATATAAGTGCTACACAGAAGTAGAGAGGCTCACTACCATCCATCTGGGCAATTCTCTGCCTGAAGACCTCTATTTGCGGAGGAGGGATTGCAAACTCACCAAGATAATCTGCTGTGGTACCGAACACTTAGCCGGCATCATTCATGAGAGCATGGTGATATGCAGCCATGAGATATTCGCCCACTCAACAGAGGTGAGACGAGTACACCCAAGACTCAACAACATATATAGTAGTCGGAGTAACCATATTGTCAAACAAGCGACACTTACTGGGAGCGTTACAAATATAGCGTCCGAAGCAAAATTTTTCAAGCTGAACCAAAGAAGCCTATGACTTCCCCAATTTGGCAAAGGCATCATGTCCCATACTAAATAAAGGTAGGACCAGTGAACAAAACACCCAAATATGTATAACAAGAAACCACCTCCAAGAGCTTCAAATAATTTCTCTGCATGTGTGTGTGTGTGTGTGTGTGTGTGTGAGAGAGAGAGAGAGAGAGAGAGAGAGAGAGAGAGAGAGAGAGAGAGAGAGAGATGCTAGTCTTGCACAATTACCCTAACTTTCAAGCATTGTACAGTGTTGGTTGCTTTGTACGAGGAAAATGAAAAGCCTCCAATAGCACTTGAGTAAGTCACATGGGCCAGATCCTCTTTCAACATTTCCTCATTATTCATGTTGGTATCATGTATAGCATTCATTAGTAGTTACTCTCATTGGTTGTCCTTTGAAAATTTACAAGCTGGTTGTAGGTCTTTGAGAGCCAAAAGGATCAACTAAGTACTGATTATTCAAGTAACATTTTAAGTACAATTCTAGATGCTGATAAGTTCAGACCATTTTTCTTATTGTGGCCATCTCAAACTACATAACATTCTAGGTGCAATTCAAAAATTGGTAACCTTTCAGTGTAGTAGATCATTTTTCATAGCATATGAAAAATGATCTACTGCACTTTTGTATTAATTGCTGGCTTTAAAGCTGGTGCTCTCATTCCATCGCTTTACTTCTAGAGATAAGATTACTGAGCTGTTTGCTAAAAGGTATTTATCCCATAATATTCTTGGCTTGAGATTCTCTAGCATTAATTGTGGCCTTTCAAAGATAAAATCAAGAACAAGATTTTTGGAATTTTATGGTCACAAACATACATCAACGTTTCTCTTTTTTGAAGTTGGTTTACTAACTATAACTAGTAAATGGCTAATTCAAGATGCCATTCCTTTTCTTGGAAACCAAACTATATGGTTTTGTTGCAATTCCTAACTATTGCTGCTTTTGTCACTTTGATAATTTCAAAAATTTGTGGGGGAAAATCAACATTGTAATTTTGACATCTTTGGTTTTGCAAGCATGCTATATGTTTGAATGTAGCCATGTTTTTTAACTCTCCTCTAAGAGCAATATCAATTCATCTAACATATGTCTATGTGAATCTCAATACAACATACTTATTTCCATGGCTATATTGAACAATCCTCCTATTGAACAACGATGGAGGAGCAAGGCAAGGCAGCAAAGAAAAAATTCCAGATTGTGCTCAGAAAAGTGCTATGATACCAAGTTACGAATACAGCTGATCTAGAATTAAGCTATGAAAGCATCACATAAGCAAGACTTAACCCTAGAAAGCAGGAAAGAGAGAGATTAAGGAGGCTAAAGAGAGAGATCAATATCATCAGCTGAATAACAAATGACATAGTTTCCCTACTTATAGCCAAGAGGAAGCCCTAAAAGGAAGCTTCCGATGGCTAGGGCCCAACTGGGAGGGATAATAGTGCGCCCTCCAAGAAGGCCCCTCTCCAGTAATATGTCCAAATGGCCTAATAATGAATAATAAGGCCAAAGGCCAACCATATAGTCTAAGTGTCACTAATGAATAAAAAAGGGCCCAAGGCCTACTTATGCATAAAGTAAAGTAAATGTAAATGGACGCGGCGAATGTAATGAGCCAAGTCCATAGCTCTCCCCGACACAAAAAAAAGACCCAACTACCGAAAAGAAACTGGATCAAACAACAGCAAGCCTTGGTGCATCAACAACTAGAGCAATATCTGATGTAGAGGAATCAACAAGTGCAGCAAGAGCACGATCCTGATCCGCAAGTGATGGCGTATGATAAAAGACATCAATAGGCTCCCATGTGGCCTCCTCAATAGGACGACCATCCCAATGGATCGAAAACCGAATCTGTTGGCAGCGTCGACTATGGTGAAGGCGAACCTGGTGCATGGCAGCTGGTAAGAAAGGGAACAACTTAGGATCAACATCATGGCGACGAAGGAAACACCTCAGCCGCGTCATCAGAAACCAAGCAATATGGAACAACCAGGAATGCCAAGGAACCAGAAGAAGATCAAGCAGCAACCAGGAGTGCCAAGGTATCCGTAATGCCCAAGCTAGTAGAGGATCAGCCCAAAAGATAGGGACATCATACCAAGGTATCCAAAAAGCCCGAGAAGGTAGAACTGCATCAGCAACAGGAAGCCAATAAGGAAACTGGTAAAGAGATGGACACTCATCGCGAATAGCCGCATGATACACGTAACCATCAACCATATGTGCAAGGTGCCCCAAGAAAAGATAGCAGCATTGGAAGACTAGCACCAAGGAGATCACCTTGACAAAGGATAGCTAAAATGGAGAAATATGCACCAACATGGTCAAAAGCCCAAGGTATCCATAGGGCCCATGAATGAGAAGTAGCAATGGCATACGGTACCCTCAAGGCCCATATCACGAGAAAAGCAGCATGCCAAAAGCTCTAGAAGGTCCAAGAAATCAATGCATCATCTAAAAAGACATGATGCATGAAAATAGTAGCAACAAATCTAGAAATAGTAGAGGCCCCAATTGACAAACTGTAGCCAAAAAACTCATCCAGAAAGGCCTCATTTGGACATACCAATCCATCATAGGATAGACCAAAAACGGATGGAGAATCGGATGACCCATCAGAACTGGCCGCAAGTGTAATCCCAAAGTACACACCAGGCGCACAAGTGAGGAATAGAAGAAATGCACTAGAACGAGGAACAGGATCCGCAACATCAGTAGCAAGCATCGGAGCAATATCCACGTGTAGCTGGGAATGAGTATCAAAGCACATATGAGCAACACTGAAGTATATGGTGGCAACATCCCCAAAAACTATACAAGAGAGGAGAAGGAATTCTCTCAAGGTGCCCTGATGGTCTCGGAACACCAGAATAAAGTGGCAACTCAGCATTGGAGACCAAGCGATATGGAGCAACCTGAAATGACAGGGAACCTGAAGATCACCTAGACAAACAGTAGCTGGAACGGAGGCAATAACCCAAGCCATCAGGATATGCCAAGCCTGACAATGAGCAACAGTCCAAGGAACAGATAGAGAGCCACATGCATAATCATAGAGATATCCGCACCATAGGTGATCAGTAATATGGAAAAACCAGCACCAATCAACAGGTCCAAATGAAAACCAAGCTATATGTAATAACCAGGAATGCCATATATCCATAGCTGAAAATGAAGCAGTAGTGTGAGCAACAGGTCCAAATGAAATCCAAGCGATACGTAATAACCAGGAATGCCAAATATCAAGAGGTAAAAAGGAATCAGTCGCATGAACCCAAAAGTGTATACCATCGGCATGGACTACAACAAACCTATATGTAGAAACACATGTTTGTGTACTCATCTAGAAAGATCCCAGCATATAAATACCCTAGAAGGGCCAAAGGCGCATGAATCATGTCAGGAACCGTAGAAATATTATGTGGCAGATCACAAACCTCAAGCAGAGATCCATGGAGTAGATACAACCTGATCACCAATAGCGAGGGAACCATCAAACGTGGACCCATGAAGAACCCCATAGAAATCAGCAGGAACATCGGCCATAACAGACTCAAGAGATGGAGATATAGAGACCAATGGAGAAGATACTGCACCAACCACCGAACCAGGAGGGCTATCTGAAGTATGCGCAAAAGCAATAGTAGAAATACCACCAAGGTATACGGCCTCAATATCAATGAAACCAAGAATGACCACTAAATACGATATCTGTGAATCAGGGCATATAGGCGCAAGGCACACAACAACAACCTGTAAATCCGAAGCAGCATCAACTTGAGGAAGAGGACCCACAAATGGTGAAAGTGAAGCAGCAACTGATGTACTCTGAATGGAAAGAAGAGCTGCATCGTCAGCCTTTGGCAGGCTACGCATAAACTGCTTCCCGGTAACCAACTGGAAGTCTCCCTGAGAATCAATGCCAACAAGTGAGTGTGTAACTGCATCATGTACAAATGTCAATGTCTGCTGTGTCAAGTCCAGTGTAACGGCTCCAAGAGATGCAAAACAATCAGCACCAAGGATAAGATCGTAACGCTCCATAGGAATAATGTAAAGATCTGCCTGTCCAGAAAAATCTCCAATGCGGTATGGTAAACGCTGAAACATCTGAGAACTAGGAAAAGAATGGGAACTGGCAACCTCAACTGTGAGAGGCTGTGAAGCAGGAACAGGTGAAGCACGGATCCGACTAGTGATATAACTACTAATAAAAGAATGAGTGCTGCCAGTATCAACTAAAGCAATATACTCACGACCTGTAATACGTACACGTAACCGAATGGAGCGAGGACCAAGACGCCCTGTCCAAGTAGCATAGGCAAGCTGAGCATGGCAAGTAGCAGGAAGTAAATCAGTGGAAGGCTCAGAGGATAGGTCAGGCTCATCAGAAATATGAATGTAGATATCGGAATCATCTGGAGTAGTGCCCTCATGGTAAAAAACAGCAGCAGTAGTAGGGAGAGGCTGACAGCAATCACGGGCAAAATGGTCAGGACTCTTACAACGAAAGCAAAGGCGCTGCTGCTGAAGGTCAGCGAACTCTGCAGACGTGTAACGTCGGACAAAAGCAGGTCGAGGAGTCGGAGGACGAGGAGACGAAGGGACAATGGAGAGAGCTGGAACAGAAGGGGCAGGCGTAGGGGTGGACGTAGCGGGAAAAGATGAAGCAAAAGGACGGGGTCGGGAGAAGCGGGAAGGAAGAGTGTCAGAGTACTTATGCTGTAAAGTACTGGCAAGAGACATCGCCCCAACAAGTGTGGGAGGACGGAAGGAAGAAACATCATAACGTAAAGCACCACGAAGCCCAGCAATGTAACGAGAAATAAGCTCAGTGGGCTGTAGATCTGTGAAAAGATAAGAAAGCTCCATAAACTGATTTGTATATGAAGCAAGATCACTGGTCTGAGTGAGACTATGGAATGTATCACGTTGGCGGTCGAGCCACTGAGGGTCAATCATAGCAGGACGAAGGTCACGACAAAAAGTATGCCATAAATGGAGCCCTTCCCGATTAGGATCAGCTCTATAAACTCGCCACCACGTGGCGACGCGTCCATCTAAATGTAAAGCAGCCAACTGGATCTTCTGAGGATCAGTCTTAGGGTAGATCTGAAAATATGTGTCAAGCTTAGCAAACCAATTCTCTAACAAGTTCTCGTCAGAGGAACCGGAATAGGTAGCAAGCTGTACCCTATCACGAAAGTCTCGAGCAAAGTGTGGCTCAGGAAGTGGGGGACGTGAAAAGAAACCAGGAGGTGGGTTAGGTGGAATGAACGGTCCACCACCAAGTTGACTAGCAGAGGAAGATGGAAATCCAAATGGAGGGGGAGTCCCAAATGAAGGAAAAACAGGAGCTTTACCAGGACCATGAGGCTGTAAAGAATCAATTTGTGACTGCATAGTAGCAAAGTGTTACGAGCTCGTGACCAGTGCCAAACCCTAGAGAACACAGATAGGTCAGATACCACAGTCAGGGTCGTGTCCAGCGTACACGACCAACAGGGCAAGACAGTGTGAGTAGTGTGCCCCAGCACGGTCCATAGCCATGGCGGGCCTAACACAGTCTAGGGACCATGTCAGCAGGACAGGGCCCCTAGTTGGGTCCCGACGTGCAGTCGGCCACGTCAGTGACACGTGGTCGACACTTGGCAGTTGCATGCTACTAGTCCTCACACTGGGCTAGGAGGGGCTTACTCTATATCAGGGAGTAGGCAAGGTTGGGTGGATCAGTTAGTGTTTGCCCTACTGTGGTGTTAGGATCTATTACACTGGTATCAGAGCCATCTCCATCTTTGGGAGCTTAGTAGCAGCAGTGGAGAAAGCTATCAGAGGATAGGAAAACTCTCTCAGTTTCTCAGAACGAATTAGAGGAGGAGAATCGCTGTAGATGCAGCCTTCAAACCTTTGAATTTCACTGAGAAATTATAGTGTTAAGGAGTCAGATTCCTTGTAGAGGTAATTTGCTGGAAAGGCAGTTGTTCATCACCGAGTTTAGAGGGTTCTCTACAGATTTCCCAGCGGAAATAGAGTAGGATATAGCGAGTACATCCATCACTGTACATACAGGGACCTACCTCTGTTTTCAAAGTGGAATTTCAGTAGATCTGAGCGGATTTCAAGCTGAGATTTCCCAACAGGGTCAGCGTTGGACAGAGAAGAGGGAGGGTGAAGTTTTGCCCTTCTTTCCAGAGATTTTTCGGGTATTTGAGCATCAATTTCTCTTGCTACAGATCAGCGAGCAGGCTGCCACAAAAATTTCAGAATTTGCAAGTGGATTTGGGCTTCAAATCGGGTTTTTCAGAACCAACACAGAAGCTGTCAGATCAGCGAGGGGGGGAGAGCAAAAAATTTCAGATCTTTTGCATTTTTTCCGCCTTCTATTCAGATTTCTCAGAGCCACAGGTCTGAAAGCAGTTGGGGAAGAGCTGAGAGGGCTTTTCTTGATTCTCTCTGTGGAAGTACAGTTCTCAGAAAGAGCTAAGTTTTCTTTCCTTTCCTTATATAGTTGTAAATTAGTCTTTCTGACTTTTTTTCAGAAATTAAGGTACCTCTCTTTCAGTTCCGAAAATGACCACTCCTCAGGGACCTGATCAACCCCCGGAGAGAGGCCTCGACGAACTTGAAACAGAAGCCTTGGCTTACAGTAAAGGGAAAGAACCTATGGAAATGGAAGAACAGGAACAGTTCGCCGAAGAACTCGACGAACTGGTTACTAAGGAGTAGTTTCTCCACTTGGTAACAGAAGTGGATGAACTGAAGTTGGCATTAGCCAATTTCAAGTCCAGTGTGGATGACTCGTTCGCTGAACTCAAAGGCTTGATTTTGAGTTCCGTGAAAGGAAGCCTTCCCTCCACTTCTCAGTTGTCTCCTTCTCCACTTCCATCAGTTTCGGGTGAGACTTTGCGGTCTCACCCAAGTGTTTTTAAAGATTTAAAGCCTCCTACTTTTATTGAGGAAGAGAAGGATAGAGACGCAGATATTCTACAAACTTTCCTTAGCAAATGGAAGAACATTCATGCTCTTAAATAGATATCTGACCATTTGCAAGCAATTGAGGCCAGTCTTTCCTTAGGGCCCATGGCCTATAAATGGTGGTTAAATCTCTAGGAGACTGGGCAGACTCCTCGGTCATGGAAGGCTTGAAGAAGCCTTCCTAAGAAAATTCCTACCAGAAAATGAACTTGATAGAGCCTAGGAAGCATGGGAAAGAACAGTAATGGACAAGTCCCTCATCCAATATATCTCGCATTACCGAGAAGCAATTTTAAAAATTAAAAATATGGATGATTATCTGTAGCGTAGGCATCCCAAAGGGAGCCGGGAACCACGACTTAGCTTCCCAGCCTTCAACACTTGCCATCCAAACCCACTTGACATACAAGCAGCCAACTCGCCAACAACGATCAGACTTAACCAACTTGAAGTTCCAAAAACCAACATTGAGATCCAACCTGGCGCCATGCCAGATCGGGGGTCCTGATGTGGGTGACTTCCCTCCAAGCCCGCCCGACATACATCAAACTTAACCAACTCGAAGCTTCGTTACAAACGAGTAACATCCATTCCAAGCAAGCGGTCTAACTTACATCAGACTTAACCAACTGAAAGCTTCGTCACAGGCGCTGGAAGCCAGCCTGGCGCCACGCCAGACTGGACAGCCATAAACAGGTAACTTCCACCCAAGCAAGCCATCCAACTCAGCCGACAGGTTAGAGCCCGTTCCCCAAGAGCTTAACCCATTCACGTTCATGCAAGGAACACTCAGAACCACAAGCCGCGACAGATATGGAAACAACCAGTTCCTGGACCAAATGGTCCCGACAGCATACCGCTGGCGCCACGGACCGAATGGTCCCGACGGCATACCGCTGGTGTCCCAGGATACGACCCTCAGCTATGTGCCAACTTAAAAATTTGGAAGCGGCCTTACAACTGGCGCTTTTACCAAACACTGAAACCCAGAAGGTAATCAGAGTCAGTTTGAGGAAAATCCCACTTCATTGATAAATCTGAGAAGGTTACATTTCAAGTGTGACCGACCCTAGTCTCCGGGGCGCTAGCATGCCAAGGCGAGAGCCATGACAACATTCCAGCAAGGGAGGCTGAGACTTGGTTGGAGCTCGCCCTGAGTCGCAACCCGCACTCCCCTATAGTATTGGTGTGATTCGGCACCCCCCCTCATACCAAGCACTCTACCCAAGCTGGTAAAGCACGTTTTTCTCTCTCTAGAATTTTCTCTTTCTAGAAAGTCATTTTCTCTCTCTAGATCCTTTAATCATGCCTAGATCGTGTGAGGTGATTGCACATCGATCTGAGCTCTCTGGACTCCGCTAGAACCGATCAAAGATTTTCAGCCATAGGAACTTGGCGCCGGCTGGATTCTGGTCACAGTGGCGCCAGGAGCAGCAGGGGTGCTGCTGGTGCCGGGGACATAGCTGGCGCCGATGGCGCCGGAAGTAAAGCTTGTAAAGGTAGCTTTACAACATCCACCCCACCTTTATAAAATCTGATGTCCTCATCAGATGTCAGATTAAAGTAAAGGTGTCTCCCAATTAAAATAACTATACATTTAAGCTACTTGGCACAGTACTCAATTTACTGGCCACTTTTTATTAACATTGAAGCTGGCACACCACAAGTCGGAGGCTCAGCTCTTTGTACTGAAAGATTACATAACTTGAAAATATATCTTTGTCTAGGAAAAGCGTAGATTTGATATCGCTTTCGTAAAACCCAAAAACCTTATTAACTGGTGACAGAGGCCTTTCTTTGAAATGTTCGCCCCTGTCGCTTCTGACTTTCGACTTTGGAACTCCTTTGATTTGTCCTTGATGCACTTTGTGTTGAGCTCCCTGAGCACCAGATTTGTTCAGTTCCGCACAGGTATCAAGGCTCCCTGAGCCAAAGGATTTATCGTTTGATTGCCCACTTTATGGTCCACTCCGTGCCTTGTTGCTTCTACACCTTGATTTCTCTCCTTGTCCTAGCCTGATCTTGATACTTTTCCATATTGTCTCTTTAAGGTACGCAAAGATTGAGTACTCCGCAATGCACCTCTCACTTAGCTTGAAGTAGCTCTTTGAATCAGCCCAAATGTAACCATTGACCTCGTGGAAAGCCAAAGGGTCGCACCAGTTTGATCCGCATCCGAACTATCTCTTCGCGTTTGTTTGAAGCACCATGTCCGTCGCGCAAAACTTGACTTTCACAATTCCATCACTGGTCAGTTGCCTCACAGTCAAAACAAGAAGTGTACATCGAGCTTGGCTTCAAGTAGCTCTCTTTGAATCAGACACATGCACCCAGAGTCTGCACTAGTCCGATCTCAACGCGAACTGTCCCTTAGCGTCCGTTCGAAATACCAAGTCTCTCATGCAAGACTCAACTTTCACAGTTCCTTCATTGATCAGCTGCCTTACACGTAACACAAGCCAGCGTACTCATATGTTTCCTCATCATTGCTGGTCCAGAGAAAGCCTATAACAAACTTTCCTTTCCACAACAAAAACCTGTCAACTTATTAGGTCCAAAGTTCGCCAGTCTCCTCGTGTGACTATGGCTAGGTCACCTTGAATTTGCCCCCGTTTTGATCAACTTTTATTCAAAATTTCCCCAAGAGGGAGGTGTGTGTGATAGTTCCCCTCCACTTATAAAATCAGCTGATCGGACTTGGAGTAGAGTTCTTCAGACGAAAAGCCTTTCCAACACTTTGCTTCCCATCTGCTAGGATTATGGCTCGATCCAACTTGTTGCCAATCTCTGAAGAGGATCCTAGTCTTTCCCCTTTGAGGAAAAACCCAACTGATACTGGACATCACCCATGCTCAGTGAGTTTCAGTTCCGAAGGTGGCCGTCCCAAAATGAAGACCAACTGCTCCATAGAAGATCTCCCCTGAAATTGCCCTTTCCAACTTTTGACTTCCTGCTTGCGTCTGGTGGGCGTTCTCGCAAATGAAACTAACCCAAGAAACAGGCTAGCCATCCATCCTTTGCAAACATTGAGTCGTTTCGTTGCCGTTCACGTGCAATTACTTGAACTGCAAATCCGCCCCACAGATTCTGTAGTCCTCTTTGTTTGATGGTATCAGCCTTCAAAAGAAAAGGTTCCTTCTCGAGCCATCAGCTCCTTGTATCACAAGCAATCATGCAAACCAGGCAAAGCACGAGTACTTGGGAAAGGCCAAATTTAGACCAGTAGTTCACCATGGGGCTCACTAGTCCTTTGGTGAAAAAGAAAGAGGGGTCTATGCGTCTTTGCGTAGATTACAGAGCCCTCAATAAAGTCACAATTAAGAATAAATATCCTATGCCTCGGGCAGATGAGTTGTTTGATCAACTCGACGGGGCTAAGTTTTTTAGTAAAATAGACCTCAGATCAGGATATCATCAAGTCCGTATAAAGTCGGAAGATGTCTCGAAAACAGCTTTTAGGACTCGTTAGGGTCATTATGAGTTTAAGGTGATGCCATTTGGGCTCATCAATGCTCCAACTACCTTTATGACCTTGATGAACTGTGTCCTCAGACCATACTTGGGTAAGTTTGTAGTGGTATTTTTAGATGACATCCTCGTCTACAGCAAAACGAGGAAGGAGCGTCTAAAACACCTCAGAAATGTGTTTCGACTGCTTGGTTTGGCGGGATATTTCAGACGATTTGTCAAGGAATATGCTCATATAGCAGTTCCCATGACAAATCTTCTTAAGGGGAAGGGAAAGGAGTTCATTTAGGAGTCCGCACAACATGAGAGCTTTGATGCTATCAAAACAGCCTTAGCCACGACACCAGTTTTAAACGTCGTCGACCCCAATCAGCCATTTGTGGTCGAAACAGATGCTTGCGACTTTGCAGTTGGTGCTGTGCTAACTCAGGGTGGACGACCAGTTGCGTTCAAGAGTAAAAAACTCGAGCCAACTCAGAGTAGTTACAGTGCCTATGAAAAGGAACTCTTTTCTATCATCCATGCCCTTAAGACTTGGAGGCATTATTTGTATGGTGCCAACTTTGACGTCCTAATAGACCATGAAAGTCTCAGATACCTTTGCAATCAACCTGAGCTTAGAGGTCAGAAAGCTCGTTGGGCAGAGTTGATGCAAGAGTTTGATATGTCTATCAGATATAGACGGGGGAAATTCAATACAGTAGCAGATGCCCTTAGCAGAATGCCTATGATAAACGAGCTGAGTTTTACTCAGATTCGTAATGAGTTACTCGAGTCCTTGAGAGGGAAGTGCCAGCATGATGCATTCTTCTCTACTATCTGGAACTCAGTCCAGAGCATATAGTTACAGACTCCAGAACCAGTTCCCGGGGCTAGTGCCAGTTCAATTAAGAATACGGCAGCTTTCCGTTGAGGATGATGATGAGTCCAAGTATACGTGGTCAGATGACGTTGAGGATTCTGAGCCTGTATTACCCAAGCAAACCCCAGGGGTTGAGGGTCAGTTGACTCAAGGATTCAAATGGAAACAGTATTCCATTCAAGATGAGTACTTGCTCTATAGAGATAGAGTATGTGTCCCCAATTCAGAGGATTATAGGCAGCAGGTCCTATATGAATGTCATGACAATCCTAGTGCGGGACGCCTAGGCATACAGAAGACCTATGAGCTTCTTCGTAGCAATTTTTCTGGCCCAGCATGAAAAAGGACGTCCAACAGTATGTAACCAGTTGCCAGAAATGTCAAGTAAACAAAGCAGAGTGTTTAAAGGCAGGAGGGTTGTTGCAGCCCTTAGAAATACTAGCTGGTAAATGGGAGAGTATCTCCATGGATTTTATAGTAGGCCTGCCTAAAACCCAAAAGGGTAATGACGCGATATGGGTCATAGTTGACCGTCTGACCAAAATGGCTCATTTTATTCCGACCAAAACAACCGTTAGAGCTCGAGAGTTAGCGAGGTTGTTTGTAGACGGGCTATTTAAATTGTACGATCTACCTTCCGGCATAGTCAGCGACCGGGACAATAAGTTTAGTGGGAATTTTTGGAGGGCAGTATTCCATCATCTCCATACCAAACTTAATATGAGTACCACCGACCATCCACAGACGGACGGTCAAACAGAGAGGGTAAATCAGGTGCTGGAGGATATGCTTCGTGCATACGTCAGCAAGAAGCAGACTAATTGGGAGGAGTATCTCTCGATATTAGAGTTTGCTTATAACAGTACCAAACATTCAGCTACGGGATACAGCCCATTTATGCTGATGTACGGTTTTCAGCCACGCTCACGGGTTTAAACAAGAAAAAGTTGAAGCAGCCAAAAACTTTTTAGAGGACTTAAACTAGATGATAGAACATGCTAAGCGTAGCATTAGGCAATCCCAGGATCGAGCCAGGCATTATGCAGATCCACACAGACGGGATGTGCAGTTCTCCACTGGTGAGAAAGTCTACTTGAGAGTTCCAGTTGACTCTAAAACCCTCAAATCAGGAGTGTGTGCTAAGTTGTCTCCAAGGTATTGTGGTCCCTTTACCATCAGTAGGAGACTACGCGAGGTCACCTATGAACTAGAACTCCCACACAGTAGTTAGGGTTTTCCAGTCTTTCATGTAGGTCAATTACGAAAAGCCTTAACCAGATCAGAAAATCTGGTAGGGGACAATGTTCTAGTTCTCCCATTGGATCCTCAGCAACCTCCACATGAACCAAAGGAGATTCTTGATAGTAGAGAGACGCAGACTCGTCATACTCTATACCGAGAATATCTGGTTAAGTGGAATGATCAGCTTGTTGAGAATGCCACTTGGGAAAGAGGCAACGTCCTTCGCAAGATTTTTCCAGACTTTGTCTTAGAGGGCCAAGATGGTTCTTAAGGGGGAGGGAGTGTAACGAGCTCGTGACCAGTGCCGAACCCTAGAGAACACAGATAGGTCGGATACCACAGTCAGGGTCGTGTCCAGCGCAGGGAGTAGGCAAGGTTGGGTGGATCAGTTAGTGTTTGCCCTACTGTGGTGTTAGGATCTATTACACAAAGCCGGTCATAACGGTATCGAAGCGAAGAATGAGGCCAGAAAGGGTCTCATCCATGCGACGAAACTGATCGGATAAGGTTTCCTGAGTAGTCTCACTCGGGGTAGGTGAATGTGCCATAATGATAGTGGAAGGAATAGACGAAAACTTGAGAGAGCGGACTCTTGTCGTCACCCCAAATTAGCCTATTAAAACCACTATTATCACAACTAAGAAAGGACAGCAATCAACAAATGAAAAAAAGTGAAAATGAAGGCTGTAAAAATGCGCTGGACAGCCAGGAGACAAGTGACAAATTGGAATATCAAACGGAGTCGGAAATTCGTGAAATTCGGTTGAGAATGGGCGATGGACAGCCTGAAAACACGGTGTGAAAATGGCTGCAAACGGAGACAAAAACGGATGAAAGTGACAGGTATGAAGTGGCTGGACAGCCTGCAAACAAAAGTGAAGAGAGGGCTGAAAAATGGAAGGAGGAACGGATGAAAGAGATGAGGGAATTGGGCGTTGGAAAGCCTGCAAACAAGCTGGAAATGGGTGATGGAGGGTTGGAACTTGGGTGCCAGAAATAATCTGCCCAAAAAAAAAAAAAAAAATTTTCCGGCCGCCAAATTTAGTGGAAGTACTTCCGCTAACTATCTGCTAAAGCTCCGCCAAGGAAAATGCTCTGATGGGAGCTGGTCTTCCTCCAAATTGTGCTGAATGTTGCTGAAGCAAAGAGACGAAAGCCCTCAACAAAGAGAGAAAAAATCAGCAAGGAAAATGGGCACCCAAGCAAGAAATCAGATCTGAAATTCAGCAATTAAGAAAGTGCTCTGATACCAAGTTACGAATAGAGCCACAACTGATCTAGAGCTAAGCTATGAAAGCATCACATAAGCAAGACTTAAGGTATGAAAGCAGCACATAAGCAAGACTTAACCCTAGAAAGCAGGAAAGAGAGAGATTAAGGAGGCTAAAGAGAGAGATCAATATCATCAGCTGAATAACAAATGACACAGTTTCCCTACTTATAGCCAAGAGGAAGCCCTAAACGGTGGCTAGGGCCCAACTGGGAGGGATAATAGTGTGCCCTCCAAGAAGGCCCCCACTCTCCAGTAATATGTCCAAATGGCCTAATAATGAATAATAAGGCCAAAGGCCAACCATATAGTCTAAGTGTCACTAATGAATAAAAAAGGGCCCAAGGCCTGCTTATGCATAAAGTAAAGTAAATGTAAATGGACGCGGCGAATGTAATGAGCCAAGTCCATAACTGAAGCTGCTCTCTTTAATCGCTGTTCGGATGGGAAATGTGACAAAATTCTTGTCCAGTAGTTGAATCTGATAGGCTACCTTAATTTGAAATGGTATGTATTCAAGGACTTGTATGATCACTGGTAGGGCTATGATGCAAAATATCTTCTTTTATGAATTTGTAAATGACGATCAGTGATGTCTTCTTTCTATTTTCCTTTGTATCCTACTAAATACGATTCTCCTTTGTAAGGAGTGCCATGGACAATGAATCTTCTATGCTAGTTAACACATTCTTGTGAAAATTTAGAAAAATACTTATTGGCTAGTTATGCACGTTACCTTGTGCCTTGGGTCCTAAACTTACTATTTGTTAGTAGAGCATATGCTATGGGCACTTGGGCCGTTTTTGGTATGACTTCACTTTCTTTCATCTAGTTAATAGTCATTTGGCAATATCGGGCTCTATTGGCTTTGTGCTAAATGTAGGCTTGGCTTGTTGTTCACTGAACTCCTAACCGACACCCGTCCAAACATGCACTGATCGCCAACAATTTCAAATTTTTCTGATTCCCTGTAAGCACATAGCATCCAACACAAACACAATGGAGCTGGCTGTGTCGTCTCCTCCCTGCCTTTGCTGCATAGATCATGATACTCTAGGCTCACTTTCAATGACCCTCAAGCACCCCTTAACCCTGACCCTTCCTATCGTCAACACATGGGCAATTCCATGCACAATCGACGCTCGCCACCCTTTGAATTCTGATACATAGGCAAGCACATAAATGTGTCACTCATTCACTAGACCAAGTGTCCCAATGAGCATATGACACGTGTCTTGTTTGACCGGTCAACCCTGACATGTGTCACTCATTCATTGGACCAAATGTCCCAATGAGCAGTCAACCCTCTCTTACAAAATAGGTGGTTAGTCCAGCCACTCCTAATTAATGACCCAATACCCTATACTAAAGCTTAGCATGCGACTCAGAGGCATAGTAACACAGATAATCATTTTATTTACATTTCTTTTAAAAGTGTCACCACAGGCCGGTGACTTAGCCATATATAAATGTCACCACAGGCTAGTGACTTAGCCATTTCACTTTCTTACAAAAATACATCTGTAAGTAAAACAGTAAACAACTAGGACAGGGAGTAAAAGTTGTAACATCCCTTCCCCCCTTAGATAACATCGTTTGCGATGGCAAAGCTAGGGTACTATGCATGGGTTCCCAGGTAGCATAAAAAAGAGTCCTACCATGCCAAGCGACCGAGTACTCACGGATTAGACGGTTGCGTAAACGCCTCTCGCCTATCCAATACCCTTGCTAGCCCATGGATCACTTCTCCCTGCTCCTAGAATGCAAACAAACCATTAGACAAGAAGTTATCACCGTTGTGTAAAACCCGTTTCAATCTAGAAACATGAAATACAGGATGCACTTTACGAGTGTCAGGCAAACCTAAACATCATTGATTCTTTTAACAATTTACGAGGGGATAACTTGTAACGTTTGCCCGTCTTAAGGGTCTTAGAGTCTTTGGGTACTTGGAGAAACACCATGTCTCCTACCACAAACTCTCTAGGAGTGTGATGTTGATTAGCGTAAGACTTAGCTCGATCCATCGGTTGCCTTACATTTACCTTCGCTAACTCAAGCATTTCATTCATTTGAGTTAGGAAGTTAGCTGCACTAGGCACTCTCTGAGGAATTCCTACCGTAACAGGGCTAGTTGGCCTAAAAACCATAATTAAGCTCGAAAGGACTCATCTTAGTACTTACATTTTCCTATCATTGTAAGCAACCTCCAATAGTGGCAAGTACTTCTCCCATTGAGTTTGCTTATCCCCAACAAATGCCCTAAGCATATACTCTAAGGTCTGGTTGACTCTCTCAGTTTGGCCATCCCTTTTGGGATGCTCTGTACTGCTCATTCTCAATTGGACTTCAGGTTTGGCCATAATTGCAGTCCAGAAGTTTTCTAGTGAATCGAGTATCCCTGCCAGACACTATGGATGACGATAATCCATGAAGTCTGAACACATGCTCGATAAACAAATCGGCTACTCCAGAAGCATCAATCTTTATGCGTTGGAATAAAATGAGCCATCTTAGTGAGTCTGTCAACTATGACCAAGATAGAATCATGCTGTGATTGCGTACGAGGCAAGTTGGTGATAAAATCCATGGAGATACTCTCCCATCTTTCACCTGGCACAGGTGGTGGGTGTGTAACTCCAGGAGTCTTAATCCTTTCAGCTTTATTGACCTGGCACTTCAAACAGTGCGTCACATAATGGTAAACATCTTTTTTCACTTTAGGCCACAAGAAGTTATGTAAGATCAACTCATGGGTCCTATCCACATCAGGATGACCTGCACTAGGGCCATCATGACATAAATGGACAATCTTCTTACGTATCTCCTCACAAGTTGGAATGAGAAGTTTTCCATTTCTCTTAATCACACCATCTTCTATGGTATATTTAAGGTAAGTGTGAGCAAAGAGACCAAAACTCTCATCCTGAGATTCTACTTGCGCAAGATTTGCCTCTCTCAGAATTCCCTGACAATGAGGATCCTCTTGCTAAGCTTGTCTAATCTCAGCAATCAGGTCATTTTCAATGACCACAAAAGACATCTGATACAATATACGAGATAATGGATCAGCCACACGATTTTCGGCACCCTTCTTGTACCGTATTTCCATGTGAAATTCTAGTATCAACTCAACCCGCCCGGCTAGCTGCCCTCTAAGGTCCGGCTGGTTGTAGAAATATCTCAAAGTGTTATGGTTGGTGTACACATAGAATTCCGCACCATACAAATAATGCCTCCATGCCTGCCAAAGAATGGATAATGGCATACAACTCCTTCTCATGAGTTGGATAGCTCTTTTGTGCAAGGTTGAGCTTCTTGCTCTCAAAGGCCACAACACAGGCCTACTCTCTTGCATCAGAACTGCCCCAACAACGATGTCACTTGCATTTGTTTCTATGATAAATGCTTTTTGAGGGTCATCAAATTTTAACGTGACAAAGACAGCCACAACTTGTTTCAAAGCATCGAAACTTCGCTACTGAACTTCTGTCAACTCTTTCCATTTATTTTTCTGTAACATATTGGTCAATGGTGCGTGTGAATAATTCTTCACACCTTTACGATATATCACAGCTCTAGAAAGCCTCTTAGTGCCGTCAAGTCTATAGGACCAGGCCAGGCAAGAAGAAGAACAACTTTCTGAGGATCCGCTTTTATCCCCTCCATTGACACTATAAAACCCAAATATGTTATGTCTTTTTTAAACAATTCACTCTTTTTATCACTAGCAAATAAAGTGTTTTCCCTCAAGGTTGACAACACAGTCCTAAGGTGATTAACATGCATAGCATCACCACAACTGTAAACAAGTATGTCATCAACAAAATTAATACAAACTTGCCCATAAACGGTCTAAGCACATCGTTCATCAACATCATAAATGTTGTAGTTGTTAGTCAATCCAAAGGGCATAACTAAAAATTCATAGTGTCCAAAATGAGTCCGGAAGGCAGTCTTATGCACATCCTTGTCTTGAACTCTCACCTGGTGGTAACCACTCTTTAGGTCAATTTTACTAAACACTGTAGCACCATGGAGGGCATCCAAAAGATCATCTATACATGGCATAGGATACTGATGCTTAACAATAATCGGAGAGGCAAAGGGGGAGAGGCTAGGTCTTACTTGCCCTTTGGCAAGACAGTCCTCAATCATGCTTCTGACCTCTTCCTCCTCTTTCAGACTCCTTCTATAAGGTGGCCTATTAACAGGAGATGATCCAGGAATTAATTCAAGCCTCCACATTTCTTTTAGGGGGTAAAATAGATGGGAGTTCATTCGTGAACACATCCGTAAGTTCCTCCCTAATTTGGCGATCTAGGTTTTTAGTAAGGTTAGTTTGTTCTTGACATACATCAGACTCACAAGCAGAAACAGACATATCATACAAGAAGCAAACATACATACACTTACAACAAACCTTAAACGGATGCGTCATCATGATCAAAGTTCTTGGAGGCACAACAAATTCCAAGCACCACATCAAAGCCAGCCAAATAGGTAATCTCAAAATCTGTTCCTCAATATAGCTTTGAACATACCCACAAACCTGGCATCCCACACTTCCGCACTCTTTCCATCAGTCATTTTGACTGTGTACTGTATAGGGATGGTTGTGTGCTCACTTTTAACTGTTTAATCGAAGCGAAGTTAATGACGTTATGTGAGGACACGGTGTCAAATAGAATCAAAACATCTCTACCACACAACTGTCCACGCATAACAATCAAAGAAGTGCAAGAAAACTGATACCTGTGTTGCGCCGCTCTTGATAACTGTGGCAAACCGAGTCGACCTTTCGCAACACCGACACGTTCATCAACCGTGGAGCACCTTGAGGTTCTTCCTGTTCCAACTCCTCGATCTTCATAGGATCTGCCTCCTCAACTTGCAAACTATAGGTGGTTTGTGAGGGATTCTGAGGTTACTCCTTCCACCTATGCCGCCCTAGACAACCAAAGCAAAGGTTCTCTTTCTTTGCCCGCTCCAAGTCCTGTGGCAATAGCGTAGAGAAGCGTTGGCCCCCTTGGGCATTGGACGTCCCATATTGCCCTTTTCCTTTTGAGGGTAAGATCTTTGATTTTGGTGGCTTAAGATCCTTGATTGAGTGTATCCGTGTCTTCAATGGATGTCCGACTTCTTTTTCAACTGTCACAGGTTCAACGGCTACCATAGCCGTTCCATTGACTCTCTTAGGTTTCTGTGAGGATTTGGTCGACTTCAGTTGTTCAAGAATTTGCTGTAGCACTATCTCCATGGCATCAACCTTGGCTACCACCTCCTCAATTGTCAGTATCTGGTGCTAGAACCTTCTAACGGATCCATATTTACAATGTTGCAAACTTGTCCACTTGCTTCGAGGTTGAAATTTTCAGCAAACAAGGGTTTCAGATCTGCAGTTGTAACTTGATCCAGTTCTGTAGTTGAAACACGTTTTTTGTTCCGCAGTTGAAATCTAATTCTGTTTGGTAGTTGAAATCTGATTCAGTTCCACGTCGGTGTAATCTGATCCTGATTCACAATCGCAACTTGATTCTGATTTTTGCAACCCTCTTCCGAACGTAAACCTACGCTCTGATACCAAAGAAAGGTCAGACTCTCGCTGAACTTCTAACCGACACCCGTCCAAACATGCACTGATCGCCAACAATTTCAAACCTTTATGATTCCCTGTAAGCACATAACATCCAACACAAACACAGTGGAGCTGGCTGCGTCGTCTCCTCCCAGCCTTTGCTACATAGATCATGATACTCTAGGCTCACTTATCCATGACCCTCAAGCACCCCTTAACCTTGACCCTTCCTATCGTCGACACATGGGCAATTCCATGCACAGTCGACGCTCCACCCGACAGAATTTTGATACATAGGCAAGCACGTAGGTCGACATGTGTCACTCATTCACTTGTCCACGTGTCCCAATGAGCATATGACGTGTCATGTTTGACCGGTCAACCCTGACATGTGTCACTCATTCACTGGACCAAATGTCCCAATGAGCATGTGTCAGTTGACTAGTTAACCCTCTCCTACAAAATAGGTGGTTAGTCCAGCCACTCCTAATTAATGACCCAGTACCCTATACCAAAGCCCAACATGCGTCTCAGAGGCGCAATAACATAGATAACCATTTTATTTACATTTCTTTTACAAATGTCACCACAAGCTGGTGACTTAGCCATTTTGCTTCCTTACAAAAGTACAACAATAAACAATTGGGATAGGGAGTGAAAGCTGTAACACTTGTGGGTCCATTAATAGGCATCAAAGGTCTGTTATTGGCTGTTCTATCACTCTTAGTGAGTAGATAGGAGTCTAGACATAATACTGTGAAGTTAGATTAGAGTGCTTTTTGGTAGATCAGTGTTCTCCATTGGTTACGATTGTACATCTTTGCTTGTTTATAACACTTGCATTCTTCTCTCTTTATTTCCTATACTTTGTGTATACTCACTACATTTTGTGATGCTGGGCTCTTCTTAACTTCATACAAAAGCATTGTTCTTCGAGCTTTATGCTTCGTGATTGGTTTTTTATTCCTCTTCTAGTGGGCCGTCACATCCAACTCATCAAAAATTTTCTCTGTTGTTCTTAGGCCTTTCACTGTTTTGCTTTGGGGCTATTTGATTATGTGCCAGCTTGCGCAAAGCTACCACGGTACTATCATAGGCTTTTGCCACACAGATAGCATCTTCGAGCGTGTGTAGCTTGTTACGCTTGCACTTGTTTTGATAATTGACAAACAATCTATATATGATTTGCCATTGACGAATTTTTGGCTAAACGGTCGCACCTTAGTCAAATAATCTGTGAATTTTTAGACATGCATGTCCAATTCACGGCTGCCCATTTGGCATTCAGTAAAGCGTAATAATATCTCCGAATTGTCCACCGCCACGAAAGCTTTACAAAATTCCTCTAGGAATTCGGCCCCAACTCATATGTTTCGAAGGAAGTTCCCTCCACCAGGAGGAAGCCTTGCCTTTTAGGAATAAGAGTACTAATGAGATACGCGTCTCTTCAGGGACATTATGTAAGCTGAAATAATTGCTTCTCATATCAATTCAATCTTTGACGACTTCGAGGTGTTTGTATTTTTTTTTCGCACGTATAGACATCTGGTTTGTATCTCCAGTTATTAGAACCAATAGATTGCAACTTTTTAAAAAGGTATTGCATTTGATTATCGTGTTGCTTATTATTTTGGTGGAGCTCCAAAAAGCAGCACTAAGGGTGTCTAATAACTAGTTCGTGTCAATCACATCCTCGATGATTGGAGAAGAAGGTTGTAATTTGGGAGATAAGGCATGGCCATCTTTGGACACGAGAATTTGGTCTGTTGCCCTTTTCCTACGGGAAAAGCAAGAAAATTTTCATTCAATATATGCATTTGGAAGGAACAAAAAAACTCTGACACCACTTTCAAGTCCACGATCAATACTAGAATGTTGATTCCAAAAACACACATGGGGAACGAATGGTGGATCAAACCTGCCCAACCAAATCTTAGATCAAATGGATCTAGCCCCCAAGCTATGGACCACTAGGAATAACTCACAATGTAGGTGAGATGTCAATCCAGCAGCATGAAGCTACAAGCTTAGAAGTCAATCTCACCCACTAGAGAGTTCTATGGGTACCCTCCAAGGTGGCCCCATGCAAGTCAAGAATATTCCCAAAAGCACTTTTCATTACTATTGATACTCTACACATGCCTATAGCCGTCCTAACCCATGCACTAGCTTCACTTAAGTGATTGGGCCCTCACAAGGTTATTAATTACATTTTTGGCCTAGTTCGAAATAATGAGACGTAACTAATAATCTCGTGTACTAGAGTACCGTGTATCCAAGTCTAGGATTATGTTGAATCCTATATGCAGGACGTGGACATAACACATTAAGTTTAACTCCAAGAGGGAACATACTTGCTCATGGGGACACAACAAGCAGGTTATCATTCTACTTCATATTAGTTTGAGATTGCTTCAAGATAGGTGGACTATTCGTGGCCGCATTGCTGAGAACCAATAGAGGTCATGACTCTATTTTGGGTGGTAGTGCATAGACCCGAGATGGCAAGATTTGATGTGCTTACCAAAAGTAACATAAAGGCTTCAGAACTTGCTTAAGTTTTTTTTGGAGAAGTTATTAAGTCTTTATGGATTGCCATGTGAAATTGTTAGTGATCAAGACCCCAAGTTCACTGGACATCTAGGCAAGAAGTTAGAAACCAAGTTAAGTCTTAGATCTTATGATCATCTTGAGTCCGGTGGTCAAATCGTGAGAAGATACACAATGGAATATATCCAAAGGGCATGTGCCTCTATGAACTGTTACCAAAATCTGCTCTAAAGTTTGGCCTTGTTTATTAATACGAAGCAGTGCTTACCATAGCTTGAGTAAAAGATCTCGCATTCAATTTGTAGATCGATTCCCGTTGACTCTAGCTCTTATAGCAATCACTTTGTACTGATTCTTGATGTCTTTGACAAGACATTTGTCACTGTCAAACTCGGTCAAAGGATTGAGCTCCATTTTATGCTAATCAGAAACGGTCACCTTGAATTTTTAAGGACATCATAGTTCACTTCAGATTATCGGAAGACTTACAAGCTATGAAGACGGGTGGATCTTATAAGCTATTTTCCAAGGTATTGCAAACCAAAGAAGATAATCAAGAAAATGAGTGAGCTCGCGTATTTATTGGCTTTACCCCTTGAAACTAGATAGAGTTCGCCCTATCTTTCATATCAATAGATGGAAAGAAAAGCTGGATGAAGGAGACACCCCAGTTTTTAATAATCATATTGTGTAGTTGGAAGATATATCTACCAATATTCCATATGGGCTAGAGGCAAATATGGAAAGAAGAGAGCAGAATATAAGGAATAGAACAATTTTTGGATTCCTAAAAAAATGGAAAGGTAGATCTGAGGATGACAACATGCGGGAGAATGTTGAATCCTTAAAAAAAACAATCTCCAACTTGTATGATCGGAACTTATCCATTAAGGGGGAGAGAATGTTACGTCCCCAATAAGACATGAAGGGCTTTACAATAGGGTCATACTAGGACTAGCCTTAGGATAGGGACAATCCAATAGGCTAGGAAGGAGAGACCTAAGTTCAATTACCATTAGGGCTGAGTACCCTTAATGTTGTTGGCTCAAGGCTATTTATAGATGGATGGCTTATAGAGAGACTTGGGAGAGATCTTGGACTAGAGTACATGCTATGCATGAAGGATCTAAGGTATGGGACACAAATGTGGACTGCATAGAATCATGCCTAATGTGATGGAAGGTCTAGGTCCAGCGGGAGGTTTTGGAATGGAGCCTATATAGCTGAGAGGAGAGTTGCTCGCCAGCATCATGATTGTTTCAGCAAGCAATTGGCTACAGCCATGGATGGAGCATTTGGGCAAAGAGAGCCTCAATCCAAGTAAGGTTTGGATCCATCTTATTTGGATTTCTTAATGAGCGGCCGATGCAACTAAAGAAGTATAGTACTGGTACACATCATCATACATTCCCATCTAACATAAAAATGGTCCTAATCTGCTCGCTGTAGCCCAAGATAGAAGCACACAAAGTTTGGTGTAAAACGAGTCAAGAAAATTAAAGTTCCACACGAAACAATCCATGCACATTCATGGAGCCTATGGCTGAGAGCAGAGTCACTAGCCACAGCATCATGATCGTTTCAGGAAGCAATTGGCTGGAGCAATGGATGGAACATTGGGCAAAGATAGTCTAAATCAAAGTGAGGTTTGCATTTATCTTATTTGGGTAATTTTATGAGAGATCAATGCAGCAGCCCCTGTAGTACTGCTATAAACCATCATACATACTCACATAGCATAAAAAATGGTCCTAGTCCGTCCACTGTAGGCTAAGATAGAAGTGCACAAAGTTTGGTGCAAACTGAGTCGAGAAAAGTAAAGTTGAATGTTAAGCAATCCACACACGTTTATGCTGCCCAAATACCTGTCATTCTCACCCTAATGGCATGGCAAACAAACGTGCAAAAACATTTTGGAAAAATCAGATCACTGGAGTTGTTTTGAATCAACCTCTCCTGCCCAAAGCCCCCTCCCATTTTTCAAATGCTGCTTAAATCAGGTTCCAAAAGCCTCAAATAAAAAAAAAAATAGAATTAGGTTGTTTATTATGTTTCATATGTACAGTACAGAATAATGTGCTCTGTACCAAAAGCTACGGAATGGGATTCTATGGTTTGAATAGTGATAAACCAAGAAGAAAGATATAGCTGGTCAATTCTAACAATAATAGCAGTACCAGAACTTTTATAGAGATAGGAAGCTCTCTTGATATTTATAACCATTACTTATCATATGCTTGTGAGTGATTTTGTGAAGTTGGACTTGAGTCTGCAGTATAGGTTTTGATGACCAAATTGTCGCCATACTGATCATAATTTTGACTCCAACGTTTGTTTAGTTATCATAACAATTCTAGATTTCGAAGGTTTATGCTGTTTAAATCTGGAAATCAATGGTGATTACAATCTACAAATTGATACTTTCATTTCTTGAGTATGTTTCGGTTCTTTGTTGTTTGGGTGTGCTGCAAGCTTGCTATGGTCTTGGATATTCATGGAGCTAACTAGCTCATAAGTGAAGTTTTCTTGAACTTAAGGAGGCTTTTATCAAGAGTTTCACTCTCTTGATACGTTCTCCTTATTTTTAGCAGCAAAACTAATTTTTTTTTCTTGGATTGCCGGCATGCACTCTTGCAGATTTATTCAACGTAATTTAGGTGGACCCACAACAGCTGAATATGACAGACTGAAAGCAGAGAAGGAAGCTTTGCAGGTTAAATATGAGGAGCTTCTGAAGTTACATGAAGATGCCTGTAAAAAGGTCGCCATTTCCTTTACAGCACAGTTCACATCTTCTGTAGCATTTTTGGACAAATCTGTGCATTGAGTGTTACAATGGATACAGTGGTTTTTAAATGGTCAAAATTTTATGAAAACAATTTCCATGAAAATACCCTAAGAAAGAGTTTAAATAAGATATTATGGAGCAAGCTTTTAACCAAAATGGTCAGGTTGTTACTTGGCAGTGGCATACCCGCATGAACATGCAAATATGTTGTTTTGTTCTTCTATTAGACGATTTCTGGTTTATGTGCTTCCCCATGGTGAAGTGCCTAGTGACAACAGAAATCAAATATTTCAAGACAGCTGTGCTTTGCAAAATAAATAATTTTGATAAATTAACCTCTTTTTAACTATTCAACTTTTAGCCCAGAGATGGAAAAGAATGGGAAAAAGATGCTGTTGTATGTACCTACATTATATTCTGCAATACCTATGTCTTGAATCAAGTAGGATGTAAATTAGGGTTCTTATATCTTTGATATTCATTAACTAAGCCTTGGAAATTGCATGTGTTTTCCATCATACTCAGTTGATGAGAGAAGATAATTGTGTCAGGTATGCCTTTCAATGGGTTGATTGAACAATTTCCATGACTAAGAACAAGTAGTTGTTTCATGTATTCCTTTCAACGGTTCATGGTGACTTCTCTAGGGTTCATATGCATCTAGATGAAGTCTTTTGGTAATTTAATAGGTTGGTGATTCTGTCAACCTGTGAAAAAATGAACCTTTCATGGTAGGGTAGTTATATACATAGTTATCAGTGAAGGTGAAAAATGAAAATGTTTGCAAAGGGGAGAGTGGGTGTATACAGTTTGGTTTACTTTTAGGAACAAAATAAATTCCACAGGCTAAGTTATGCATAGTATAGTATACAAAATATAGTATAGTATAGTACTGAACTCTAATTAGCTTTACAGCTTTACAACCATTAGCGATATATCATTAGGCTGCTGGCTACACTATATCAATGTACAGCGTACATGCTACATAAATTCAGGATTTATTCAAGCGTTTACCTTTTTTTAATCCTTTTGTATGATAAAATTGCTCAAAAATTTGTACTCTTTATTCACATTGAACCACCACCACACATGTACACATCCAGTGCATGCAAGTTTGGAAACACCAGCAAACACATTTTCTGGTAAGTATGGCCATAGGTTGAAAAGGTACATATTCGTTTTATGGCTTTTCTCTTTCTGCAAGCATGTACTATAGCTATGTTCCCTTAACTCTGAATGAGTGACAGGGAACGTGGAGCCATGGGTAGTTGGATGTAGTATGTACTGTGTCCACCATGGCACCACATCATTGCACAGATTCCTCTAAGATAGTGCACCACCCATCTCACCCATCATGAATTTGAGAGCAATTCCGTGTCTGGGATATCTCTAATTGGTAATCTTCAATATAATCATGAAGTATATTTGGATTTGTCTTATTTTCTGGTTTTTTCTCATACAAAGAAAAGCTTGAAAACCTGTGTTTATTTTGAGGACAACTTTGGGTGGTGTAGCCGTTCTTGCTTATAGAAAGAAACAATAATGTATTCAATCCTGGTATGTGCTGTATTGGAACTCTCGTCAACTCAATTTCTAAGTGGAATCACGATGTATGTCCATCTCAATATGCCATTTTCCTTTTTATGCTCCTGAGCTCCCTTACAGATCCTTATATCTTCCTTTTGTTTCCATATTGCAGCTGCAAGAACATCAGTTAGCTACAGAACAGGAACCTATTGGGACATTGTGATTGAGATCAGGTAACATTTCTAAACCTACCTTTATTATGTGTTATTACACAATTGTACAGCATGCATTGCAACATCCGGTCTACCACTAGATGGCCTGCCAATATGACAAATCAGAGTTAATAGCTGAGATACAGAGCAGAAACAGTCTTGAGCAATCATCTCCTTTAAAGCTATAGGATGATTGATCAGGAGACAATGATGGCTGTTACATGTTCTTTAGTGGTCTGTTCAGGGGTGAGGTTTTCAAGAAATTCAAAGGTTTTTCCTTTTTCCTGAAAGCCTTCTGTTACGAGTGTCTTTTTCATTTTGGCAGTAAAGTAATGAGTTTATACAGAGACTACTATATATAGAAATCATACAGATGTACTTCTTTTTGAAATTCAATATATAGATAAGAAAACAGGATAGCAAAGTCAAGATCAATAAGATAGAAACAATATCAAATGAACGGTAAAAGGGCTTGGTTCCTATTATATTTCATATATGCTCTTGCTGCACCAAGTACGGTCATGCCCCTAGACTTCTCTATGCTGGGAAAATCACTTCATTAAATGTTTCCTCAATTTTTTTAAGCAAGTTATGTTTGTTATTATGTGCAGGCACTTGGATCAATTATTGGTATACGTCAATGGGTCTTGTTGATGGCAGTCACGTATTCCTATCAATCAATTTGATTAGTTCATCCTTTTTTATGCTCTGCCATCTCATTTGTTTTGTTAAATGCTGCATCCTGGATTAAATTATTAGCAGCACGCATATAGCCTATTTGAAGGACTTGAAAGTAGAGGTGTATAGTCTTTTTTCTTCTTCTGAGTTTCTACTAGTTACTATTGAAAGTATGTTCATGTATACAATAATTGAATAGCTCGTCTAAAGTGATTTAAGTTACTAATCGTAATCTTCTTATATTGATTCCTATTTCCTTCAAAAGCAAGAGGTTTGAGGTGTTTATTGACTGAGAACTTATATCCTTGTTTGAGAACCAAAATAAGTGGGCAAGATTTCGATTTTCCTGAGAAAGCACCTATACAATACAATTAATGCTGCTACAAATTTTTATATTAGCTTTTGCATGTGAACATGAACAAAAATTCAAGACTATCATTCATGGACATTGAAATCAAGGATGCAAGACATTGCATGACACTACTAGAATCAGTAATGCAGCCTTTTGCTATCACTTGATCTACAAAGTTCCTGTCATTGATGCTGAAAACAAATTCTTGATTCTAAAAGATGTTCTCTCTCAAGAAGTTTACTTTTAATGCTTTAATGCTTTAGTTTTAAGTAGAATTGTGAAGTAGGAAAGGTTGACTTGTCATGGTGTAGCTACTAGCATTGAAAAGTTTTGTAACTTCCCATAAGCTCAAATTTGGGTCAGATTTTATTTTTTAACAAAATACAAGAATTAAGATAGATGATGCTGAATTGCAAAAGAGAATGTGATAGCATGATAATGTAATTATAACAAATGTACGGTAAAATTTGTTCTTGTATCATATGCATTAAAATTTTTCTGTAGATTGTAGCATAGCTTTCTTTGATATAATTGCACCTTGGATTATTTCATTCATGTTGTATTTTTGTAGCAATCACAAAACTAAACTCAATGAAAAGCAACATTCATTGCTTCTATTCCTCTCTCTCCATAGTCTGAGTATGTTCTTTAATCTTTTCATCCTTCACAAGCATAAAAGCATGTAGAAATTACAAATTTAGTTATTGTGAACCATATACCCGAGCTTCTAGAATCACATAAGAGTACAATGCACTCACTCCAATAGTAATCAACAATTCTAATCTATTTGTTCAATACTAATCAGGTAACTATTTGTTAAGACTATTTGATGAACTTTACTTCCCTAACTGTACTTTAAGCATTATCTTTAACGCTTGGGAATAGAATGGAACCCACAAAGCTTGGATGCTTGCTCTTGTCACCTACAAGCCATTCTTAAGCATGGAAAAATGCACTAACATTCATAATCAGAAAGCATTTCAAAAGAAGAAATAGAAACAAAAGAGAGAGCATTGGAGATAGGAGAAACCACTCTTTTCAAATTTGGAATTAGCAAAACAAGGATCTGATTTTTGAAGAAGAGTTTTTAATTTTAATAATAGAGAGGCTTTTTGTTACTTGTCGAAGCCGAAGTCAACTATTTGTTCCAACCACCTCAATTTACTAGGATCAACTATTCTAGTCTAACCTTTAAAACTTGCTTAATGATAAGTTACAAAATGGCCACTTTAATTGAGTGTGCCTCATGTTCTTGTATGCTAATTGCATAATGTTATTTTGGTATCAATCTCTTGTATCGTGACTTTTTTGGGGAATTTGTTGACATAATGTAGCATTATTAGTTCATGTTGTAGATCTACACAATTTGCATTGATTGTATGAGCAGTGATTGTAGAATGTGCTCTCTTTTAGTGCTCTTGGAACGTCTTCAAAATATATCGTCAATTTCCTACTACTTTGTGTAAATTCTTTTGCAATAGAGTAACAAGCATCACACCATCCTTTACTGATGAGAAGAAGATTTAGTGCCATCATCATTTAAGTGCCTTTTGGCTCTTTTGAATAGATGTAGACTATTCAATTTATGGAGTAAACATTCTAATGCTAAAGAATTCTTCTTCAAGAATTGTGGGAACTTATTTGAAAAAAAATGCTTTTTATCATTTAGCAATCCCAAAGGTAAATTGATAGTTCTCATTTCCACTTTATGTAAAAAAATTCAAGGCATACCTTACAACAATACAAAATTCTTTTTTGTTAATCTCATTTATGGCTTACGTTTTTTCTTTTTGTGAAAATTGTTATGGAAATTTTGAGATAATCGTAAGTGGGTTGGCATGCATAGGTACATATGAGACATGTAACCCAAGGATACATGCAAGATTGAATAATCTAAGATGAACTAGATGTTCTTAAGAACTAATCATGATTAAATGTGTAGGTACTCCAAGATTGCCTAAAAAAAGAGCCATGGCCAAAACAAGCATATGAGACTCAAATGACCACAAGACACAAAGACACTCTGTGAAAAATGTTATTGGTTTTTGAGTTTCTCACCAAATTTGTCTAGTGGATGTAGGTACAAAAAATATTTGAGCCACTTTTCACGGCATGGCCTCTCCTAAAGCCTAGCAATTAGATTCATGCCATGTGGCATCATGATGGATTGGCATGTATCATCCACAGTGTACATAAGTAGGATAGGATTTGATTGAATCAAGTTGCTTTTCATTCCTTGAATTATGCTTGAATCAAGGCCAAGTCACATGGTACTATTTTGTAGGGATTTTCTTTGAGGTCGGCCACCTCCAAAAAGAGGCACCTTGATCTATTTGAAGTTTCAACTCTCCATTAATTAATAATCCTTTGCTTTCCCATCCAATCTGACGTTTTCCCACTCTGACAAATCTCTTCTTGTCGCTCAACGTTGCTCACATTTCCCAACACCCCGCTCATCAAATTATCCAGCATATACACCCGCAACTTTGCAATCTGATGGTTACTCCACACGTTGCACATGAAGAGAGATGCGCTGGAACAGATGCGACATGAACAAGCAACAATCGATGCAGGAAAATTGACAAATTTACACATAGGCAGCAGAGCAGATGCTGCAAGGGGGTGTTCGTTAGCGAGTGAGAGGGGAGGAGAGAGTGTGGGTGACCGAGAGGAAAAATCTCCTTTGATCCATAAAACCTACTTTGTTGTGGTTGTAAGAGATTTGTATTCAGCTTCACATGATGATAAGGAAATAGTTGCCTGCTTCTTTGATAGCCAAGAAACCAAATTTCCTCCAAGAAATATAGTGTAAGCACTTGTGGATTTCCTATCCAACCTGTCTCTTGCAAAATCTGAATCTGAAAAAGCAATCAAAATCAAATATTCTCCTTCATAGTATAGTCCATAATCCAAGGTAGAAGATATATACCTCAAGACTCTTTTAGCCAACTTCCAATGATATAACTTTGGATCCTGCATGTGTTGATTTAGCTTATGAACACAAAAGCTTAGATCAGGCCTAGTCACTGTAAACTAAATAAGTGAGCCAATAAAACTCCTATAAAGAGTGATGTCCTCAAAGGATTTTTCATCATCTTTAATAGGAACTTTTACAGTGTGCTCCATAGGTGTATCTATGCCTTTACAGTTCTCCATATGGAATTTCCTGAGCATGAAAAGTGCATATCTACTTTGGCTTATAAATGCATGACCTTTCCAAAAATTTATTTCAAGGCCTAGAATATAGTGAAGAACTCCTAAGTCTTGCATCTGAAACTCAGTACCAAGTGCATGCTTAGTTTCTTCAACTAACTACTCATTGTTTCCACAAAGAATGATATCATTTACATAGATGAGAAGAATAATTACAGAGTTATCTACAAACTTATAATATAGAGAAGGGTCATATTCACTTAGACAAAATCTGAGTGATATGAGATAGGAATTGAGCCTTGCATACCAAGACCTTGGTGCCTGTTTCAGTCAATACAGACTTTTGAACAAAAGACAAACTTTTGATTCATCACCTTCCTTCACAAAACCTGGAGGTTGCTCCATATAAATCTCCTCCTCAAGGTAACCATTGAGAAATGCATTAGAAACATCAAGCTGGAACATACTCCATTTGTGAAAACATGCAAGAGAGATGAGTATTTGAATTGTTACCATCTTTGCAACTGGTGCAAAGGTGTCTTCATAGTCAAGACCTTTGATCTGTGAGTAGCCTTTGGCACAAAGTCTTGCTTTATACTTATTGATAGATCCATCATGATTATACTTGATTCTGAATACCCACTTACATCCAATCACATGCATGTTGTTTGGTGGCTCCACAAGCTCCCATGTGTTATTTGACATCAAGGCTTCAAATTCTTGGGTCATTGCTTCAACCCACTCCTTGGATTGAAAAGCTTATTGGACATCCTTAGGCACTTCATCTGATATAAAAAGTGCATGATAGGAAGTTTCACCATCCACTTGCCTTCCTTCTTCATCATATGTGAGCCTCCTTGGCTCAGATCTTGCTCGTGTAGATCTTCTTGGTGTGGTAGCTTGAATTTGCTCTTCCTCAAGCCTCGGCCTCACCTCTTCTTGAACAACATCAAGATTGATGATTGTAGATCTTGCATGAGTCTCCTTGATCTGTGCATCATCCAAGTTAAATTTCTGATCTTCATGGAAGATCACATCTCTACTAACAACATTCTTGTCAGTAGAGGGCAAATAAATCTTGTATGCTTTTTTAGTGGATGCATATCCTACACACGCGTAGGTTCAATCCTGTGAGGTGATATCATATCTCATAATTCAGCATGTATGGAAGATCCACATCTAACTCTAACATCCATTAACACTACACAATCCTGATCTTGGTGCTGAGGCGAGAACTGCGGCATCATAGAAACTGGAATCTGAGGGCCGGCTTCCAACACTTGAATGGCTGTCTTTTCATAATATTTGATGATTGCTTTTGCCTTTGCCAACTCAGTGGTTGCCGTACGTTTGAGTTTATCAATTTTTTTTTGAAACCCTACCAATGCAGTGTGGTAGGTTTCAACTTTCTTGAATAGGTATCTGATTTCGTCCGGTGTGACTGGACGATCAGGCACTTGTGTCTACAGATAAGAATCGCGTTCAAGGGTGGTCGCATCCAATTCACCTTGAAGACGTTCACGTTCAAGCTCGACCAACCAGCAGTAGGACCTATTGTTTAGCATCTTGGACTACTTTTTCCACTTGATCTTGTGTTGTCATGAATGAATTCTAAAGAGTTGCCACATATTCTTCGAGGCGCTCAGCAGTTTGTGTGCCTTTCTTCAGTTCAACTTCAACTTTTGTCTCATGTTGCTTGACAATCTTGATCTCACGATTCAACTGAATAACCTTCTTGCTTATCAGTGTATTCTCGGTACCCAGCTCTGATATTCGTTTATCCATGTCTTTCTTTTCATCGAGCATGGTCTAGATCACTCGTGCAAGGTTTGATACTAAACCTAATTTGTCACCAGAATCCACTTGGGTTGTAGCAGGAACAGTAGGAGTAGCACTTGTGGGGATTGTACTGGTTTGGCTCTGGTGTCTGGCCAGTTCTTCTTCTTCAAAAACATCTTGTTCTTCAAATCCTTCTGGCACCGTGGCATCACACTACTTCGGAGATATGACCGCATGATCGACCCTGATGGTGTCTGGTGCTACGCCTTCTTGATCTTGCTGATTGATCTGAAAAGAATCATCTAAAACAATAGAATTGTCATAGAACTATTCGAATCCTTTTCTCGGGGATTGGGTATCAAAGGGTCCTGGACTCTTGGGCATCTCAAAAATTTCATTTGGGCCCAACGGGTTGGAATCATCGAACATATCTGTTACGTCCATGTCCTATATAAGGAAATCGAAATAATTCCTGGCGTGGATAGCCGGTCACTCCAGGTGTATATGGTTATTAGCTATGCCTTGTCACTCCAGGCTTGGCCTGTAAAGTAATTAATAATCATATGAGGACCCAGACCTATAATTGGACATAGGAGCACATGCATAGTGAAGGACTGCTTTAATGCAAGAATAGGAGGTCAATAGCTCAATATCGGTTGCATGGGGATCCTAGGGAGAATATTCTCTCTCTCATGAGGAGAATATGTTCATTGGAAACTCGCCCATCCTCCTATTGGAAATTCAGTTTCTTGAGCCAGTTTCTCCTCCTCTCTCTTAGGTTCTTCACTATGGCTTGGGGGCTAGGTTCAGGAGGAAACTCCAGGAGGGATCTAGGTTTGGATGGGTGATTTTGCTCCACAGGTGTCATTTTGGTTGTTTTGCAACAGGATCTAGTCAGATCTTCATTTGATGATCCTTACAGTGGTATCAGAGCTATGGATTTGCATCAATCAGAAGGTGGAGCTACTTCTTGTATTTTCTCAGTTTTTGTGGATTTCTCCTTGCCTGTTACTTCCAGGTGGTGGAATTGATCTCCAAGTAGGTGGCTTCTCTGAATTTGGTGTACTTTCAGCCTAAAGATCATAATCATGGGAGAGGTTGAAATTTATGGATTTTTGATGATTTTAGTGGATTTTTCACCTAGAATTGAAGTTTTTTGTTTGAAATTGATCATAGGTACTGGTGTTGTACGTTTTCCAGATTTTACTTGCTGTTTTCCAGTCATTATTGATTGGCTCTAATGATTGCATGATGTTGGAATAGTCAAAAGGTTGATTAAATAGTGATTTTGGACCAAAATTTGGGGTTTTTGGACCATAAATGGGCTATAGAAACCATATTTGACTAGAATCAGAACTTTTCGTGCTTGCATGCAATGGATTTATAGGGATTTGGATCTGATTGCACGAATTTGTGGAATTTTTCCCACAAATTTTGGTCAAAATTGGTCAAAAACCAAGGTTTTTTGATATTTTTTGGACTAATTTTGGGGTAGATCTCACAATTCTCAGCCAAGACTTGGTATGAACGTTTTCAGAGATGTAATTCAGCTGTCCCTGAGCTTTCATGAAGTTTGGAAGGGATTAGACACCATTAGGGGGCTCAAAACACCAAAAATTAGTGTATTTTTGATGATTTTTGAGCATGAATACCTCTCAATTGGGGTCTGAACCTGTTGGTTCTTGTTATAAGCTTAAAGATATGATGGATTGCGTCTGTTTTGAGCCATCATGCATCCAATTTGGATAGGTGAGCATTAGACACCTTCATGTTGAAGTTTTGCTTGTTGAAGGAGGCTAAAAATGCATTTTTTGCATGATCTGAGCATATGATTGCTTGATGGACCTGTTAGAAGCTTCTATGCCTCTCTAATGAACCTTAGTAGAGTGCTTGTAACCTCTGATCCAAGGCTTATTGGACTGGGATGTGACTTTTGATGATTCCTCTCCACAAAAGTGCACCCTCCTACCTGTTTTTCATGCATTTACTGCTCAAACGTGTGAAGCCTAGGTGGCAAGGTGATGTGGCAAGTGCCTTGTAGACCCACTCTCCCTCCGTATTGTGCTTTACAACGACCAATTTGGTGTCCTGTAGAGAAAGTTATGGCTGTCAGAAGTTTGGCAATTTTTGAACTAAAATTTGCAAAATTGTTCTGATGCATGCATGCTTGTAATTCAGTGTAGTGCTTGTCTGTTGATGAAAATGTATGGATAGACCTGTATGCATGCATGGATGCATGTTGCATGCATAATCAGTAGATTGATTAGAAGATATCTTGCATGAAGCTATTTTTGGCAATTCTAGTTCAAAAAGCAGATTTCCTAGTGGCTAGGCTAATTATGAGATTTCTTTTTTCATTTTTTCATAAAAATCAGTGCATGTCGAGTTTTGAGATGTGACAGTGCCTATGAATTTGATAAATCGATCATTTTAATCGATTTTCACAATTGGTCCATTTCGAACTGATTTTGTGAATCCCAATGCTAATTTCCCAGTTTCTTGGCAATTTACGTAAAAATTGATTTTTATTGAAATCACTGCATGTCATGTAGGATGCATGCTGGATGTTTCAGAATCCTTCCAATATGAGATGGTAACTGTGAAACTGTCAAGTCGATGTTTGGTCGATTTTCACAGTTTAGGTCCATATTGAATGGAACATGAAAATCCCAGTTTACGTAAAATTTGAAGAAACCATGGACGTTTTCGATTTGTTCCTATTCTTTGGTTATTGATCAAACAGAAATGACTTATAAAGTGAATGATCTTACTAAGTTGAAATCAGTCGATTGTTAAGATCACTGTACCCTTCACTTTTAGTTGAAGATTTTGTGAATCTATCAATTAAGGACCATTTCTTGTTCTCGGGATCAATAAGGACCAAGAGTAATGTAAATCCAGTAGAACAGTTCTATGCTGGTCTATAAGGGGATTTGCTAGAAATTAAGTGCGACACTTAATGAACAAATCAAAACTGTCAGGGTGATTACTGCTAAAGTTAACGATACCAAATTGAATTTTTTCCTGGTACAAATTTGGGGTTTTGTTAACTTGAACCATTTTTGGAAGGGGAAAAAAAAAGTGGAAGTCTGATATGTAGATGATTGTTGGTCTTAAGGATCAAATTATTTGATTTACATTCAATTCCTGAAGTATAACTAATTGCAAGTTAGAATAAAATTGGAAATTATTTAAGAAGGCTGCCTCTGGGAATTTGGATTCCTTTTCCCCAGTGTGAATTAGAATTTCAAGGATTCTAAGGAAAAAGTGGTGGCAAGATTGATAATCCATTCATGGAAGTAATTTGGATTCTTTTCAGTTATAGAGTATTTCTCTATAATGATAGTAACAACCAAGAGAAATCTAACTTGTTAAAAGAATTAAGTTCTTTTTACCGATTTTGGAATAGATATTGGATATCTAGGACAGTATGAGATTCGGTTTTTGTTGAAATCTATGTTTCTTTTAGGTTAGTGATACATTCTATGTATTGGGATGATACATTCTGTTTGTCCATGTTGGGTACAATATGAAATGGTATTCTTTGAGTAACACTAAAGAAGCATGAGAGATTTCAATTGTTAGGATTATCTCCTGGAATTGGTTGTGAATATAATCCTATATTTGGGTATATGATAGCCAAATTGTCTTTTTTGACTTTTTGGGCAAAATAGATCTGGATGCAGAGGATTCTTGGAGGAAAAGCTGGTGGTATGGGACATCAGTGATTCTAAAGGGGATTTTTTTGGGTAGAATGATATGTAGACCAATGGTTAGGGATTGATGTAATGGTAATACTAACAGAGTCCATTGGTTTTTGTTAAGGGTATTTTGGGAATTATGAGATATAGATCGATCCCTAAATGGTATCTCATTAAAAAAAAATATGGAAGCCCTTAAATCTATTTCTCTATATTATTAAACCTCTACCCTTTAGAACTTTCTTAATACATGACAATTGGATTGAGATTCATATAATTCCTTCCAGTGTAGAAATTTGTTCCGAAGGACTGTTATAATTATATGAAATTGTACTTCCATATAAGATTTTTGAATATGGCTCGGAACTTAGGTTTCCTGAACCCTAATATTAGTCTCTATTTGATAGTTGATTATTGAGAGGTAATATTTCTATCATTTGGGATAAGATATTCTATGATTCTGAGGAAAAAGTCCTGTTTGTAATAGTATTGGATACTCATTATTGACTTTTTCGAATCTTTGATATCTTATACGTTGTCTCCTAGGAACTTTTAAATCAAATTATGGAATTTCTTTTTTAAAAGGGGGGAAGAAAAGATAGGAATAAGTCTTTTGTGGAATCAGCCAATTGTAATGATTTTGGAAAAAAAAATCTTGTATGTGTGCAATGGTAGAACTATCCAGTTTGAAATAGACAAACTCTCTAAGTGATTATTTTGAGTAATCTGGAACTAGATGAGTTTTGGGGTTACTGAGCTGTGAGGTATTCATTAATTGGGAAGTAGTGATAAAGATTAAATTGAGATTCACTGATTGTTACCAAGTACCATTTTGTTATGGATTGGATCAGTGCAATAAAGCTTTAATCTTAACTCAATGTCCAAAGATGTCTGTATGAGTTAGCCTAATCTTGGTTTGTACACTAAGATCTGTTGTAGGCTGATTTGTAGAAGAAATTTTGTTAATAAGAGGTATATGGTTGGAAAACTTGTGATGTGGAATTATTCACTTCAAAGATTTCCCAGATATGTTATTTACTCATGAGAAATAGAGTTCTTTGGTAGCTGAGTTGCAAAATTCTCAGTGAATTATGTGAGTAACATATGCAGATTGTGGATATTTGTCAGTTTATAGCCTATGTTTATGTATAGGAACATAGTTGGATGAGTTGCTTATGTACATCTTAATTTTGTGGATCTACTATGTGTTTCCTATGTAGTGAGTTTCTATCATATACTTAAACTAGTCAGAGTGACATATGAACAAGTAATGTGTGGAACAGTTACTTGCAGGTTAAGGTTTCTTTTTGTGGAAAAGATAATTCATTAACTTATCTATGGTTTAGAAGAAGATCTAAATGTGGTGTTATACATGTATAATTGAGATCTGCACCTAGACATTTAAGATTTCTGAATCATATACAATTAACTTGAGTAATTGGATTACTCCTTATTAGAAGTTAATCGGATAAATAAGCAGTGTGAAGAGAATTCACCGAAAACTGTTTATTTTGATCTATATTGCTTATAAGTCACATGATTAGTGAGTCATTTGGATTCATTTTTGAGAACTGTGCATAGAATATAGAAGTTTCTTGATATAGAATATTTCTTGAAGGAGAAATATCCTAAGTTATTGACTATATCCCAGTGAGCTCATATACAGATATTGGATGACAGAGTCTAACTAATATCAAGGATAACCATTGAATTCAGTTGAAATTCAGCAGAACATTATAATCTCTAGATGTGGTCCTAGGTGATTGTATAAAGTTTATTATTGTTAAAGACAAGTGTTATAATGGTCTTTAATCACTTGGTTGATTCTAGAATTTGGAACTCATAATCTAGTTAAGAATCGAGATGGAAGAATAGTCTTGGAATCTAGTAATTTTCCTTGTGGAAAAGATTTCAGAATGTTTCTTATATTTTCTGAGTGGTATGTTGTGCATATACTCCAGTATCTCTAAATGATTAAGTATGGGTTTAGAATCTGATAGATTATGATTGACGAATCATAAGATTCTTAATGTTTATGATTGACGGATCATAAATTGATACTTAAAGGTCATTAGATGATTATATGAGAAATATGATGATTCTTAAGATGATGAGTAATCCTTGATCAATTGGTGGAGTTAAAATTTAGATTTGTTATCTGAACTCTAAATTTGTGTACAAACTTGAGATTGTTTGGATCTCACAGGCATTTTCATTAAGTAATTGTTTACTTATGAGGAATTTGCTTACCTTTACAAATTGTAGTCAAGGAATGCTTGTGTATTGTTTTTCAGCCTAAAATCTTCGGATAAGTAGGAGTAGTTAAGTCTATCAAGATTGAATGGTTGCTATTTTCTGGCGTATGATACTAGGGATAGAGCACTTATCTCAGGAGAGTATCTGGATACTCAGGACTAGGTTGAAGTCATTTTTATCTTGATGGATCTCCTAAGAGATTTTGGTGGGATGAGTTTTGTACCAACAAGCATTTATGACAGGTCTACGAGCAATTGTGGATAGTCTTGGACTATAATTGTTTTGGATCTTTAACTTTTGAACATTGATTTTCAATGTAAGGTGAGGACTCACACAGTGATTCATGTAAATTGAAGTACATGAAGGTGATGTTGTTAGATTGGAGAGAATCAAACCCAATAGGGAATTCTATCTTTTAGTGTACTCCTAAAAGGTCGATATAGTATTTCAGTGTAGAGAGAAATAATTTGAGAATTATCCCATCTCTAAATACTTATTTGATATTGAAGTCAGACTAAAGATTGATTTTCAAGGTAATTGTGAAAATTGAATGATTGATTTGTTAGCTTTTAAGCTTAATCTTCAGGTTTGGTCAACTGCTCATCCAGTGTATCATGTAAATTTAGTTTATATGATGATGATAGTTTGATGTATTGAAGATTTTGCCCATTTGAAAGATTTATTACTCAATGTACCTTTGGACCCTGAATGAGTACTCGGGATCAGAGATAAACAATTGAGAACTTGTTCTATCTTTGTGTGCTTGCTTAGGTTGGTTGGTCAAATTGAGCATAATGATTCATGGGAAGAGTTAAAAGCATACAAATTGGGTTTTTCCTAGTTACTCGTTCTGAGGATAGAACTGGTTTAAGGGGGGAAGAATGTTATGTCCATGTCCTGTATAAGGGAATCAGAATAATTCCTGATGTGGATAGTCGAGCCGGTCACTCTAGGTGTATATGGTTATTAGTTATGCCTCATCAATCTGGGCTTGGCCTGTAAAGTAATTAATAATCATATGAGGGCCCAAATCTATAATTGGACATAGGAACACATGCATAGTGAATGACTGCTTTAATGCAAGAATAGGAGGTCAATAGCTCAATATAGGTTGCATGGGGATCCTAGGAAAAATATTCTCTCTCTCATGAGAAGAATATGTCCATTGGAAACTCGTTCATCCTCTTATTGGAAATTCAGTTTCTTGAGCCAATTTCTCCTCCATTCTCTTCACTATGGTTTGGGGGCTAGGTCCAGGAGGAAACTCCATGAGGGATCTAGGTTTGGATGGGTGGCTTTGCTCCACAGGTCTCCTTTTGGTTGTTTTGCAACATGATCTAGTCAGATCTTCATTTGGTGATCCTTACAATATCCATGAATGCTTGGGTATTTGGTGAAATGACTTGGATTTGTGAGGGTGAGGCGGCTTGGGTAGCTGTAATTGGAATAGTGGATCCAATGGTCACAGACTGATCCTGTGAGGAAGAGGAGGCAAGATATGCATCAGTGGATTAGAGGATGGGTAGTTCAGTGCAAATTGCAACAGGGTGTGAAAGCGCAACTGAAGATGTCTACTTAGTGCGGTGTAAGGGATGCGGAAGGCGAGTCAGGAATGATGACCTCACTGCGCACACGACGACGACTATGAGAATTGGATGCCTGGTGTGAGGATTCAGCAGGCGTGTCTTCGTATACAGATAGTACGACATCAACAACAAAATCATGGATTCTATTATCAAGGTAGGAGACAGAAAGGAGGGACAAAAGTGGGCCGACCACAAACTGTTGCTTGGTATTGCTTTTAATAGCTCGCTTGAGCTCACCAAAGTCTGTCTTGAACCAATTATAGGGTCCTAGTGGCTGGCTATCAAGCTTGTAATTAGATTCTACTATGCGATGCAAAATTTGAGAAGAGATGCGCTCCTTCCTGAGGTTGCTAACCATCAAAAAGCTATTTAGTAGCTATGCAATAGCATGGATAATTGGATCGCGGATGCATTCTAACAAGTAGCCATCATTTGTCCAGTATAGTTCATCAGAGGTGTCCATATAGGGTTTTATGACACTCTTGGCATGCTTATGATTGGGCGAGGGCTGTTTGCCAGAAGATATGCCTATGGCTGCAAGGGCAGCCTCCGTTACATGCACTTGGTGTGTAGCAGTCTGGTAGGTGATATAGAACTTAGCTTTGGCCTTCGTCCAGGTGCTAAAGGCCATGGTTATGAATCCCCACCTAAGGACATCATTCACACATGTACTGTATTAAATGCAAATTTTGATGATCTGGCCCTTTGCCCAACCTAATTTTGGCATTCGGAATCCATCTGTCAGGTCGACGAAGGTTCATAATGACGATTTGATACGCGACGAAGGTTCCCAAAATGGCATAATGTTGAACATTCACCTAATTGCAAATGAGGTAGTAACTATAGAAGATAACCTTCACCCAACTCAATATAGGTATATCTGAGGTGGATGTGTAATCTGTGATCTCAGCGAAGGTTTCTAAGGCTATTTGTGCAAAATATGACCCAAAAAGTGATTTTCTAAGTAATTTTTCATCAAAAATTAGGTTCTAAAAATACTTCCCTTCATTTTTTTCTCTTTCTAATGACTTTTTTGACTTTTACTCATCATTTTATTTATTTTTAATCTTTTTCCAAAGAAAAGAAAAATCACTCAAGTAATAAAAAACAAGAAAACTGTAAAACAAGCAAAATAAGATTGACAAGGTGTTGGATCATTCTGATTGAACTGGCTGATCTGGCTGCCAAAACTTGTGTAGTCGACTGACATTCATCGGAGTGTCGAATCTTTTTCCATCCAAATGTTCTAAAATGACCACTCCATAGTTCAATATTTCTTTCGCTCTATACAATCCTTCACCTATGAACTTCAATTTGCCTTTAATCACTTTCGTCTTATACATTAGTGCTAGATCTCCTTCCTTCAGATCTTTTTTATGTAATCGACGATTGTGCCATGCCTTGCGATGGGCTTTCTCTGTTGCTAATGCATGAACTGCCATCAATCTGGTCTCACAAAGTTTTTGTAAAGCCTTAAGACGCACCGGGAAGGATTTCGCATCATCCAAGCATTCCGTTGCTGCTATGCGTAGAGATGGTATCAAAAATTCAATTGGCATAACTGCATCTTATCCATAAACAAGCTAAGATGACATTTGATTTATACTACCTTTGTAAGTTGTTCTGAATTCCCATAAAGCCGAATAAGGCTTATGTTCCCAATCAAAACAACTTGCTTCTACCATTTTTGTCATAAATGTTGCAGAGAATCTTGTTGGAAGATTCAGCTTGGCCATTATCTCGGACAATATGGAGTACTAAACCAATGAATAACAAAAAAGTCTTCCAACAGACACTTTATCATTTCGTTGGAGTACCGTGTATCCAGGTTTAGGAGTATACTGAATCCTACTTACTGTCCCATGGACATAACATTCTTTCCTCTAAACTCTCTAACATTCTAAAGAAATATGAATGTTATAATAATAATTAATAATAATCCTTAGAAGCTCTCTAAACAGGAAAGAATAACATGAACGGTTCTTTTAAATCTCAATATCAACCTAGAAAATCATTATCCTTAGTCTAACTTTTACATCAAACAAGTACTCAGAGATAATCCTATTTTCCAAGTGATAATCTCTAAACTGGAGTACAACTCAGGTTTGAAAAGTACACTAAGTGATAAAATTTTCCATCTGGGTTACATTCACTTCAAGTTAGTAACATCACCTTCATATAAAGCACTTACATGAAACACTGGGTGAAATAACCTAACTTAAGAGATTAAAGTTAAAGAAATAATAAAATAATTATAATTACAGTATGAAATTATTCACAACTCTGACAGATAATTCATAAGCTTTCAAGTACAAATATCCTTAGAATCCAAATTCTAAGATATGATAATTCATTCAATTAGAATCTCTAGGAGAATCATTAAGATATAGAATGATTAAAACTCAACTCTAAGCATCCCAGATACTCTTTTGAGTTGAATGCTCTTGTTTCTAGCACCAAATGCTAGAAAATAGCATTTATTCATCTTAATAGACTTGTCTGTCTCCTATGATAACTGGAGATCCAATCAAATGAAGAACTGTACTCAAGCATCTGCAGACCATAAACTGTAGCAAAATAACATCCACTAGATAGATTAAATTTTCCACAAATAAAATACTTACCTTGTGAGAATGTTTGTGAGATCCATAGGTTCTCAAATAGAATACTGGAGTAGAGAGATTCAAAACACTGATTCAAATTCTTACTCAAATAATAGGTAAAAAATAATCCATCACACTTAAGAATTGTCACAATTCCTTATAATCCTCTGACAGTAATTAAGTTTCTATTTATGATCCATCAATCATAGATATTTAGATTCGTATAATTCATCAATCATAATTTTTTGGAATCCAAAATCATACTTAATCATTTACATGATACTGGAGATTTGTTCCACATTATGCTTTGTTGCTTTTCAATGATAAGAACTAATTCCTTGTGCTCAATAAGAGAAATCAACTGCCTATCTGATTCTGTTTTGTGGAATCTATTTTGCTTGTCTCTAATAGATAGTTGCTTACTGTTTACTCTGTTGTTTGGAAGATAAGGTACCCTTCTACAATTTTAGACCCTAACCAATTCGTTTCATGTTGGTGTTTATTGGATGACAATCTACTCAACATTTTTGGATAACCAGATATGTCATTGTAGTATCCAATCTTGGATATTACACTCTTCACTCCTTCCATTACCCTTTATACACTTATCAATCCAAAAGAGCAGATTTCTCTCTCTCTCTTGGAGAACAATAAACTTTTTATATTACGGATGATTTTACAAATTTTGTGGAATTCTTTAACGACTAGGCTACCACATTTGCATATCCTTTGCCACATAACCTGGCTCCATACAATTGAAGCACAAATTGTCGCTTCTGGCCTTTGCGAAGGTCTCTTGGTCCATAGTGGATCATTTCTTTGTTCCACTTGGTCCAAAAGATACATCCCTCACTTTTTCTTTTCCTTTTTTTGAAAAGGACTTCTTGCCCTTTGCCTCAGGCTATCCAACAAGATCAAACTTGGCTACTATACTAGTGTCATTGTATATTCTAGCACAACAAACTGCATCCTCAAGAGTTAGAGGCTGGTTCCTCCTCATCTCAAGTTGAAAATCCTTGGGCAATCCCCACATAGCCAGAGGAAACTATGGTCAATCACTATGGAATGAGGCTGCCACATGGACAAGTAGGCTTCCATGTAGGCAGTGAGTTGGCTACCATGTCTGCATGCAGGCAGTCCCATTTGCCAAAAATTAAAAAAAAAAAGCTGTCAAAAATGACTTTGAAACCCGAATCTGGGGTTTCCTATGACAACTTTGAAAATTTACGTGTGTGTGTGTGTGTATATATATATATATATATATATATATATAGTTTGTTGTGGAATGATCAAACTTGACACACTCTGATACCAGTTGTTACAAACTCTAGAACTATAAACCGCTAGGTGCCGGTCAAGCACAAGAAACCAAACGCTCATGTTCCATCCCACTCTAGGATCCAATCTACGTCCACCCTCCTTGCCCTGGCCTATGACCTGAAACAAGCAGGATCCAACCTCCAACCCTAATGGTGCTAGAGCTCTCATCCATCTCCTACCCTTAGCTAGCTCCCTACATGGAGAGTTGAAAGAAGAAATCTATATGGACTAGCCACAAGGGTTTTCTTGCAAGTCATTTGCTGACATTGCCTACAAGATGCACATAAGCATCTACGGACTGAAACAATTTGCCAAACAGTGGTACAAGAAGAAGGATCAAGCACTCAGATCCTTAGGCTTCCAGCCTTTAATGGCTGATTATAACATCTATGTGAAAGTCATAGATGGGGAGATCATCATTATCGACGTCTATGTAGACGACACCCTGATCTGTCAAAGAGCGACAACCTGATTGCACAGGTGAAGGCAAATATTTTGAGACACTTCGAAATATCGGACCGAGGAGAAGCAAAATGCCACTTGGTCTTGCAGATCGCGACATAGATCTTGAAGGTGGGAGACTCTATCTACACCAGTCAAGATACATTCAAGGGATTATTGACGATTTCGACATGACAGATTGCAAAGGAGTTAACACTCCAATGGTACTTGGCACAATACTGACAAATGAAGACTGTCCCAGAGACAATACAGAGCGGGAAAAAATGTTGTACAAGCCTTACAGAGGGCTTGTTGGGTCCGTTGATGTACTTGGAAGACAATACGAGGTCAGACATTGCTTATGCAGTGTTCAAATTGAGCCAATTCAACATTAATCCAAGACCGACACATTAGAAAATTGCTAAGAGGATCTTATAGTACTTGCAACAGACAAAAAAAACTATGGTATTTGTTTTTCTCGTGATGCAAAATTTCAGGTGAATTCCTATACCGATGCAAGCTGGGCATCAATCAAAGATGACTCCAAGAGCATCTCAGAAGGATGCACCATAGTAGCAGATGCAGCTGTTATTTGGATCAGCAGGAAGCAGACTACAATTGCCCAATCTTCGTGTGAGGCAGAATATGTTGCTGCAGCCAAAATGGCTAACGACCTGACATGGCTCATAACAATTCTTGGATGGACTGGGACATAGCACTGATGCAGAGCACCAACGAACTGTTGATCCTGTACATGGACAACACATCTGCTATTCATCTGACAAAAGATCCAGTGTTTCATTCCAGAACGAAACACATTGCTATCAAGTATCACTTGATCAAGGATCTGGTGGAAAGGAACAAGTTGAAGACCGTTTTTATTCCAACTAAGCAGATGGTGGCCATCATATTCACAAAACCCTTGGACAAGACTATGTTTGAAAGACAAAGAATGAGCTTGGGAATAAAAAAAATACCCACTGCAAGAGGGAGCTGAAGAAACCTTAAGTTTCTATTTTAAAGCTTTAGCAATTTCCTTGGTATTTTAGTTTGCTGCATATTTTGAACTAGATTCTACATAGTCTACTTTTTTGAACTATTTTGTCGCACAGTTCGCTCTTTTTGCATATTCTCGAAAAAGCAGACAATTAGCCTATTTTAACTTAGTATCAGTTTTGTAAAGACCTTCGCATTCCTCGCACTTTTCGCGACTCAGCCGAAGTATGCAACATGTCCGAAGTCACGGAAGTAACTGACACCGAAGGATGACATATCGGGTAAGGACGACAAATCGTGTTACCAAGCCATGATAGTTGACAATGACAGATTGGGCACCAATGAGAGCCTGAATGCAAACAAAAGATCAGGAGGCATTATCGAGCAGGGATGAACTATTGGGACCTAAGCTCGACAAGCGTGAAAATTAAAATTTTCACGATCAGTCATAAAGCGACGTACATGAGAGAGACATGGTTAACCGATGTTTAACTTAAACCTCTTTTGTAACAATCAGTAGATTAATCTTGTAATCTCACCTGGCAAGATATATGTATTGGATCATTGTGGGAAGAAATATATAGAGATGTAATGAGTAGTAGCTAGTTACGGGATACAAAGAATTAGCAGTAGCTAGTCTCATCCGCGAGAGAGAACACCTCTCTTACGCCGACGCATTGATCTAAAAAATAGACATTTCAAAAGAATTGTTATTGTATACTTGTTTTTATAAGGCCAACTGATACCCATTTTAAAGTTCTTTGAAAGGAGAAAATTCCACGTCATCATTTAAAAAAAAATAAAAACAAAAATCCATGTCATCAATTTTTAGTGATGATGTGGCATTTTCCATAGCATGTATATCTTTTGACGGACGTCGCACAAACACCCCCCCTCTCCCCCCCCCCCCCCTCTCTCTCTCTCTCTCTCTCTATGTAGCTCTCACGAGTCTGTATGTAGCTCTCGATCTCGCGGTAGCTCTCTCTCGCCGCTCTCCCTCTCTCTCGCATTTTGGGAACGAGCTCTCTTGCATACATTCCTCCTCCTATGGCTCCTTTTCTCTCCTATTTCTTTCTTCTTTGCTGGTTCTCCAAGGCAGGATGATCTGTTCCCAGAGGAATGATCTGAATAAAAACAGTTCCCGGTCTCATGATCTATTTCTTTTCTCTCAAGTTTTGCGTTCGTCATATCTCAACCTCACGCGTTCTATATATGCATCAAAATAGAAATTGTTTTCAGTTATAGAGAGATTTCATGATTTTCATTTTCATCATTCTATCGTCTCTGCTTTGGTATTTGAATCACATGCAAAGGCTTCCTCTCACAATAAATTTGTGTGGGATGCTCAGCTTCCCAAGATGTCTTCACCTTTGAAAGATCAGTGATAGGAGTTGATGATCTTGATTGAAGAGTGTTACTAACGCATCTTTTGATTGCATTTCTGGGATCCTTTTCGGGACTTGTATTTTCATTTGAGGCACTATCCTTAGCACCTTTGAAAGATTGTTTATAGATCCCAGAAGTAACTACTTGTGGACTCTGATGTAACTCTTCCATTTGTTGCATCAGAATTTGGTTTTTCCTACAACATGATTCATATCTTTAACATTTAGGCAAACAAGAAAAACGTATTCCAGATTTGGCCTACAAGAATTCCATCACATTAAGGCAATCTCTTTCAAGTACAAAAAGCTCCAAGTGACAACCAAAACCAAGATTTGTGAAGATACTATCTTTCTGCAAAACAAGAATACAGAGGTTAGAGGTTTATAAAAAGTAAACGTAATGATTTTCTGCGCAGCAATCCATGCAGTATGAGTTTCAGCAGAATATATTCATCTCTGCATAGCCATAGCAGAACCAAGTAATCATAGGTTGTTAAGACCATTGCCGTTATTATGAATTTTTGTTTGAACAACCAACTTTAATGTGAAAAATAAACGGTTGACAACATTCCGTGATTTAGATTTGTATACCAGCAGAGATCTGCAGGGAGTATTTCAATTTCACAAAATAGTAAAGAGGGACTTACGAGACAATAGAAGAAGTGTTCAAGTTGAATGAGGATCGTACATGAGTAAGGAATCACATAGTTCTAGGTAGTGGCTAATTACCAGCTCTGTTTTTTGAGCTTCATCGTCATCTTCCTCACCTTGCAGACGATCTTGTAATTGTCGTCTAGACTTGTGGTGGAAAAAGTGTGGTAATCGAGCGATGGCATTACAGGTCACATATCTGCTATTGAATGTGCACTGTGCGAAAGTTTGTAGAGGAAAATCTGAGGTAGATTCAAAAATATGATGTGGCTATTTTTTTTGCTCTCTTTCGCATTAGCTTGCGAATAATGACACGTCCGTGGAGAGCTGCAAGTTTTTTGATTGATCCTTAAAATGTTGGTGGATGCAAAGGAGTCACATCACAACGGAAGGGTGAGTCAGTGTAGCAATGGCTGGCACTTGATCATGCCGTGAAGGGCCAAATCAAGGCTTCCGTAGAGCACGAAGAACATTCACATCTACAAGTTAGAATGCACCAAAAACAAAATAGTTTACATTGGACAAACAACATCGTTGAAACCCTCCTTAAAAAATGTTGGCAGATGCACCTTTATATTTTGACAGATGCACCTCTATATGTTCCTCTTAAAAATAATTTTACTATATCTACAATTTGTATTACTCATGACAAAAATATTGCAAATAATTTAGAACCATTCTATATAAATTTATTTGCTTCATGTTCAAATGGTTATAACATATCAAAAAACCCAAGCAATTCCAATAAATGTTGGTACTTGAAAAGACTTCAATACATATAAGTATAACAATAAAGCTAAATGACAACTATAAACCATTAAAATATGTATTCTTAAACCATTAGCCTTCAAACTGAACTGTTAGTCACCAAGGTATGAAACATTGCAATGATTTTACATATACCTTGCCACTTATATCATTTTCAAACTATATTGGATAAAATTTCAATATTAAAATACATGTTCAGTGCATTCTAGAAATTGAACTTAGATGTAATTGTCTGTGCTTCATCTTTTCCTTCTTGTTCATGGTGTCACAAGCACCAAAGCACTCCCTTCGATCTCACTGTTCTTGCTTTGGCAAATTTTAGCCTGTCTAGTTCCTCATTAAGTTGCTCTATTGTTTTTTAATCTTCCCAGCAACCACGGACAATAATTTAGCTTTCGTTATTAGCCTTCGTAATACCTTAGCCTTCCGTTCTCTCTCTCTCTCTCTCTCTCTCTCTCTCTCTCTCTCTCTCTCTCTCTCTCTCTCTCTCTCTCTCTCTCTCTCTCTCTCTCTCTCTCTCTCTCTCTCTCTCTCTCAATAAGCTACGAGGCTCCCTCCGTGCCTCTGCCATAGCTATATCTCATGTGCGGTAACGTTCATGTACGATTTAAGGGCAGCGGACGGAGATGGCTGCTTGCTCTTACTCTTGCCTACGTAGATAATCAAGTTGAAGAAGTTATTAGTGCAGGCACGGATGAGATTGCTCAAGTTTTCCATAGATTCATGACAAGCAATTACTATACATTCACAATGCATGCAGTATAGGACACTCTCTGTTCGCACTTTGTATGAACAAGAACGTTGTGATGGAATAGCTTCAAGGTCATCATTCTCATCAAACTCTGCTGAACATGACCATGCACACTTGACATCTTTCTTACACTTCTTACATACATGTCGCTGTGAGTCACCTTTTGGTATGACCTCTCTCTCTCTCTCTCTCTCTCTCTCTCTCTCTCTCTCTCTCTCTCTCTCTCTCTCTCTCTCTCTCTCTCTCTCTCTCTCTCTCTCTCTCTCTCTCTCTTTCTCTCTCTCTCTCTCTCTCTCTCTCTCTCTCTCTCTCTCTCTCTCTCTCTCTCTCTCTCTCTCTCTCTCTCTCTCTCTCTCTCTCTCTCTCTCTCTCTCTCTCTCTCTCTCTCTCTCTCTCTCTCTCTCTCTCTCTCTCTCTCTCTCTCTCTCTCTCGCGTGCGCGTGTGCGCAAACACCAAACAACTTGAGATAACATCTCAGGATGCGATTGAATTATTTCCTCTCCGAGCAAGAGAAAACTTCAGAAAAATGAAGTACTATTACCCAATGAAAAGCTTGCGATCTCTTCTATCAGGCATGTTGTCTGTTCAAATAAAATTCTGAACGATCGAAAACTCATCTGACGCGAACCTGTCGGTCGAGATTTGACCGAAAACTCATCGGTCGAGATCTGACGCGGACCCGTTGGTCGAGATCTGACGCGAACCTGTTGGTCGAGATCTGACCAAAAACCTCGACCGACAGGTTCGCGTCAGATCTCTAAACCCTAAATCCTAAACCCTAAACCGTGAGAGCCATCCACAAACCCATTTGAGTGACAAGAACCTGATAGAGCTGAGTCCTCATACGCATGACCCCAATTTTATGGTGCTGAAACTTCACATGCCAGAACCAACCTTAATAGAGTCTCTGCTACCCACAATGCTCATCATGAGAGACGTACACCCAAGCTAGATCTACCAAAGTTTGACGGTAGTTCGGACCCTCAAAGATTTTTGCAAATCTTTGAGAATGCATGTGATGTGTATGGCGAAACATCTCCCGATGCTATGGTCCAGCTATTTTCGATGACCATGATTGCTAAAACATGTGATTGGTTTTTCAACCTTGATCATGAAGATAAGACAGACTGGTCAATCTTGAAAGAGTCCTTTATCAAGCATTTTAAGCCCTTTCGCTTGATCGAGAGTCCTTTTGTCAAATTGAGTAACATCAAGATGGCAAAGGATGAACGTGTACAAGACTATATCGAGCGTTTCAAACGCCTCAAAAGTCAAGTACAGGAACAACTCTGGCCTTTGTCTCTAGTTGATAATATAGACAAGTTGCAGCACTCTGTTCTAGCATGTGCATAATCTGTGAATGATTTGTGATGCTTGCTAGCAGTAGATATACTTTCGCTGTTTCTCAATTTATCTGATTAAACATTATTAGTTGAAGCAATTTTTGTGCTCACTATCTCACGTTGCATCACGCTCTTGTACTCATGCTTCAGTCAATTAGAGTGCAAGTTTCTAGTTACCACTACTGCTTCGTTCTATTGCGCATAGCTACTGTTTTATTCATCTTGTTTTGTTGGTAATTGTTGTACTTCCAATCCATGCACTATCCATTTCTCCACTTCTGTTGCTATAATACCATCATTGATCCGATATCAGAGCATCTGTTTCTAGCAAAGCTCCTCTGATCCGATGCTAGTTGATCAGTTCTCTGATCCTCTTGATTTTCGACATGGTATTAGAGCTCATTTTTTATAACCTCCTGATTTACGACATCAAAGCCCATGGGAATACCACAAACTTGCCTCCAAGTCTTGCTTCCTAGTCTCACAATGTAGTTATCAATCAATACATCATTCCATTGGCAGAGTTGTGTTTTGTCAATACAAGTCCACTTCTTAGCTAGTTTGTTTAACCATTTTCACTTAAACTCCCATGGGTTAGATTTCCATTTATAAACAAGACTTTCATTTTTACAATATTTTAATGCATACATGATCACCTTATGTATAATGGTTTTTAACCCGTCTGGGCCATTGAGAGGGATATATTCGTAACACTTGGAGATGTCGGTAACATAGAGCTGATTTTGCTTGGCACATTAAGGTAGAATTCAGTGGATGAGTTGCATTGCCAAAATAGGTTTGTATCCACATTTATGATACTCCGGTATGTATTTACCTTAAGGCCTGCACCCTCCATGAGGAGCGGAGACAGAATACCAAGAGCTCCTATAAGAAATGTGGCCACCTTAAAAAAGTAGCAATCATGTGCATTGGTGATCCCTCTGAAAGAATTTTTATGTGCTTTAAAGGTACATAGTAAAAAAGTTAACTCTTCTTTCCCTATTAGGTATTCTGGTATCTTATTAGCAAAAGTATGTTTGATAACTTTCATGGCATTGTTAATGGTATTGCTACCTTCATCTGGAAAAGCGGCAAAATCTGGACTAGACAACCTTTGTAAAGCCAAATTTCTAACAAAGTAGATGCACATGAAACATTGACTATGCTAGACAACCTCTGTAAAGCCAAATTTCTAACAAAGTAGATGCACATGAAATAGGGATTATGCTAAGCCTTATCCATACCATTCACATATAAGTTGGTAGTGATCCAATCAGTGAGCTCATCAATGACATTCCTTAGCTTGTTTTCAATTAAGCTTTTATCGTGCAGCCATTTAGTTATCTTTAAAAAGTTTGTTACAACATGCTTTTCGTATCGTGATCAATGTTCTGATATATGGGTAACATTTTAGCCAGTTTAAGCCATTCTTGGTACAATTCAGTAGCAATCTCATTGATATTTGATTGACGTATAGGAATATGATTAAGTCCTTCATTCAAGTTGTTCTTTAAAAACTTATTGCTAATAATTCTAGTATCCATGGAAATCACATGCCCAAAACTTTCAGAAATAAAATCTTTTAATCGTTTAATGTTAGAGCATATAAAAGGTGGGATATCATTAACATCAAACTCGCAAAGAACTTGAAAGGGCTTATATCATTCATGCTTCAAATGCGAAAAATAAGTCCAACCAAACACAATTTGCTCAAAGATCTCATCAATAGAACAAAAAATCCGAAGTAAACTGTCGAAATAAAGTTGTTTGATATTTATACTCTCAAAGCATCTATTGTAATAACGTAAATGTAAGAACATCTTCTCTTTGTCTCTCCTAACCATAAGCTGTAGCCTTCCTGTTGCATTGATCTCCAGTGATCTTTTTTCTTCTACTTCCTCAAGCACACAAATTAGTCAAGGTAAAAATTCAGCTTTCTAAAGGGAAGATCCTCTTTGCCACTATGTCATGTGCCAAATCCCAAACTAATAGCAATTACAATGGAAATAAAGCTAGAAGCAAGAAGAGAACAAGACAATCATGATAGCATATCAATAGAAAGCTAGAAACATGGAGATCACCATAGAATCACATTAGTAATGAAAGAAAGAGTACAAGATATGAACATGAGCATTGATTCATGTGGATAGGGCACATGAGACCTAACAATGGAGATCCCTATGGCTCACATTCACAAGGAAGCTAGAAGCTCTCACTTGCAAATGAGCCAAAGATTCATAAAATGATGTCTCTTCCCTAGTTATAGACAATGCTCTTACTTAACTAAACATAACTATCTTGAGGGATAGCTAGTCCTTGTTAAGTATTATTCAAACTACATTGGGCCCTTGTTGGCCTATTATCCTTATTAATTACTTTGGAGGGCCTAAAGAGGGAACCACCTTGTTATTAAGGCTAATAGCTTCTTTTGGACCTACAAAGCTTACAATGGATATTATATTGCTTTGAAAAGCACTGATGTACTAAAAGTACATGACACTTCCCCTACTTAAACATTTTTGTCCTAAAAAATGAAGACGCTTGTTTGATCACCTTGATCGCCTCGGTTAAGTAATTACGATGGATGATGTGTCGTCGTAGAAAAAGTACTACTGCATTACAGATCCATAGCTATCGAATTGAATCCATTTTGCTAGCTTCAGACTGTAATACTTGTTTCCATGAAGACGAAAAGATGGCCGAAGAAGAGACGGATGAAGCACCATATTGCTTTTTGACACTCAAATCACAATATCCTCGTTTGTCTGCTTCTTCGACATTGTAATAAATTGGATCATCTATCCAATTCCTTTAGGATCATATTTTAGCATTGCATCTGGCTGTGCTGGTCTGAAGATTTTGCCATGTTGTTGGGTAGTCACTTTGTTGTTCAATCCAAATGCTTCAATGATAACCATAAGCCTTGCATCTGAACTGTGAAGATCCTGCATGAAGGAATTATTGGCATAATCAATCTCCAACTTAGGAACTTGTATAATACAAGTTTCATCACATTTTGTTGTGCATTCTATACTGAATGTGAAACGTTCATATAGATAAGTTGTATCCTTGTCTGTTAGTCCCATTTCACAAGATGTTTCAGACAAGTTTTCTAGTTAAATGTGATGTGATAATTTTGGTGATCTCAAGGAAGATAGGGTCCTTGAGTGATTTGCCTCATTGACAACTTCATTGTCTGAACTGGCCTTTGTACTGCTCAATTGAAAATCAATATTGAGAACAAAAATATTGTCCTCATAATCCTCCGCATCAAGTTTGTTGTCCTCAGCTGATTTTCGATGTCCTTGCATTGACATAGCACTGCATAAATGTTGATTGTCCATTTCCTGTGAATTCAATGGGGAATCAAGAGCTGTTGATGAAGTTGGCTGATCCATCTGTTGAATAGGCTTTTCCATCATTGGTAACTGCTTTTCCTCATCAAATTGCACTTTTGGTTCATCCTCTGATGATCTTGATGAAGAATCATCAGATTCATTTGAATTCATTTCCTGCATTGGATCTTCCATACCAGACATTTCCTCTTGATCACTACCATTTTGATTTCCAAGGCATGATTGTAGCAAGTTCCCAATGTTGACTGTTCCTTCGGAATCAATATCAATTTGCTCTCCTTGATTTGAGTCTTGACTTCCATTATCAGATTGTTCATCATCCTCAAAATGTTGATATTCTTGAAACTTCACCTCTTTGTTGGACATTTTGATGAACATTCGTTGGCACACATGTTGAATTCACACGTGTGGGATGCCCTACACATGTACTTTTGATCTCCTAAGCCCAACAATACCATAAAGATCAAACTAGCATTGATTGACAATAGGAAAGCTAATCATACAAGAAATATTATTGTGTTACAAGCAAGATCTGTCAACAAAACATGAACCTAAGTACAATAAATGCCTCAACTCAGCTAGAGAGAGAATATGAAAGTACAAACTCGAGTAGAGAGAGAGGGCACAAAGAGCTTAGTCTCCAAATTTGCATTACACACAAAAATCATCATCTTCTCAATGAGAGTACATCACATATATATAGATCCATGGACTCTCCTCTTCCTTTGAGTTGAATTGGAGTTATGAATCCACCTCTCAGTGAAATACTCCAAAAAATGTCAAATTGACTCAAATACAATCTATTTGTAAGAAACAATTTGCCTAGATCCTCTAAATTTTGCCTAAATCACATATAGATGAGATTGGTCAACTTCTGGATGATTTTTGTGATCATTCAAGCAATAAATGACATGTACTCACGATTTGCCACAGGTCTAGGCGCCCTACCTACGACTATTCAAAAGCTTATAGCTTTTGATTGGCTTATCCAACTATCATGATTCAAATTGTAGCAGATTCTACACATTTCTAGCTTTCTAGTGGGCAAAATTGCATGAAATTTGGATCTAAGGTGAGAGAGAACCACCAAATTGAAAATGGGCAGATTTCACACGTGCCTGCACCTGAAATTCTGTACAGTACCTGATCTGGATCATTCAAAGTGATTTGAAGCTCTAAATCACCAGAAAACTGCAAACTAGCTAGAAAGTAGAATCTAGACAATTTCTAGCTTGAAATCTGATCAAATTTGCAAACTTTTTGATTAGATTTGCTTGTAAATCCTAGGTAGGCTCTGATACCATGTTGAATTCACACGTGTGGGATGCCCTACACATGTACTTTTGATCTCCTAAGCCCAATAATACCATAAAGATCAAACTAGCATTGATTGACAATAGGAAAGCTGATCATACAAGAAATATTATTGTGTTACAAGCAAGATTTGTCAACAAAACATGAAACTAAGTACAATAAATGCCTCAACTCGGCTAGAGAGAGAATATGAAAGTACAAACTCGAGTAGAGAGAGAGGGCACAAAGAGCTTAGTCTCCAAATTTGCATTACACACAAAAATCATCATCTTCTCAATGAGAGTACATCACATATATATAGATCCATGGACTCTCCTCCTGCTTTGAGTTGAATTGGAGTTATGAATCCACCTCTCAAGCTATCTAGACTTATTCAAGCCACCTCAATATGTCTAATTGTGCCACCTAGTATTTTCATGCATTAAATGTGGCATGCAAAGTACAAATGACAATTCCTATGGTAGTTCGAGTTTCTACTTCTACCTACCTTGAATATTTTATTCTAAGATGAGTCTTTACTAAGCCAAAAGAGCTCAATTCATCTTTGGCATTTCAAGATCCCCTACTTACAACATTAGATAGATTTTTCCAATATTTCAACAATACCTTTCATGTCAATTCTCTGGACATCTTGAGAAGGTGTTACATTTTGTGATGGAGATTGTAGCTGGAATGAAGTAGATGGCTCATTACATCTTTGATCAGCTCCCACAATTTTGTCTTGCCCACCAGCTAGGCTAACAAACAATTTTGTCCATTTCACCTCATCATCTTGTCGATTCTGTTTCCTTACTTGCCGACCTTGTCTCATTTCTTGCAACATTCCAACTATCAAATCTTGTGTGGCCTGCAGTTTATCTAGTACGTTTTCTTGTTGGTTCGAAACCTACAGTTCTTCTGTCACCTCTGCAGTATGGCTCGATTGTCCATTGAACAATAGTAATGGTGAACCACAATGGGTATGAGGAGTGGCATTATTGAAAGTGCTATTCTGTATGCAACGTTGCACATGAGATGACGATTGTTCAAGTTGGCACACAGAACTCATGTACCGCAGTGCGTGCTCATCACCTTGTGAATTGCGATGATGTTTTGATTGTCGTGAATATAGCTCATCATCACTGTCACTACTATAAAAACCACCATCAATATTAGATTGATTTGACTGGTGTAGCTCATGGTTTTTATGTTGGTCAGAATAGTTCTCATCATCACTCAAACAGTCTCCATATGAGTCGTGTTGCTCATATTGATCTGAATTATTGTCATTGTGCTCTCCATACTGATAATATTGATTTGAAATACCATCATTCTACTCCTCATACTGATAATCACAATATGATTGGTCATCACATTCAGATTGATTATCAAATTCCACCTCATAGTCAAAATTAGAATCCATTTTGACAAATCAAGGGAGAATATGAGTCTGAAAATTTAGAAGGACCCTTATAGAAAAAATTGCGAAGTTTAATTTTTGCAAGGAAATAAGCTCTTGGCAGTTTCTCCACCCAGTTAAAACTAAGAGTTCTACAATGAGTAAAATTGAGAATGGCAAAACCTTGAAGTTTATATGAAATTGAGGACTTTTGCTTTTTATAGCATCGAATTCTGAACTCAAACGGAAAAGATATGGAACTTCAAAAAATAACTAATAAAAACACGTAAAATCTGACTCAAGAAAAGGGGTTTTAAAAGAAATTTGAAAAGTAATAATGAAACAATTTTAATAACTTAGCAGTGTCAGGCTCATCTTTCTGATCACGATTTGTTTTTATAGCACTGGGATCTGAGCTCAAACAAAGAAGTTACGAAAATTAAAAAAAAACTGGTAAAATGGATTATATACAACTTAGAAAGGGGGGGCTTTAAATTTTTTTTTACAAATTGGAGAACACTTTGAAATCCATGAAACATCCCTGTGCTCGTAGAAGAATAGAAAAAACCGTCAAAAATCCGAAAATTGTCGGCAAATTTCTTTTATCAGTTGCTCTTGTGGTGTAATTTGAGTGCTAGTAAAAAAAAAAAAATTTGTGACAACAGAGGGGATCGGGCTAGAGAGAGAAAAAAGAGAGAAAATTTCAATAGACAAAATTTAGAAAGAGAAAATCTCAACCGACGCATTTAGAGAGAGAGGAGGTAGCCGACGTGAAGGTAGAGAGAGAGAAGAGGTAGGCGACTCTTAGAGAGCGAGAGAGGAGGTAGCCGACGGTTAGAGAAAGAGAGAGAGTAGCCGACAGAAAGCTGCGTGATGCCATTGGCACTGCTGTGGAGATGCATCAGCGAGGAAGCATCACTCCAAATCTGCTACTGCCGCAACAATCAGGGATGGTGCCGACACTATGTCTGATGTGTCATTGCAGCAGAATTAGCTGCAAGCGCCATGATCTGTTATTAAAACAATACTTACTGGTATGCGAACAACTCCTTTAGCTTTACTCGTCGATTCTCAGCGCCATCGCTGCATGCGAACAAACAAGCCAGAGAGAGAGAGAGAGAGAGAGAGAGAGGGCCGAAGGAATTAAATTTGATTAAATTTTAAAATTTTAGCTAAGTCTTCAGTGTCACTACTGTTGTTGCTGCATCACGGAGATCGCCATCGCCATCGTCGTCGTCTTATCATCCACGATCTTTCACCGATCACCGCTTAACCACGCTTCTTTCGCAAATTCATTGCTGCTGCTGCTTCCCACAATCTCATACTAGTTCCATTTCGCAATTACCTGATTACAATGATAAGCAGAATTCAGGCGGTGCAGGCTTATCACAACTCCTTTGCATTCATCTTTTATGCCGATGCGCAATTTGTTACATAGCTGTCAGCAATGAGTTTTGATTTGTAGTGCAGCAAGCGTGATATTTGGGAGCGTCTTTGCTGCTAAGATATTGCGCAGCGAACAAGTGATACATGGCTTGGTAACACTTGCTGGAAGCGGACATTAGTAGAAGAAAGCAGCATTGTTCAGGTTATTTGGAAGGAGTGTGAAGTTTTAATGTTCTGAAGCTGCATAGAATATTAGTCGGCAACAACTATGATGAGAAAATGTGCTGCGCAGGAGCAGTTCATTTTCTTCCTCACTTTCTGAAAACTCTAGGGGAGTTGAATAGGTTTAGGTTAGGGTTTAGGGTTAGGGCTTTAGGTAGTTAGGGTTAGGTTTGGTTTTTTTTAATAAAACTTCAAAATGAAAAATGTGAAAAAAATTTACAAAGAAAACTAAACTTGAAATATGAAAATTTGAAGTGCTTCTCTCTCGCTTATAAATTTTTTTTGCAAGATTCTGGCTAATCTGACCCATCTCTAGAAATTTGACCATAACTTCCTCAATACTGATCCAAATCAAACAAACTCAGTACCTCTGAAAAGCTAACAATAAGCTCTATCAGGCTATAGTATGAGATCAATAATTGAATGTGGTTTCATAGGTCAAAATAACAGTAGAACAGGACTAAAAATTTTGAAGAAAAAAAACTAACAAAACTAGAGCTCTAAAATCCTATGGAAGGAAACTAGAAATAAAAACTCAGATCAAATCTGAAAAATTCAAATCAAGTGAAGGCAAGATTCTAGTCACCTATTTTGACAGCTCTTGGGAAAAGTGCAATAACTTTTGCATCTCTTATCCAATTGTCTTGAAAATTGGTGAAAATTAAAGCAAAGCAAAGCTCCACAAAATATTGAACCAAATTAGAAATAAAAAACGAAATTGAATGCTAAAAATTCGTCTGAACAAAACTGAAAAATTCAACGTTAAAAATTAGCAAAAAGAAAGCTACAAAAACAACAAACTCATCAAATCTAATGGAATTCTCATAGAATCATCATGAATCATGGATCTATGTTCTGATACCAAGAAATGTCATGTGCCAAATCCCAAACTAATAGCAATTACAATGGAAGTAAAGCTAGAAGCAAGAAGAGAACAAGACAATCATGATAGCATATCAATAGAAAGCTAGAAACATGGAGATCACCATAGAATCACATTAGTAATGAAAGAAAGAGTACAAGATATGAACATGAGCATTGATTCATGTGGATAGGGCACATGAGACCTAGCAATGGAGATCCCTATGGCTCACATTCACAAGGAAGCTAGAAGCTCTCACTTGCAAATGAGCCAAAAGATTCATAAAATGATGTCTCTTCCCTAGTTTCAGACAATGCTCTTACTTAACTATACATAACTATCTTGAGGGATAGTTAGTCCTTGTTAAGTATTATTCAAACTACATTGGGCCCTTGTTGGCCTATTATCCTTATTAATTACTTTGGAGGGCCTAAAGAGGGAACCACCTTGTTATTAAGGCTAATAGCTCCTTTTGGGCCTACAAAGCTTACAATGGATATTATATTGCTTTGAAAAGCACTGATGTATGAAAAGTAAATGACACACTATTGCTTTGTCTTGCATTGCCTTTATTAGGAAAGTACTTCCTTTTCTAGTTGCCGTTGCTTGACATAACCGAGCTTGGATTGTTCAAATTGAGGGACCTTGATCTCTTGCATGTATTCTGGAAGTATTTATCTTGTAAGGTAGAAAAACTGGGCTTTTTAAAAAAAAGTTCAATTTTGTGGATGTTTTCGGCTTCATCAAGGTGTGCTAGAAGCTTAGCAGTAGAATCATTGGTGAGTTCTATGGCGACATCAATCATGTGATGTATAATGTAAATAAAAGCAAGGTGGGCTTTAACAACATCTCTTGTAGGTTTATGTAGCCAAAGAAAAAAAATATTCAATTGGTTATGTAGGGAAGCACCACGAAAGAATTTGGCAAGATTATTCATCATAAACCAGATAGCGTGATCAAACCAGATAATAGAATAATTATTTTTGCATTTGTCACCGCATCTACATTTAAAGAAAGGTCTTTTCTAGTTTGAGATCCTAGATTGATGCAGGTTCATTATGTTAAAACCAGTTTCAAATTGGCCCCTAGTTCTAGCCCAGGTTTTTTCAAAAGGACATCTCGAAGACTCAAATCTACTCATTTTTATGACAATATCAAAGGCAATAGGGGTCTCAAAAGTGAGATTCTTATGCAAAGCGGCTTGTTTGCAGGTCTGGACTTCAACATCAGTAAGATGGGTAAGAGCAATCCAAAGTTCAAATAAGATTGGTGCCAAAAAATTTACAAACGGAAGGCTCCATAGCTTGTAGGCAGTTTTGGCAGACTTAAACTCAATAGTACGGCCAGGCGCCAGAGGTACTTGGCAGCTCTTAGCTTGACAAAACTCAAAGAAAGACTAATTGTCGGCTTTACAGACTTTTTGTGAGAAGGATTCTAGTTGGGAAGCACTATCCTCATGAAGGTCTTCAATAAAGATCAATGGTAGTGGTAAGAGGGGGGACATATCAATAGTCAAAGCACTATTTTCTTTTTCCAAACAAGCAAAAAATATCTGAATATGAGAATTGCAAATTTTTTCTTCCTTAGCAATGCGTTCAACATAGTTAGGGAGGTCTATAAAGATATTCTCAACAATGTTCAGGGTATCTTTCTTTTTAATAGAATCAAAGTAAAATCCATAAAATCCAAGTAAAGGCAAATGTTTGGTACTACCCCGACCAAAAGGTACGGCGGGTTTACATCTAAAAAGATGTAGAGAGAAACTAAAAAGATTTCACATAGTCCCTCTTGACTAGTCAACACCAAACTCTTTGAACCCTTACTGTTACCTACCACCATCCCACAACACAAAACCGCACAAGTTAGTATAGTGGAGAAGACAGGTGTCACATTTGAGCATCAATTGTCATCCATGTCCGAAACAAGATTCACTACTTTATCAGCTCAATTGCAAACACATATCATATGTTCAATCTTCCCTACCATGATATTCATTATTAGCATTACATTCTGCCCTAAACACAAAACTGTATCAGGGTAGATGCCGTACTGATCAGTATAAGGGTGAAACAAATGTATTAAGCTCACATTAACATCTCATAAACATAAGAAACAATACCACACTTCACGATGTACAAAGAGATCTCGTTCCAGCATCGATGTAGGGTACTAGGTCAGATCCATGCCATACTAGCCCCAAGAACATCCAAAAAGATCATTCAGAATTCATACACCTTATGGCTTGGGCAAATCCATGCCATGCAAGCCCGCAAGAGCCAGACCTTAGAACAAGTACTAGCTTACATACATCAACCACATTTACGAACAATATACCCTATCACATCTTCTAGCATTACATGTATAACCATAACTCATATTTGTAAGTGTTTGAAGTATTGGTGCAAACCCTAGAATTGGGTAAATATACAAAACTCACAAATGCTTTTATACTTATTTCCGTACCTGAATGCGTGGTGAAGCAGCCTCTTGAGAACTACCCATCTTCCAATATGTATACACCTTCTTTAGGTACTAATGATTCCAATACAAAAATGATGGGTAGTAGAGCAATACCTCATTACATCTTCTTACCACAAGAAACATATCTAGTTTTCTCGTAGAACTACAATAGCACATCCTTATATGTGTTCCATTTGTTTTTATTTATTTTTACCAAGATGTAGTATCATTCTCATCACACATCATACATGACTTCTTTGTCTAAAAGTTGACAAACCCTAAAACTTGTTACCTCTTAATTAACATTATGCTCAAAGAAAGTCATCTGTCAAGTATTTGCTTCAAGACAAGATAACACATAAGATGCTTATGGTTTTGGAAGGTGAAGATCCTCTTCTTGGATCTTGGCTTTCTTGGAGAATCTAGGCTTCTTGAGCTCTAGATCTTCTCCTCTTGAGGCTTATATTCTCAAGGCCGGGGAGCAATGGAAATAGAATCTACCTATGGATCTTAATAATCTCTCCAAAAGTGATTTCTAACACCTATTTTACCATTGTGTGATTTTGTGGATTAATGGATGAAAGCTTGAGCTAATGATCTTCTTTAATGTGATAGCATGATTAGGAAACAACAATCAAGCATTCATACATCCGCAATCAATCACACAAATGCAAAAAAGGAGGGCTTCACAAAGTAATGTCTTGCTTGGAATTACGTTGAGCTGAAGGGCATATTGCCAGATGTAGTGGTTCACACCATTCCACTGGATGAGGGTGCAAAAACCGCAGTTAGTAGGCCTTATAGGTCCAATCCGCACTACGCCCAGCTGATCCAAGAAGAGTTGAAGAAGCTTCTAGATGTAGGATTCATCTACGAGATGGAACACACTGATTGGATATCGCCTATTGTGGTAGTATCTAAGAAAAACGGGAAACTTGGCTAAATTGCAATGCAAAAACGTCCTACTTCCAATGCATGACTATGCCTATCAAAAATTTAACAAAGCAGTAGTGATGAATCACATTCAATCTTTAGCAACTAACTCTGAAATCGCTAGATACTAAGTGATTACGTAGCCAAACATGAAGTATTGAATTCTTAGACAATTTCTACAAGTTACAAAAGCAATACAGAGATGCATGCATTCTAACATATACTGAATGCAATAAGAAGATAGTATTAATTCAGAAAAACAAAATCAGATGCTAATGAGCGCAATACAATAGCGGATAGAAATCGTGCACTCTAAGTTGTCTCTGAGTAACTGAGAATAAGTCTGATAATAAGCAACTTTGTTGATAAGCAGTAGCGCAATAACAACTCTAAGATAAATCTCTAAAAGATTGAGCTATAATGCTCAAGAGAGTTCAAGCTTGAAAGCTTGATAGAGAGCTAACTACAATACTTTTTGATTGTGATCTGCTTGATAAGAGCGCATGAAGCGTCGTGTAATAACACTCAGCCCCTTCACAATTCACAATGTTGATGCATCGCTTCAGAACTTGTTAACTTCTTAAAAAGTATAAGCAATTAGGTCATCAAAGGCGATTTCCAGTTGGTTGGTGTCCGATGGCATTCATCCAATTCAGAAATTGATTGCTGATAGGCGGTGGAAATTGGTCATAAACAGTCTGTCTACATAAAAAAACCAAAACTGTCACTCTGTAGAAATGAACTAAAACTGCCAAAGGCGAAGGTGTCGCAAAAAGATGACAATGTTGGGTTTTTGCGAAAAACGTGACAGTGCCCTTAAATCTGATTTAGGGTTGCCCCACACTTTGTCAGAGTCATTTCCTTAACATTTGAAGCACTTAGAAAAATGTGAAAAATGCGACGTTGCATTTTTACTCGCAGAACTGACCGTGCTTACACCTCAAGGGCAACACCTTGACTCATCAAGTCCCCCGTTCTGCCGACCACCCCAACCGTGGACGCACCCGAGCTTACACTGTGGGCAACACCTTGCACAACAGTTGCCCTGATGAACTCCAAACAGTGGCCATTTTCACGAGATCCGCATAGCTGACTGGCTAGTTGGCTCTGATGCCACATGTAGCGCAGGCATCCCAAAGCGAGCCAGGAACCACGACTTAGCATCCTAGCCTTCAACTCTTGCCGTCCAAACCCACTTGACATACAAGCAGCCAACTCGCCAACAATGATCTGACTTAACCAACTGGAAGTTTTGAAACCAACATTGAGATCCAACCTGGCACCATGCCAGATCGGGGGTCCCGATGTGGGTGACTTCCCTCCAAGCAAGCCGCTCAACATACATCAAACTTAACCAACTCGAAGCTTCGTTACAAACGAGTAACATCCATTCCAAGCAAGTAGTCTGACTTACATGAGACTTAACCAACTGAAACCTTCGTCATGAGCGCTGGAAGCCAACCTGGCGCCACGCCAGACTGGACAGCCATAAACAGATAACTTCCACCCAAGCAAGCCATCCAACTTAGCTGACAGGTTAGAGCCCGTTCTCCAAGAGCTTAACCCATTCACATTCATGCAAGAAACACTCAAAACCACAAGCCGCGACATGTATGGAGACAACCAGTTCCTGGACCAAATGGTCCTGATAGCATACCGCTGGCACCATGGACCGAACAGTCCCGACGACATACCGCTGGCGTCCCGGGATACGACCCTCAGCTATGTGCCAAATCAAAAAGTTTGAAGTGGCCTTACAACTGGCGCTTTTACTGAACATTGAAACCCAGAAGGTAATCAGAGTCAGTTTGAGAAAAATCCCACTTTATTGATAAATCTGAGAAGGTTACATTTCAAGTGTGTGACCGACCCTAGTCTCCGGGGCGCTGGCATGCCAAGGCGAGTGTAGCGCAGGCATCCCAAAGGGAGCCCGGAACCACGACTTAGCTTCCCAGCCTTCAACTCTTGCCGTCCAAACCCACTTGACATACAAGCAGCCAACTCGCCAACAACGATCAGACTTAACTGGAAGTTCAAAAACCAACATTTAGATCCAAGTTGGCACCATGCCAGATCGGGGGTCCCGATGTGGGTGACTTCCCTCCAAGCAAGCCGCCCCACATACATCAAACTTAACCAACTCGAAGCTTCGTTACAAACGAGTAACATCCATTCCAAGCAAGTGGTCCGACTTACATCAGACTTAACCAACTGAAAGCTTCGTCACGAGTGTTGGAAGCCAACCTGGCGTGACGCCAGACTGGACAACCATAAACAGGTAACTTCCACCCAAGCAAGCCATCCAACTCAGCCGACAGGTTAGAGCCCGTTCCCCAAGAGCTTAACCCATTCACGTTCATGCAAGGAATACTCAGAACCACAAGCCGCGACAGATATGGAGACAACCAGTTTCTGGACCAAATGGTCCCGACAGCATACTGCTGGCGCCACGGACCGAATGGTCCCGACGACATACCGCTGGCGTCCCGGGATACAACCCTAAGCTATGTGCCAAATTAAAAAGTTTGAAGCGGCCTTACAACTGGCGCTTTCATCGAACACTGAAACCTAGAAAGTAATCAGAGTCAGTTTGAAGAAAATCCCACTTTATTGATTAATCTGAGAAGGTTACATTTCAAGTGTGTGACCGACCCTAGTCTCCGGGGCACTGGCATGCCAAGGCGAGTGCCAGGACAACATTCCAGCAAGGGAGGCTGCTCGCCCTGAGTCTCAACCCGTACTCCCCTATAGTATTGGTGGGATTTGCCACCTCCCCTCATACCCAGTACTCTACCCAGGCTAGTAAAGCACATTTTCTCTCTCTAGAAAGTCATTTTTTCTCTCTAGAATTTACTGATCCCTAGGCTTCCTTTAATCATGCCTAGATCGTGTGAAGTGATTGCACATCGATCCGAGCTCTCTGGACTTCGCCAGAACCGATCAAAGATTTTCAACAATAGGAACTTGGTGTTGGCTTGATTCTGGTCACAGTGGCGCCGAGAGCAGCAGGGGCGCTGCTGGCGCCGGGGACAATGCTGGCACAAGTGGCGCCGGAAGTAAAGCTTGTAAAGGTAGCTTAACAACACCTCACCTTCGACCAGGATCTTCAATACGCCTCTCAGGCCAACTAGTACCGAGTGGCAAGGATGCAGTTCCAGACATGGGAGGCGTTCAAGAACGTGTTAGAGAGAAGTTCATACCTAAATATTCACACATGAGATTGAGGGTAGAATTATCAGGACTCAAGTAGAAAGGTTCACTACGAGACTACCTAAACAAATTTAGACAGAGTGTATGGGTTATTGAGGATATGTCGGAAGTTGACAAGACCCATTTCCTCTTGTTTGGAATGCAGTCTTGCTCGACGAGCAATAGACAGCTACATGCCCAATGACTTCCACTTGACAATTCAGGCAGCTAAAATGGTTTACGATTATGAGACCACGCTGGCGCCAACTGTCCCATCAATGTCAACAAAGGTATTTAGTGGATCCAAACCGAGTCCAAGCTTCTTTTCGAGGGGATACTCAGCTTCAAATGGAAACCAAGCCTCAAGTAGCCTGAACATATTCCCAGCAAATACAGGATTTGGTAACCAAGGAGGAACACTTTTCAGAGAAAGAACAATTTTGGTCCTTCAGCTAGTCACAACAATAGCTCACCAATGTCAGTGGGCAGTTCCCTGCGCTGCTTTAACAGTCAACAACAAGGTCATTCTTGGAGGTCTTGCCCCAAGTTGTTAAATAAACAAATCATGGTGGCGACCGAGGTATTTGATAGCATGGAAAGAGAGGCATCTGATCAAGTGGACTGAACAAGATGACAAAGAAGACTCAAAAATGGATTTGACGGAGTCTGACCTGAATGCCCTACAACAAATAGGGGCACTTGCAGCTCATCGTGAACATCTCATGGCGACTCCTGCAAGATGATCAAAGTTGTTGTACCTGAAAGGCTGCATTAAAGACAAAGCCATTCACTTTGTGATAGATCTGGGAGCGTTGCATAACTACCTGTTATAAAATGCAGAGGAATTGGACATCCAATGTGAAGAAAACGCTACCCCTATCTGTGTGGAAGCCGCCAAAGGCACAATGACAACTTGTAGATTGGCAACCAATTTGCCAACCTCGCTGGGACTTGGAAAAATTGATTAACATTCACAGTCTTGAAGATGAATGCTTTCGACGCCATCTTGGGACTGAGCTGGTTCAATGAACACATCATGGCCTTCTTGGCAAAGGAGATTAACCTTGTGGTATTATATAATGGCAGAAAACCTTGCGTCGTCAGAGATGTGCCTGGAGATCAATTAGAGATAAAAACGATAGAAATAAACCTGAGCCAGCCATTACTTCAAACCTCATTTAACTCTTTAGCGAAGGACAACCAACAGAGATAAATCAGGCGACACAGGATCAAATGGAGCCAACATTGAGCTTCTACATCAAAGATGGATCTGAGTGCCGACTCCAAGCTCAAGGAGCTCAACTTGTGCAACCAACGAAAAATCTAGAGTCCTAGGGGACTCATTAGGATGTGCTGCAAAATGACATATCTTAGGATCAATGGAGCCCCTAGGTACCTTTTCTTTCCATGTTTATAAAGCAGGCCGCCAGTTTCATGGGGTCACAGTACAACTATTGTTGCAGCTTTACAAAAGTTTTATGTAACTGAACTAGATCTAAACTTTTATAATGCTAAGTGCAAACATGGTTTCTTATTTTCAAGTTGGTCTTTTTTGGCTGGTGAATCAAGCCCGTGCCTTTGTATTTGTGAATAAAATCTGGTTGATGAATCAAGCCCCGCCATGAGTGTTAGGTTCTAGTTTGGCCCTGAGGAGGACATCAACTTTCTCAAACGATAGGAGGATGTTGTCAAGTTGATTCGGGTGCACCGGTGTGTCTTGTAAGACTCTAAGGGGGGACACTCTTGAAAGTCCCAGAGCAAGTTAGGAAGTCAAGGACAGAGCCTCCAACCTGTGGTGAGCCAATCAAGTAGTCACAACTCATGAGCTAGCTCTAGAGCTCGAGTCATGGCGTAGTCGGCTCTTGGGACCCATGTCTAGGATCCCACTTGATTTTGCCCATCGAGACAGCTCCCGGGACCCTACACATGAGCTAGACTGATTCTGCCAAAATCACTGATAGGGGCTACCTTTATGAGAGAAAATTAAATATATAAAGCCAGCCCTTGGGATTCCCCTCTGAAAACAACATGGAATGAAAATTTCAAAATCCTGCAACTATAAGAGACAATAGTGCTAAGTGCTTCGGTTACCGTCTACAAGAAATCATTATTTTACACATTATTGGCCTTTCCTTTTACAAGAGCTCTTGTTGTATTTTGTCTAGGAACTGAACAAAAGCATCTTGCTGCAAAATAATTCAAAATCAGTAAATGTTTCTCATAGCTCGGAGAACATGCCCTTCTCATTTGCTGTGAAAAGAGAGGAACAAGTGCATAAACTTGAAGGAGCAAGTTTTGTGAGAAATTTTCATGGAAACTCGAGAGTGAACAGGACTTTGGAGTGAACTTGAGCAATTAACACACTCACTAACAATTAGTAACACTTTAATAACACGATTTCGATGGTTGTGATAGTGGTTTGGCACTATAGCCTTGAGGTTCACTCCAAGCTCCCCACAAGAACAGAAGTCATGGAACTTCTTATAAATATAATTGGTTTCCACCTACTCATTCTTTGTATTGAAAGATGAGGCATCCTTGTCAAATTGCAATGGTGGCTCTCAATAATACATATATAATAGGTCATCAAAAGTTGAGAGAAATCGTAGTCCAATGGTTATAACTTAGCATGTACAAAACCATACACAGTTGTTACTGCTTTGTTTGGCCCTATCCCAAGCTTGGTAGGTGCAAGCAACATGGTTGAGCACTCACCATGGCTGGTCGAGTAGTGCTTTTTGGCTAGTTCTAGAGAGTTAACTAACACATATGCTACTTTTCAGCAACTTGCTTCTATGTAGAACCAATGGTTATGGTCTTTTGTATAAACTAGCGATAGTTGAGAACTGTTGGGACCCTTTAAGCTTTGGATCGAAGTTGAGGACTTGATTCTCATCATGTAAAGGGGATCAAAATTCTAGGAGATCTAAATTTTAGATTTCCCTACAAGCTTGTAAAGGGAAATAACTCGCCACTTAGGACAACAATTGGCAAGCCAACAAATTATTTTATAAGGATTTTTGTAGAAGCAATTTTTCTATTGAGTGATTTGAGCGTGAAGTAAGGTGTAATTTTTGTGCACAATCAATGTTGGCTAAAATTTGTAACTTTTTTGGCTCGTTATATTTTTTCATACATATATATATATATATATATATATATATATATATTTGCTATTATTGTTTTACAAAATAATATATGTTGAAAACCTTATACAAGACTCCACGATTCTTGATAAAGTAGTAACCGACAGATTGAGAACCACCAAAATATATTTGTAAGATAATATTGAGCACTCCTAAGTAAAAGCCTTTCAATTGTGATCTAATATCCTGAATTGAGGGTCCTTGGTTTCAAAAAAATGGGGATACTCTGAATCTTTGGGTATCTTAATATGTGGGAACTACAAACACTATTCCTCACCAAAAAGCTTGGAATTTGAAATCCATATTTAGCTTTCAAATTAAAGGGCTAGTTTGACCGCTAGCTTTCAAATGACTTGTAAACTTCATTGCTACCTTTCACATTTAATAAGTTTTAGGACCTTTTTATACACGATGTTGTTGTGTTCTAGAAAAGCATATTTGAAGTTTTGACTGTCATATATAAAATTTGAAAACAAGTTTCCAATTGGCAATTTGGTGGTTTATTTGGTTTTATTAAAAGAAGAATGCTTTGACATACGCTACAATTGGAAAGCAATTTGGCATTTCAAAGATACATATTTCAAGTAATAATTTACTTTTCAAAACCACCTTTTGATTGACACTTTGGTTGATAAGGTGCTTGACTTAAGAATGGGCCTTTGACATACATTGCAATTTGCAATTGCCGAGCCTTGCTAGGTGCACTAGGCTTGGAATACATTGGGCCCACCATTGCCATTGATGGTTGGAGTGCTACACCTTCAAAAGTTGAATCATTGAAGAGTGAATAGATGAGCACTCTTGTATGTACTTGATAATACCTAGATCCCACAATATAATCTCTCATGGACAAGTTAATAGATGAGACACTTTTGTAAGTCTACACTTATACCTAGACCTCTCCTAATAATAGGAATATATTCTTAATCTTGAAGAGGGTGTGCTTAGGGTGTATAAAGACTCAACAAACAAGACACCTTACTAAGGTATACTTCATTCACGATACACTACAACAATTGTATGGTGGTGGGGAGATGTATGACACTTATTCCTCCACCATTCTATGTTCCTCACCATTTGTTTGCTTGGGCCCCTCCATTGTGAGCAGAGTGGAAGTGCTAAGTATGCTGATCCATCCAACAACAGCAGAGAATACCCCATAAATCATGATCCAACATTTTTACCATTTTGGATTGTTTGATGGTGGGCTCTTCCCCCTACACCTTATTCAGGATCGATCGGGATCTGGAATATTCTCTTTTCGCGCCATGGGTGCAAGGGACCCTTGGTCACCATGTTTGTTAAGATTTTAATCTTTGTTTTTGGGGTTCATTTTCAATGAAGTGAGTTGAGTAGAGTTGTCTAGTGCGGTCGGTCAAGGTGCATGCTCAAACCTTGACCACTTTATAATGTGACATCTAAAGAACTTGTTCAAGAAATCTAAGAAAAAGTTTAGTTTTTAAATTCTATACACAATTGTCAAAACTTTGTTTGGAAAATAGCATATTAGATTTTGATACTCGATTACTAGAAGCTTGACAAGAAGTGTGATAGACAAGACAAAAATATATATTTTCTGGGTTGGAATGCGTCCTTCGAAGCTGCGCTCACTCTTTCCCTTCTTCCTTCATCTCTTCCTTTGGCTTCTACCCTCTCAAACGTGGTCTTACAAGCTCACTTTTGAAAGAATCCACGATGCTGTACAGGCTGCTCAGTGCCCATTACCTTCCTCCTTACCAATATCTCATTCTTCTGCACGTGATGTGGTGTTTTCCAGCTGACATGTTCTACATGCAGTCTAAGCATTGAGGATCATCTGTACTATGTAACAATGTCATTCTTCTGATCTCCTGCTTGACATCCAAAGTTTTGGTCCCAAGTTCGAGCCTCAGCAGTCTTCTGATTTACTTAGCTACATTGTTGTGTGTTGGTATTTTCAAGCTGACTTGTTCTCGGCCACTACGATGCTTAGCATCATCTGTGGCTATCTCATTCTTCTGTCATCTTTGGCTACGTTGATGTGATGTTGGTATTTTCCAACTGACTTGTGCACATCCGCTCAGCTAAACGTCATCTGTGCTCATCTCATTCTTCTGCCTTCTTTAGCTACACTGCTCTGATGTGCCATCCTGCGGCTGACTTGTTCCACCTTTATCACTCAGCTTAGCATCATCTGTGGCCATCTCATTCTTCTGCCTTCCTTAGCTACACTGATGTGCCATCCTGCGGCTGACTTGCTCCACCTCCATCACTCAGCTTAGCATCATCTGTGGCCATCTTAGTCTTCTGCCTTCCTTAGCTACACTGATGTGATATGCTATTTTGCAGCCGAACTACTCAGCTTAGCATCATCTGTGGCCATCTCATTCTTCTGCTTTCGTTAGCAACACTGATGTGACGTTGATATTTTCCAGCTGATGTGTGTAATAGGCATCCTTTGTAGCTTCACAGAGACTGAATCAGAAAAGCTGTTCTTGTTATTGTGGCGGCTTGGGCATTTGGTGCACTGCAATTGCAACTTTTGTGACCTGGCGTTGTTTTTAGCGATCCTGCACTGGTAGCAAAAGACTACTGTAAAAGGACCATAAGGAAAATTCTGTGAGGGGATGGTTTGCTGCTAACATGCAGCTTTTGAGCACAAACTTTGTGCAATTTCAATACAGAAAAATCAAAAGGACGGTTCCCAGCATAATTTCAAAGAAATTTCTCGTTCGAGGGTGTCTTCGACAAGATGAGTCTACACAATTGTGAGCCATCGACAAATAGACAGAAGATTCTTACAGAAGCGGTATGGACAAACGAATAAGTTTAGAATCATCAAGGAAACTAGTTGTAGCTTTAGCATGCAATAGTTTGCTGCTTACTGTAATAATTGTTCTGAACCACGTTACTATCCATGGGAATCACTCACTTCTTACTAAGGCAAAAAGCACACGATTCCATCCAGCTAATGATCAATTTAGTTCTGTTGATAGATCCTCTTCACGTCATTTGAAAGAACAACCTCGACTCTTGACCTCATTGAGATCAGGAAATCTGTACTCCGTGCGTATTGACCTACTAAGAGTCTCACTACTGCAGCCACCGCTTTCACCACCGCCACCGCCAGCACCAGCACCAATATCTGCGGATTCTCATGGATGTGAGCGGGTGTGTGGGGAAGTACCCATTCCCTACCCCTTTGGCCTTTCGCCTGAATGTGCGCGCAGTTCTGGGTATGAATTGAGTTGTATTGACTCAAACAGCACATTGGCGAAACAAAACCTGGAAGATTCAACTGGTCCGTGGCCATTCCTTTCAACTCCGTCAGGCTCCTTTCAGATTACTAGCATAGCTTCCGGTAATCTGATCATTAATACAACAAAAATCAAAGCCATGCCAAGCAGGTCGCAAGGCGGGGATTGTTCGGACCTTGGAAATGCAAGCTTAGTACTTGATCCTAATGGCCCTTACATCATCAGTCCGGCCAATTACTTTTTTGTGGCAGGTTGCAGATCTGTGGGAGGCTATTCACTGGACTTCCCCTTAAATTCATTCAATTTTGGTAATGGCAATAACGATGAAGGAATTTGTGGACCGATTTCTTGTACAAATCAGCATCAGAATCCTTTCTGCAATGCGTATGATTGTTGCACTCTCTCTGTAACCGCATCTCGGAAAATATACCTGATGGGTAAAGGTATTTCTTTTTCTGGCCAAAGTAATTGTGGGTTTTGTAGCATTTTGTACCCACCGTCCTACTCCACCTGGAATGGTGGTTTGATTGGAGTTGGGCAATATGGAGTCCAACTTCTCTGGGCAATACAGGAGTACAAGAGTTGTGCTGCTGCCATAACCCAGCTAGATTATGCCTGTTTTCCGAGCCCAGCCAGTTGTAGCGATGTTTCAGAGGTTCCTGGCTATGTTTGTGAGTGCACTGCCACCGGCTATCATGGAGATGGATACAACAATGGGACCGGCTGTACAGGTAAGAACGTAAAAGCATCATGTGAGTGTTGAAAGAACAAAAATTTCCATCTGGGAAACGGTGCAATTTTCCTCCGGCATCTTGCTATAGATGAATTTGAAGATTTCTTTGAGCCAAATCTTAAGAGGCGAACATAAACTTGATGGACTCGTGATCTAACGAATTTTGCTAAGATATGGTGAATTTGATTAGTTTTAGGGTTTCTTATTTGATTCATATATTTATTTAGGTCGCATACAGTATGCATTGAGCCAAGGTAATTGCATCTATGCATTTGGATTAGTTTTAGAGTTTTTAGATTGATTCATATAGCTATTCAGGTTTCATACAATATGCATTGTGCCAAGGTAATTGCCTCTATGCTTTGAAAATTTTCACCATCTTGATGGTTTCTCTCTGATCTCTCTGCAATTTGTTTCTGTCTGGGACCTGCAGACATCAACGAATGTGCAGATGCCAGTTTGAATGATTGTGCAGAAAATTCAATATGTACAAACTATCCAGGCTCATATAATTGTTCTTGTGGGGAAGGTCTGACGGGGGATGGATATCGCAATAGCACCGGTTGCACCCATCCAAAATCCCATCTAGCTCTCATAGCAGGTTCTTGTCTTTCCAAAAGAATTGCACCATCCAATACACTTGCTTTTAAACTGTGAAATGTCAAATTATGACTACAAGAAGTATCAGAAACAAAGCTGCTTTGGCTACATGTTTTTATCTGGGCACATATCTTTCTATCTTTGAACAAAAATCCATTTCGGATGGAAAACTGATTTACTACCTTTTTTATTCTTTCCACTGGATTGAGTATCTTAGGACTCAGTCATGTTGTTGTTGTGCATGATGCCTGTTTCTATGAGATACCATATATGACTAAATATGACTCTCTTTTATAAAGTCCCCTTAACATAAGTTAAAAAAAAGTACCAATCTCTATGAAACAAAGTAATCTGTCTAAGAGCATAAGCCACCTGGTTAATAGCGCCTTAATCAGGCTTAATGCATTGGATTTGGTTATTGATTTCTTGGATAAACTTAAATCATTTGACCTTTTGAGCCCTAATATGAGGCTGATTAGAAAATACTTGAGAGGTTGGCCATCAGAGCACACCAGAAACTTGTGACCATAAAGATAGTGCACAAATAATAGCAAAAATCTCCTTTTTGTGAGTTGTATATCTTAATGCAACATTATTCATTACAAAGGAGTATTCTTTCAATATCGTATGACCATCATAGAGTCAATCTGGAATATGTTATATTTATTTTGGTCCATTATGATGATTTTTGTGACAGCCTTCATATGGTACAGCGAAACCTAGTTGGGGTGAAGAGTCATCGTTCTTTGCAGATGACGTTACCACTTTGCCGTAGTTTCTATTTTTCAGCAGTAACACTTTTGTTATATTGACATTGAGGGCAAAGAAGAAACCCAGGTTCTCATTTTTTTAACACCTACTAGTATTCGGATCTAATGTTGATATTTGCTTCAGCACTGCTATTCTTTATTAGTCCATACGCTTTGTCCCCCAAGGGTTGGTCATTTTATCGATTTATGTTTACTATTGATGTCTGGCCGTTTGGCCCTAAAGTAGGTACTTGTAGATGCATTGGAATTTGACATTAATCATTAATAAAGATGTTGTTGCGTATCTGTCTCTCCCTCTCCTGCTGCTTGATCTCTGAAATGTAATATGGTATCAGAGCTTGTGCAAGTCCTCTCTGCCTATGCTCTACATTGTTCTTGAGAGAATCACTATGAGGGTCTACACTTCCACTTGTTGTCTTATGTGAATGAAGAAGCGTGGATGTGTCTATTGTCAATTTACCTGCCCAGCGATAGATCCTTCTCCTGAGCGATCTAGCAAACTACGTCTCCACTAGTGAGTCTGTCCTTCACAATCGCTATATCTGCTTCCATGGGCCTGATGCCTCCTCAGTGTCTGATGACGCTACTATCCTTGCTTCTACCTATGGATGATTTCAACAGTGCCTGACAGAAACCAGCGTGGAAGAAAAATGTCTCAGTGCAGCCCTGGTCTCTTGTTCTCGTCATGAGAAATCAACATGAAGACAGAAATGGCAATCATCACTTGTGCAGAGCAAACAAAAGTTTAATCAAGTTACAAACTAATGATCAAAGTGGAGCTTATTGCAGATGTCAAAAAGCTGGATAAGAGGCCGTGTGCAGATGTTTGGAAAGCACTGATGTTTCTAACATGAAGTGCAGATGTTTGGAAAGCACTGATGTTTCTAACATGGTCCACATGAAGTTCTTGCAGTCCAGAGATATAAACCGTGAAGACACAAAGATCAAAACAAAACCAATGTGCTTTCACATGAAGTGAGAGCCTTGACAACAATGTCAAAATTATAAACTGAAGTTAAATATTACTAAATAAAATCATCTTAGATACTATTACTGTGATAACTAATGGTGTGAATACTCCATTAAGTGCGAGTCTTAAGAACAATAATGTGCACATTCACACATGACTAAATAACTAGTTAAAGTGAGAGGGTCCCAAACGTCACATGACGGTTCGACCGTCTCTCTCTCTCTCTCTCTCTCTCTATATATATATATATATATATATATGTGTGTGTGTGTGTGTGTGTGTGCAGTTCGCTCTTCTCTCATTAATCATTAATAAAGATGATGTTGTGTATCTCTCTCTCCCTCTCCTGCTGCGTGATCTCTGAAATGTAATAGTATTTGAGCCACAAAATTTTAACTCATGATCACTGTAGTGTGTAGTCACAACAAATTGTGACTCAAACCTCTCAGAACGGATTCAAATTGAGATTTTGCTTGTTCTTTTTTGTGGAAATCCAGTTTCCAAAAGTTACTGGGTGGCACAGTGAAGAGGGTTGCTAAATTTTACTTCGTGGTCACTAGTATTTAGTCACAGCAAATTGTGATTCAAACCTATTGATTGGATCCGAATCAAGATTTTGCTATTTCTTTTGTGAAAATCTGGTTCCCAAAAGTCAGTGGCTGCACAGTGAAGAGTGTTGCTGAAAATTTGCATAATTCTAGTTTTACAAAAGTGACTTGGAATTTTCATAGCTAATTAGGATCTTCACAGGTTTAGGGTGTCCCCCATCTCCCATCCGAATTTTCATTTGAAGTTTATGACGTGATTTACATCCTGTTTCCCAAAGTCCTAAATAACATTTCTCCACAAAAGCTAAGAACTTACTTTTTCTTCAGAAAAAAACAGTTCGATTCAGATTTTTTTTGAAATTTGTTTCAATCAATTCAAATGTTTTGGTGGCGTCTATGGTGCAGTAGCTATAACTAGACTTGACGACTTATGATTTTGCTTATTGATTGAGAGCTTAGTCTTAGTGTTAATTTGACATTGTCATATCATTATTCATCAAATCATGTCACTAGGTACATCAGCACATTTGAAGTTCTTCCCACCATTGTTGCATTTCCTTTCAGAACTTGATTCTTACCTTGTAGCTGGATCATAAAGTAGTCAACAAACGTCAGGCTTGAAGTAGAGGTGAATATTTTCAACTGCCTTGCCACCAATTATCTGCAAATTGTTTTGGTAAAGTATGTCATCTCGTTTTGATTTGTGGGAAAGCAGGTGTCAGTAGTGGGGTTGGAAGTTTCTTACTTATGAATGCGGCATTAATTTGGTGCCTATGGAGAAGACGACAGAATGGGCTGGATGATTCCTATGAAATGTTTCAACCTTCTAATATTTCTTTCCATGCGACTTTGATGGAGATACAGAAGCAAGATGGTGCTAATGTCTGCAAAATATTCTCTTTAAAAGAATTGAAACAGGCCACTGACAACTTTTCCCCGGATCACGAGCTTGGAAAAGGGGGTTTTGGCACCGTTTTTCAAGGTGTGCTTGAAGATGGAATGAAGGTGGCTATTAAGAAACCCAAGAATGATGTAGGAGGACGCCGAGATGACACAAAACAGTTCATCAATGAGGTTACTATCCTCTCTCAGGTTAATCACCGTAATTTGGTGAGACTCCTAGGCTGCTGCTTGGAAACACGTGCTCCTCTTCTTGTCTATGAATATGTTTCAAATGGCACTCTGTTGGAGCACCTTCAATCCAATAAGAAGATTGAGAGCAAGAATTTATCAGTATTAGATTGGGATAAAAGATTGGACATTGCAGTTGGGACAGCTGAAGCCCTGAATTACTTGCATTTTGGCACATCGCCACCGATCTATCACCGCGATGTCAAAAGTTCCAACATACTACTTGATGACAAGTATCGTGCCAAAGTTGCAGATTTTGGACTTTCAAGACTTGTCCCCATTGAAGCAACCCATGTATCCACCATGCTTCAAGGTGCATTGAAGATCTGAATTTGTAGTGGATTAACTTGATATGTGCTTTTTATCTCTGCTCTCTGGCCAATCCAATGATGTTTTCGTAGGTTGGTCAAAAGTGGACATACGAAGCTTGTAGTTCTGCTCACATATGTGATAGTTAGTGAATGCTGAATGCCAGCTAGACTCTTAACGGGCTACCAGTGTCGCTGCAGTGTCAAATTCGTGCTTAGCCTAACATATGATTTGTTTTGTTGGATTGCTTGCAGGAACTCCTGGTTATCTGGTAAAAAAAACTCTTCATTTCTTCCTGCTATTGCATTATTAAAAATGTTTTATTACTTCCTGATAATAAGATGGAACGTGCAAGTAGCTTGTCATGTCTCTGCTTATTGGTGTGTCTGGATCTTGCTCTAGCAAGAAAACGTGTTGTCAATGGAGATGTTTGCCTTCTTGTCTGTTTTTGAAAATGTTTGGCACAAATACTGAGATTTGTTGGGTGACTGCAGGACCCAGAGTATTTCCACAATTTGCAGGTAAAGATCCTAAGTTTGCCACTTTTCTTTCATAACTTAATCCTGTTCAGGGGAATTTTATACACCTTGAAGGTCGATAATGGATGGGGATTCTATTGAAGTGATGCAGTTTTACGTCGAATATCTGAGATTTTACTTTGTTGATGTTGTCAGATAACAGACAAAAGCGATGTTTACAGCTTTGGCGTTGTTTTACTCGAACTCATCACTGCTGAAAAGCCAGTTGATCTTTCTCGAGAGCCTGAAGACCAGAATTTAGTTGTTCGTTTTTCTCGACTTCTGAAAGAGGTATTCTTTAAAATATGATATAGGCATGTGATATTATGACCTCCTATATATGAGAAAGTGCTTCATGCTTTTGGTGTTGAGCTCTATCTTACATATTTTCAAGCAGCTTCTGTTTGGTGGGTCCTGGGCTCATGATGTTTCTTGTTTGAGTACAAGTGAAGGCAAGGCTTGAGGATATGTTTGATGTAGCTCTGGATGCTTCATTTCATCCCCAGATGCTAGAAGCTTTATACAGAGTAGCCAAGGTGTGTCTCATCTTTTGAAATTTAAATTGAATGCTCCTCTAGGACCATCAGCAAACTATAGCAAGCAATAATTCGTAGAACTTTCTAAATATGCAAATCTTGATACATGGAAATTGGCACCTATTGCCCTGTATATGGTGACATCAGGTATTTGTATTATACTCATTCCTTTCACACTAATATGATTGTTTGACAACCTTTGTGGGATATTCAGGTAGCTCTGAAATGCGTTCAGAGGTCTAGAGAGTATAGGCCAAGCATGAAAGAAGTTTTGGACGAGCTACTTGTAATCAGAAAAAGTTACAAAGGGTTGTCGGAAAGCACCATATCAGTGGGGTCATTGGAGCAGGACTGGCTACCTCTGAAACTAGGGATGTCTGACAGTTCCATGGACTTTGATTTCGGCTCTTACAGCTCTTCTTTACGATCTACTAGTTTTCCATTTTATAGAAGCAACACTAGCTCATATGCAAATGCCTCGGGCTCTAGTATCGAGCTTTCTCAAAGATGAGAGAAATGACAAAAAATATTTTCCAAGTTCCATAAAGAAGAGAGCTGCAGCACAAATCCTCTCCAAAGCTGTAAGGTGCTTAAATGCTATGCATTCCTTTTGCGTTCCAAACTTATGGGTGACTCACTACATAAGAAATTTGACGATTTTCTATCAACTTGTGCCGGTTTTGCAGCGAAGCAGCTCCAAGGATGCGGTGCCTCACCTTTGTCTATCATTACGTCCTACTATTGTCAACGAGTTTCTACCACTTTACAACGCACTCAAGCACTTGCAATACTTGGATGTGCCATAGTTGCAGGAACGGCTACTTCATAGCTTCCTGCACTACCTAAACTTTCAACTATCTTAGCTAGTGACTTACATCAAGCAGTAGGCTTTCAATAGCTACTTTGTGATATTGTTGCTTTGTTAAAGCTCATGTACAATATCTCAATTCGCCTTATGGCCTTTAGGCTTTTTACATGTATTCCTTTGTACTCCAATGGGTTCTCCCATCTTTTATTAATAAAAACAAGAAATATCATCATATCTATAAGAGAAGGCTCACTTATTTTTTATATTTTGATGTGTACAACATTGGAATGTAAAATATTGGTTTTGCCATGCAAATTTGTGATTTTTTGATGAGATAAATCATGCTAAAATGAATAAGTATTAATATTAAGACCATTTGATGTGCATTTCTACTATTTAAAATATACAATTTAGCAATAAAACAGTAGCCTTTGCTATATTGAGAACATATTCTAGTTGGTCTTCAAAAATCAATAAATATATGTTTTAATAATAGGTGTCTTACAATTGGTCTTGATATCGTCAATTAAAGTCTTATATTTTTTTGCCATTGCCAAATAAGTGCCATCCCATGACGTACTCTTTTTATGCATATCAACAAACAATGCCTTAGAATCTGTGTGAACTAAAAGAAGCTCAACGCAATGACCAACAAGGACCATTTTTCCCTACCCTTTATGGGATGCTTCCTTTAAATTCAAGGGTTTGTCTTGAGTTTAGTGGTCATGAAAGTGAAGATAATGGCCAAAGTTGTGGTTGCTATTAATTATTAGAGATTTAATGAAAATTTTCTAGTATTCATATTCATGACAATTGGCAAACTCAATAGCTTGTTCTATCTATCAAATATTGAAGTCCTATTGTAAATCACATACCTTAAATTCTAACAAAGGTCATTATGAAGAAAAGATATGAGACAATGTTTTACAACAAGATACACAATGGCTTCCAAGGGAAAAATGATTGATGAAATAACATTGAGAGCAATCAAAGATTGCCATTATTAATAACAAGTACATGGATCATTTATGGAGAAGAGATAATCAATGATTATTGGGATGAAAGACATTGGTAGTAAGTTAACTTTAAGTATTATGTTGTTAAACATTGAGAAAGACGCACACCAAGATGTATGCGCTCAATGATTGTACCATACAAAGAATTGACTATCAGTAGAGGAGATTTCAGTTTTAAAAGGGCTTCATAAGAAATTGGAACTTAGTAAGAGAATGTTAGAGACAAAACAATAAAATGACTGGAATTTTGGAGTTTTTGATGTTGCCCGCAATCTCACTTGTGTCGTTGGCTTGTTTCTTGAAGTATATTAATAGTGTGCATGAAACAAAGCATGCTGTCAAGAAATGAACACGTGCCACAAGCAGGAGAAAATTCCCTCCAAAATTTTATTTGTGAAGGAGTATATAAATCCTAACGCCCATGCTCGATATTTCTGATCCAAGCTTCACATAAATATAACCTCTAGTCTTTTAGATTTCTATGGTTATGATGTTGCACTAAATGCATTGCACCTTCTCGGTTTTGAGCTTTTTGAGGAACGTGGACTCTTTTTGCAACTTTTTATTTTTATGTTCTTGTAGGTGTTGATAACTTTTAGCGGAGTTCGGGTTTATTGTTATTCTACCCCCCCTTAGGTTAATAGATATTTTTATTGTAGATAATGTAATTGATGTTTTGCAACTTCTTGGTTGAGTATGAGCTCCCCCCAAAATTAAAAGTAATAATTTTACCTTTTTACTTTGTTGGATTGTGGTATGGGATTCGAGCAGTAAAGAGGACTCTAATTTTCAAACAAAAGCAAGCTCACATGTTTTACTTTTTCTTAGTACTAATATGTACATTCAATTGTTGATGTGGCATATCGCTACCATGCAAGGATCTGTAGTTTGGTAAAAGAACTTGTCTTTTCTCATGTGATTTTTGATATGTACGGATATTTGATGATGGAATATGTCCATCACACAAAAATCTACATTTTGGTAAGATAATTGTCTATAATAGGTAGTGAAGTTATTGTTATTCTACCCCTCCTTAGATTAATGGCTAATGTTGTTGTAGATAATGTGGTTGGTGTTTTGTAACTTCTTGCAGGCTGGTCATGTACATAGATCAATGGTTGTTGTTGTTGAAGATTGATCTATTGTATACTATCTCTTGGTAGAAGAAGTTCTATTTCACTTTGTTGTAAATATCTGTATTAGATTGTGTAGGAGTAAGAGCCTGGAAGGCAAGGCTAAACCTTGTAGAGGTTTAAATCCTCTTCCCTTAAACTATGAAATAAGAAAAACTTGAGACTAAATCTGAATTTTACTTTTATGCTTTTCTTAAATTTGAAAATGCAAATTCAAAAAGAACTATGTAATGAAATAAAAATTTAGCCTCTAGATTTTCATAGAATCATATGCAATGTATGACCATTCCATCATATTCTATTCAGAGAGTAGATTAATTTTGCGTTTTACCTAATCTCTCAAATAAGAAATTTATGGTAAATCAAATATTCGTACCGTACTAGCAAGATAAACATTTGATGATGTGGCATATCTCCACCATGCGAGGATTTGCATTTTGGTAGAGAGAACTTGTCTATTCTCACGTCATGTCAATATGCCACATCATCAAAATCTTTGATTTATCATACCATTCTTATTTGAACTCGGACGAAGGTCAGGTAAAAAGCAAAAATGATCTGCTCTTTGCATAAAATCCAATAAAATGATCATATCTTGCATGTGATTCTATAAACTTATCAATAATATCTAGGAAAGTTATTGTTATTCTACTCATTCTTGATGTTGTTGTAGATGATATTTCGCAGCTTCTCGTAGGCTAACTCATGTACATATATCAATGGTTATTCCTCTTCCCTTAAACTATAGAAATCAAAACTTCAAGCTAGATATCAATTTGCTTTTATGTTTTTTCCTATTTGAGAACTGTAGAATGAAATAAAATGCAATTTCACTACATTTGGCACAACCATACGAAACCCAAACTGCCCCAAAATTGAACCAAATAAAAGATAAAGAATAAAATTGTAAACCTGCAATGATAGATCCTACCAAAGATGATATAAAAAAAATTGAAATCTAGTTTGAAAAGTGCTGAAAAATCACCAATCAAAGAGGGCTGTGCTAAAAAAAATCTAACAACAAAACAAAGTCACCATAGATATATAATAAATAAAGATAAAGACAAAAAAAACTTAATGAAAGAAAAGTGGTGGCAAGTGTTCTAGAGGTATGGGTGAGTGTTTAAGGGTGACTATGAGTGTTATTTTGTAGAGGGCGAATGTTTGACTCCATCCAACCCCATGAGTCTTTTGCACCACTTTTTATGAAGCTGGAATCAAACTCCATATCAGAGGAGGGGACTAAGAACTCTCTACGCAATTAGACAAAACATTGTCTCAATTAATTTTGGACTTTCTCAAAATCCATTTTCAAAATTGGATAAGAGAATTTCAAGATGTTAATTAATCACAAAATAATTGAACTTTGACAATGTTTAATACTTGTCTTACAAAAGATATATTTGTTTTTGGAGGTCCACCCGCCGCGGCGGGTGGAACCTCCACCCACCGCGGATCCAATGCGACACTCTGTGGTCCTAATGCGGTCCTAATGCAGTCCCTAACGACGTCCCTAATGTGGTCCACCCGTGGGTGGAGCCTCCACAATTTGAAAAAAAAATTGAATTTTTTTTTGAGACAATTCCTAGTGCAATCCCTAATGCGGTCCCTCTGTAGTTCTTTGAGGTCCCTCTCCGGTCCTATGTGATCCTAATGGGGTCCTCTGCGGTCCCTCTGAGGTCCCTCTACTGTCCTATGCGACCCTCTACGGTCCACCCGTCGTGGGTCCAATGCTACCCTCTGCGGTCCTAATGCAATCCCTCTGCGGTCCTTTAGCAGTCCCTAATGCGGTCCCGCTACGGTCCTCTGAGGTCCCTCTGTGGTCTATGCGACCCTCTATGGTCCACCCGCCGTGGGTCCAATGCGACACTCTGTGATCCTAATGCGGTCCCTCTACGGTCCCTCTGCGTTCCTATGCGACCCTCTGTGGAAATTTATTGAAATATGCGAGCCTCCAAAAAAAAAATTTCAAATTTTTTGACGATCATTAAATCATTTTTTTCAAATGGACTCAAGAAATTTGGATTGTAACTCAAGATACTTGACAAAGTTAACTGCAATAATTTTAAATTCACATAACAATACTTCAATTCAAAAAAACGCTCATATTTTGTATATTTTGAAAACAAAGGAGGAGCCCACCCGCCGCGGCGGGTGGGCTCCCTCCTCCCTCCTTCGGCCTGATATGCTCCTCTATACGGCCCTCCCTTCGGCCTGATACGGTCCCATGCGGTCCAAATTAATCACAAAATAACTGAACTTTGGCAATGTCTGATACTTGTCTTACAAAAGATATATTTCTATCTAGAGGTCCACCCACCACGGCGGGTGGAGCCTCCAAAATTTGAAAAAAAAAATTGAATTTTTTTTTTGAGACGGTCCCTAATGCGGTCCCTCTACGGTCCCTAATACGGTCCCTAATGCGGTCCCTCTACAGTCCCTAATGCGGTCCCTCTACGGTCCCTAATGCGGTCCCTAATGATGTCCCTAATGTGGTCCCTCTGAGGTCCTCTACAGTTCTATGCAACCCTCGTCCTATGCGACCCTCTACAGTCCTCTGAGGTCCCTAATGCACTCCCTTTGCGGTCCCTAATGCGATCCCTCTACGGTCCTTCTGCAGTCCCTAATGCGCTCCCTCTACAGTCCCTAATGTGGTCCCTAATGCGTTTCCTAATGCGGTCCCTAATGTGGTCCCTCTACGGTCCTTCTGTGGTCCTTCTGCGGTCCCTAATGCACTCCCTTTGCAGTCCCTAATGCGCTCCCTTTGCAGTCCCTAATGCGCTCCCTAATGACGTCCCTGATTTGGTCATCTGCGGTCTCTAATGTGGTCCTCTACGGTTCCTAATGTGGTCCCCTACGGTTCCTAATGCGGTCCCTAATGACGTCCCTATTGTGGTCCCTAATGTGGTCCCTAATGATGTCCCTAATGCGGTCCCTCTGAGGTCCTCTGCGGTCCTATGCGACCCTCTATGGTCCTCTGAGGTCCCTAATGCACTCCCTAATGCGGTCCCTTTGCGGTCTTTCTGCAGTCCCTAATGTGCTCCCTCTGTAGTCCCTAATGTGGTCCCTCTGTGGTCCCTAATGTGGTCCCTAATGATGTCCCTAGTGCGGTCCTCTACGGTCCCTCAGTGGTCCCTAATGACGTCCCTCTGCGGTCCCTAATGCGGTCCTTCTACGGTCCCTAATGCGCTCCCTCTGCGGTCCCTAATGCGGTCCCTAATGATGTCCCTTATGCGGCCCTCTTCAGTCCCTTATACGGTCCCTAATCCAGTCCGTCTGCGGTCCTCTGAGGTCCCTCTAAGGTCCTATGCGACTCTCTATGGTCCACCCGTTGCGGCGGGTGGAGCCTCCAAAATATATATATATATATATTGCAGTAAAATTTCCACAAACGGTCGCATAGGAATGTAGAGGGACTGTAGAGGACCGTAGAAGGACTGCATAGGACAGCAGAAGGACCGCAGAGGGACATCATTAGGAGGGAGGAGGGATCGCATTAGGACTGCAGAGGGACTGCATTAGGGAGGTCATTAGGGACCACATTAGGGACCGCAGATGGACCGCATTAGAGACCGCAGAGGGAGCGCATTAGGGACCTCAAAAGACCGTAGAGGGTCGCATAGGACCGCAGAGGGACATCATTAGGAGGAAGGAGGGACTGCAATAGGACCGCAGAGGGACCGCAAAGTATCGCATTAGGGACCCTCTCAAATTTTACTGAAAATGGACTTGAGAATTTCAAGACAATGTTCATTTACAAAAATTCAATAATTTAACAATATGTGAACCACGTTTGAATTGCGTATGACATGATTGTGTACTATAAAACTCATGCATATACAAATATTTTAAAACTTCTCATAAACATATCATAGTAGAAAACCTTTTCAAATCAATTAAAAATTATATAACATTCATAAAAAATGACACATTAATAGTAAATTTTTATTCAGATTGTATTCCTTTGTTATATTGTCAAAATTAGCGGTAACAACCCCTATCGTTGAGGTATGAAGCACTTAATTTGCCTTCATGGTTTAGGCATAACAACCAATACAAACTATAATGTCTCTACATTTATATCCATATCACCCTCATCAGACTCCTCAAACCCAGAACTTGAGTCTTCAGATGAATTTGTATCTGAAGGTGATTCCAAACGGTCTTGATGCGCTAGAAAGGACCGAGTCATATCTATTTTTTTTGGAATATCGATAGTCACAATAGTGCGACCGATGCGTTCATGAGCTCTGCCACACAATATGACATTCTATATAAGCACATAGACCAACTTGGAGCACAAAAGGATTATGCTTTGCTTTCTTTTTGTGATCTGGCTTACATGACACAAAACGTTTTGCCGATTTTCCACTATCTCCGAAACACAACCTCAAGAGTTTAAATTTGCTTTGCATGCACTCGCTGACATCATTCGGGGACTCAGCATTGTAAAGAACAAATAGAACATGCTGCAAGTTCGGAACATTTATATTATTTTCTTTCAATGGAGTTGCCAGCTCGTAGTAACCCTCAAAAATAGAACAACGTACATCATGCATTGCTTTGATGCTTGATTTGATACTCTCTTTCCTGTTTGATCCAAAAAGAGAAAAATCACACAGACTTTGTGCTGTGGCGTGAGAGTTGTCAAGCAATGGTGGACCATTGACAAAATGTAATTGAAGTCTAAAGACTCCAAGTTATCAAACATATACAATGTGGGACGCTCCCACAGCGAAGAAGGAAGTGTCATGAAACTTGATTCTTCAGCTCCACAACAGATGGCCTCCTCATTTTTTGAAGTTTTTACTTTGCAAAAGAACCTCCATTTGGTGCTACTTGAGGTCCCAGTTTCATGCTCAGTATTGTGGACGACAAGATATTTTTGTTTAATATTTTCTGCAGCTGCTCTCAAGGACTTAGGTATAACACCAATCAATTTTGAAGTTATACCTTTGCCTTTTCCATAGTGCGCTCTAACCCAATTCCGACAAAAAGTCGGGTCGATGATTTTTTGATGCTCTCTTTATTGTAGTCCAAATCTGAAGGCAAGTCTTATTCTATAGTAAGCAAATACTGTACAACACTTAGTGTAGCCATCTCACGAACCATAAGAAGAACTCCGTCATCAATGTGTTTTTCTCTGGTTTTTCTTCCGAAATACAATTCTCCATTTACAAGCTTCTTTAGGATACAATCGCACATGGCGTCCGACATATACCTCAAACATCTGAACAATCGAATAGATATCGGTTTGTTTTTTGTCTTTCTCGATCCCAATGCAGGGCAAATTTGATCATTTACATACAATTTCATGACTTGCATATAATTATTGAATGTTTCATTTGAACAAAAGATTATTATTGTGTACTCCTCGAATTTCTCATACAAAGATGTAATTGTGTGTTGTCCTAACAAAGATCCAACATTACTACTACCAAGGACACCGCGCAAACCGAGATAAAATGCTCTCATCTATTTTAGTTGCTCAGGATTTAGCTTCACTCCTTTAACAAAGTGTGGTCAACTCAATGAGATCCATAGGTCACGTGCACGCTCCATGATTTCTGGCAAACTGCTCTTTTTTCTTTTCTCTTCCCGCTCGTGATTGAGTCTATTTGATTCAAGAATGTAACGAGATGCATTCTTAAATTTACATACCTTGGCATGCACAAACCTAAAAGTGGCATCAAATATCTGAGGATGTATCCTATTTTGATTTAATGAAACCTTTGCCAATTCATTACATGCATAACAAAAATGTATACCATCGATAGGCTCAAAAATACAATACAACAAAAAGCGAGTTTTACACAATCCATCCAATCTAGATCCAAGATTGAGATCCACCTCCTTTGGATAAGGTTCTGTGTAGACTTGCTCATTCTCTACTCTATCAACACACATGAATTCGCAATACATCTTTTCAAACATAATTGGGCCTTCAAAAATAATATCTTCCTCATCACCTTTCTTGAATGAAATTGGCCTTATAGTGACATTGATTGATGCGGGTGGTGGACTATTGGGCTTGCTCAAATCAGCAAACAACTTTTCAGCAAATGAGTGATCCAAAACTCGTTGGTTCGTGAATAGTGAGGCACGTTGGATATTTTTGCTTTCTATACGGTACATTGTATTTTTACCCCATATGTACCCGATGTCATCAATTACAAAATTATCTAGATTGACATTTGCATCACCCTCAAACTCAGGGATTTGCTCTACCTGGACCGTATGCCCTTCATTGTTTGATACATTGCAATAAGAGCCAGATTGCATTACCGATGATCCACTCTCGGCTCGACAAGTCTTTTTCCGGCAGTCCCAACAACTTTTGCAGTCTCTCTTCCAACTTGAACCTCACGACCTTCTTTTCTAGGTCTTGAAGTGGTTACTTTTTGTAGGGTCTAAGATCTCACGTTGTAGTAGCCCTCCCGCCTGTCAACAAGGGTCAGAACACTGGATAGGTGCCTAACTATGAATAGATGCTACTTCTAGATAGTTCTCTACTTTTTCTCTAACTCTATCACTACTAACACTACACACCCCTAACTCTACTCAACTAAACTAACATTCATCATGATTTTGTGTGAAAGAGAAGAGAAGAATAGAAGAGAGAGAGAGGAGAAGAGAGAAAGAGAGAGATAGAGTGGAGAGGGAGGTTAACTCAAAAGCTCAAGATGCATGCTAATTGAGAAACCATAACTATTAAAACAACAACATAGAAATGGAAACAATTAGAAACACACAACAAAAGCACTAGCATGAGTGCTTAGCAAATGAGGATGCTTGGCTCTCCAATTTGGTAGAGTTTCCTCCTTCTCATTAAGCATGCAAAATAGAGTACATGAGGTGTCTTTTTATATAAGGGGACGGCCCTTGCCCCAAAATACTATTGGCTAATATGTACACTAATCCTATCCATTCATCTTGGACCCAACTTGATCCAAAGGTCTTAAAAAAGTACATTGGATTTCACATGATTCATGTGAGTCTCCATTTGGACCCAACTCTAAAATAATAGACTTCTAAGTTTAAAATGACTTTGGGCCTCAAGTTTTATTTTAATTACAAAGGGGCTCAAGTCTATTATTCTATTTACAAATCAACTTGCATGCTCATTGGGCCATGGAGTTATACGCGCAGGATGTCATGCTCTCACAACATATTTTATTAGCCGATATTATTTGTTTACAATATGTTGGGAATACCCCCAATAGGACCCACGGTCTGAAGTAGTGCCGGTCCCTCGGCACTCTGCCGATTTAGTACAAAGTCTTCTTGGCCCGCCTCTGGTGGATCAGGTAGCCAGTGACATCTTCCATGAAGTTTATTCGGTCCAGTTTTTTCAAGTCCTTGGGCGTGTGAAGGGACTTGTTCACTCTTGTTAGCCAGCTTTGGTCAACCCACGCTTGGAATCTGTGCATCTAGGGATCGCCAAGGAATGCGGCTCGGTAGTAAACTTGAGCTACTGGAAGTTGATCTTCCACTTTTTCTAAGGCTAACGTCTTATTTGGATCAAAGAATATTGGGGAGAGAAAATTGTCCCACTTCATTTTAATTTCCATTAAATGCTCTAAGTCCCAAGCGTAAGTGGCTGTCGCGCGGATTGTTGGGTCATGGCAGTTGAAATACTTATTAGAAAATTGGCTGAGAGCCCTTCGGGCATCTACATCCATATCCCAACTGTGCTCTGAAGGAATTCTCGGCCAATTATAGGTCTACACTGTGATCTTGTCCAGAGGAGTGCTGCATTCCGTCCATTTGGATCGTTGTGTGCATGGCAGGAAATGCGCGTTCACTCTTAGCTGTTGTAGACTGGTCACATAGGCCCTGATGGCCGCAGGGTCTCCGTTCGAATAGCTGCTAGCGCCACTCAAGTTGTGTTGGACGGTAGGTAGTGCTTGCAGCTTATTGACTTTTATGGTTTGTGCTGAAAAGGATATCTGCCAGCCGCCTCTTGAGGACTCGTGGAGATATTTAGATAGGAATTCATTGATTTAATTCTCCTCCACGGACTTGGGGTGTCGGAAAGCCTGGCTAGCAGATATCGTACGTGATCCTCTTGATGAGGAGGCTTGTCCTTCCTCGTGGCTATGGCTGGGACCCATGTCTTGGCCTTGGTCCCGCGTCTCAGCTCCAGTATCAAGAGGTCCTTGATCTTGTTTGTCTAACCCCTGATCCTGACTTATTGCTACTGCCTGCTGGCCTGGGTCCTAGCTCGTACTTGCCCGTGCAGCATAAAAAAGAGGTGGCATCTGGCGTGGTGGTGAAAAGTTTATGACCTACATCCACGCCAGAGTGTCCGAAGACAACTGTGAGTCAGAAGGGTTGAACTGGAGAGGTACAATAGCGGGAACTGGAGCAATGGAGGATGCGATAGTAATGGAAGGGGTGGTAGAAAATGGAACAAAGGTAGAAGTAGTATCAACGGAGGAGATGGGAATGGAAACAGAAGCAGCAGTTGTGGGTGGAACAGAAGGAAGAGGAGCGACAACAAAAACAGGAGGAGGGAATTGTACAGAAGAGGAAGTGACAGCAATAGATGCTGGAGCTGTTATTGGTGTGGTGGTGGTGGTGCAACGTTTGGTGGTAGGTGGAAATGAAGAGGAAGGGGCAACACCACATATTCTTTTGCTTCCCGTCATGTCAGTAACTGTAGGTTGGGCAGATGTCGATGCGGTAGATGGAGGATAAAGGTTGGTATGTGGCACGATGGATGACAAAAGGTTGGAACGGCGGAAATCACGCACTTTCATCTTGAGAAGTGCACATGCAAAGTTACACAACAGGGGGCCTGCTGCGATATGCTCACGTGTGTTTGATTTGATGGAGATTGTTAGTTCGTGGATGAGGAAGGCATGCCAGTCGTATGGCACAACCGTGGGGCCAGGGAATCCTAGGAAGAACTCCACAATCTGACTCAGCAGCGTGGACTGAATTCTGTCCTTGCAAAATGTTGAAACAGCCAGAATGAAACTCTTAGAATGAAACCTCAGAGATCTAGCTTGATATGGCTTGATCTTCCTGGATCTAGTTGTGATGGCCAAACAGATAAACTTTTCGTAACATGCCACCACCAACCTGGATCTGTCTCACTACACTGGCCAGTACTTGTGCAACCGGCTACCATTGATGGGTGTATCGAAAGGTGTCCCATCTAGCTTCTCCAAGTTCACGGCTCCATGATTAAGAATTTTTTTGATCCGATAAGGACCTTCGTCTGTGAATTTTAATTTCCCCTTGATCGCTTTGGTTTTATACATCACGACTAGATCTCCGGAACAAAGATCTTTCTTTTGTAACCATGCTTTGCGTCTTTCCTTTTCAACTACCAGTGCATGCACAACTAGTAAGCGTGTTTCACAGAGCTTATGTAGAGCTTCGTGGCATAATTGTAGAGATCTGGATTCATCAAGGCGTTGCGTTGTGGCAGTCCTTAATGAGGGAACTAAAAACTCTACTGACATTACAACATCTTGACCATATACCAGTTGGAATGGCATTTAATCAGTGCTTCCCTTATATGCTGTCCTGAATGCCCACAGAACAGCATGCAACTTGTGTTCCCAATCCGATCTGCTAGCTTCAACTGTTTTCGTGAGCACGCTACACATGATTTTATTGGATGATTTTGCTTGCCCATTATCGCGAGGATAGTAAGGCGTACTGGTTCTATGGATCACGAAGAATTCTTCCAATAGGACCTTGATGGTCTCATTGATAAAATGACTCTCGTGATCGCTGACTATCTCCACCGGGCACCCAAAGCGCACAATGATATTTTCATAGAGAAATTTGGCAGTGATCCTAGCATCAGCCACTCTTACTGCCTTGGCTTCAACCCACTTGGTGAGATAATCGATGGTCACGATTATGTATCGAGCCTGGGTACTTCTTCCTATAGGGTGAATTGGACCAATGTAATCCAATCCCCACTTTTCAAATGGTTCTTGAGCTAAGACCGGGTGCAGAAGGTCATAATTCAATCTCGTTGGTATCCTCGCCCTTTGGCACACATCGCACTTCCTTAGGTATTCCTCCGTATCCTTATGAATCATTGACCACCAACATCCTGATTGCAAAATAATGTCGGATGCAAAATGGCCTCCACCCATGCCTTAATGCGAAAGGAAAATAATCTGGGTGGCCTCATGTGGAAGAATACATCGCCGAAGAATCCCATCTGGTCCTCTTTGGTACAATTGGCCGGCAATCAGCTGATAAGGTCTAGCTTTCAAGATCAATTTTCGCTGATCTGCCTTTGGTAGTGATTTGTCTGGTTGGCCCCTCATTAGATATTCAACTATGTCGGCAGCCCATTCCGGTACCATGTCTACATAAAATAAGACATCATCAACTAGCTCATCGTCGGGTTGGACTGCAGCCTCTTTCCCCTTGATACGCGACCTCGCTTTCCCACGTTGTCCCGATGTGGAGGATGTTACTAGTCTCTTCGTAGCCCACACAATATATGGGCTCAGGCGCTACTGGCTCCACGTCCGCCTTGGCCCATTAAGCCGAAAGGCTTTTAGCTTGTGGCGCAATCCGCAGTAATTCCCCGAGGGTCAAACTAACACAGCTCACCAATAAGCTTGTGAGCCTTTCAGTGCACGGTTCCTCGGGCTCCACCACGTGGAAAGGTGGTTCATGATGATGCAATCGATCATTTTGATAAGTGTGCAATGGTGAGCCCGTTCGTGGTTCCCGTTTGCCATTAGTAGGAGGTTCCATACGATTGTTCTTTTCTTGCTCTGTTTCCTCTACTTGTGCTCTCTGTACCCAGTGCCGTATCTTCTGGTATTGTCTCCTTTCTTCCCTCACATTCGGATATGGCACTGAAGTTGAGGGTTGGCCATTAGTGACCGATGGTGGTGTTGAGGGAGCCACTTCCTTCCTCTTCTGTGCTCGCGTAATGGCTAACACAGGGGCATGGAATTGTTGCCTTTCCGGTGGCATCCCCGCTGGAACTGTTGCTTGTTGTATTGTAATGAAGTTCAATGGCGCGTTGGTCCCAGGTCTCAATGGACAATTCTTGTAGCAGTGTCCATAACCACATTCTCAATAGAAGGATGTATATTGCCCCTTGTAAGAGTTAGAATTAAAGTAGAATCATTAAGCTACTGTACTGTGGGTCCTATCAGTCGATAAGGATCAGTTGGCCTCGCCACAAGGCAAGTGGCGAGGCAAGTCAACGGGACACGCGTCCTGCCAATGGCAACTTGGGTCATGCATGGGTTGTCTGAGTGAACAACTATATGTACAATATAATTTCATTTTGAAAAATACAGTTGCTATGTGAGCTTGCTGTGGAGAGTGTTTTCTGTCTGTGTTACTGTGTAACATGATCTGTGTTCCTGTTTGAAGCAAATTCTAAGTTGGTATCAGAGCCGTACAGGGAGTGTACACAGTACAGTGTCGCCGTTGAAGAGAGCTTCGGGAGAACTATCGTATGAGAGTTCAGGGTTTAAGGCGGGTTGAAGACGGAAAGAGAAGCACTGGTGCACGGTTTCTAGTTTATAGAGGCCTACCAAGCTTAGCAGAGGGCTTATTAGCCTGTGCATAGCATCAGACAGGAAAAATTTTGGCTTCAAAATTGACAATTTTGAAGCCAGTTGAAAATTGAAACCGGTTTGGGGTTACGGTTTTCTACACATAACTGGTAATTTCTTCGCTGTTTGTGTACCGTTTTGGATGCCATAAGGACATGAAGGAAGCTAATTATATTGTCAATCAGTCATGGAGAGATTCTGAGGTTTATGTCAGAGATTTGTCTGTAGACAGACAACCTAGTAGATTTGCGGTAAAAGGTGAAAAAAGGCCACTTTGTCAAGTTGAGCTAAAATCATCGTTTCTCCACAGAATTCCACATTTGAACATTCTACAGACTTGGAATTAGTAGGGCAACCCTGCTCCAGGCCTCAGATCGTGCTCAAATTGATCTGAAATTGAGATTGCTGGCATGAAGCCCAGCTTTGCCCCCCCCCCCCCCCCCCTCCGCCGCCCTCCAAGCCGCTAGCACAGTTCGGCGCCCAGGGGCCGGAGGGGCCAATATGATTTCCCCCCCCCCCAGACAGGCGCTATCCAGACAGGCCCGGGAAGGGGGTGCATGTATTGCTGCATGCTTAGCGCGCGCCCACCCGCGCTAGCACAGTTCTGCACATATGTGAGAAAACACGGATTGCTGAGGTGTCTTCAAAAAATAGAAAAGAAACATTTTCACGTGGATTGATGACATGGACGAAGCTCGACGATAGTATATATAAAGAGGTTCTTTCAAGAGACACTCAAGTCTTTCAAAGTCAGGTCTCTATGGTCAGTCACATTCCAATTGAGAAGAAAGCTCAGTTTGGTCGCTCATACTCATGCTTTGATTATACCGTAAAAAATGTGGACTTAGAGATGCTTGAATATTCATTTCTGTTTTGTGAGTGACCATAGATGTCAATTTAAATAGTATGTATTCTTTCTTAATGTACATTAAGTTTTTATACACATTTACTTTCTGGGTTTCAATATTCTATCGCTAAATAAGATGAGAGAGGGTTGCATTATCAAAATACTAATAGGTTTAAGGTGTATAAAGTGTAACAATTGTGAGTTCTCCCATGAAAGTTGCCACTTGAATGTGTTAGGTGAGCCAAGGTATGCACAACAAATTTTGGGCCACTCTTTACCAAGAGACTTTCAGGTTTCTCACTCAAGGCATTGTGGACATTCAACAACTGCACACTGAAAATCAAGATTTTCTTCTGTGAAAGTACTGTACTTTAGGACCATAAATGGATCTACAAAAGATCCACAAGAGTGATTGGATGCTTGCTTAACAATCTATCAAAAAACTAGACACAAAAAAGTTGATCTAGATTGGCAATTTGACAAACAACAAGCATTAACAATCAAAAGCATTGATAAACATTGAAATCAGAGCCCACACGTGTGTACTACAGGCTGTAGTACGGCCTTCAACCTGAGAAACAAGTAGAAATTGATTTGGTTTCATTTGGATCACAAAAACTCAATGTACATAGTGAACTAGCTTAAGATTGCCAATGAGCTCCAAAAATTTTCTATCTTCACACTATGAAGAGAGGGAATACATAGCAAATTCGACTTCCTTCTTGAAGTTAGGTGGATTTCCAGCATGTAATAAGGAAGTTAACTCACTCTCCTTGACCTAAAATGAAACCCTAGTCTATTTCCTAGAGTTATGCTTGGTAGGTGGCTAGTTGGTCAAATTTTCACCTTAAACTTAGGTGTAGGTCCTGTAAAGTAGGGATGACCACCAAATAGACATGACCAAATCTCTTGACTTGACCTAACCTACATTAGGATGGGTTTCCCATGTGGCATCATGGCCTCACATGTGTGGGACCCACTTGTGTGGGACCCACTTGTGTACACAATTTACACTATTCTACATGGTTTTTTATCAAGCTAGATTTGCCAATTTTTGGCAATTCTTCACACTCCTCCTCAAATTTAGCTTGATCTATTTACAACTCTCTTGATAGATCAATGAAAGCTTTTAGAAGTGTCTAAAAAATCCAGCTACAAAGAAGGAACTTTTGAGACTCCAATAGAGAATGATGTCCATGAAGGATCTTTCACCACCTCTTAGAGGATCCCTTACAAGATGTTCCATAAATGTGTCTATATACATGTAGCACACTTCAAAACTAAACATCATGCCAAGCCATGGATTCCAAGGCATTTTGTGCACTTGAAGATACATCAATTAAAATATTAAGTGCATAAATAATGTTGCCAAAGACAACTTGTCTTGCTTGATCCATATGATTGAGCCTAGATGGCTCCATCTTGATACTCAAGGTTCTTCTTGGAGTCCTTGGGTCTTGAGCTTGCTCCTCCACTTGACTTGACTCCAAAACATCAATGAATTGAATAATGTGTTGATCCAAAGGTGCTTCTTCAAGTTTACAAATCCTCCACTCTTGAAAGATCACATTTCCACCATTGACAAATTCTTTGGTTGAAAACAAGTAGATTCTACAATCTCTACTTGAAGAGCAAAACACTACCATTATTCCTATCATTGAAATAGGATAATCTTTGGTCCTTACATTGGAATGATCATGATCAAAGCATGTGGACCCAAAGATTTCCAATACAAATGATGTTTCATCTTTTATGACACTATTCAAACTATTACAAAAATAGTTATCCAATGAAATTGCTTTATCAACAACAAATGTAGATTTCAAAGCATCCCATTTCATTGTCTTGTCATACAAAGTAATAAACACCATGAATCTTAAAGGTAAGAAACAAGTCACCTCATGTCTACTAATACTTTCCAAAAAGTATTCAAAGATAGTAGACTCTCCAATGCTCACCACCCTTGCAAGATGCACACTTGAATGGACAATTTGCATGCAATTTGATGACTTGGACATTGTCATTAAGGAATCCCTTGGAACTCTCATGCTTTGAGGCTGATCCTCAAGATCTTCCTCCTTTTGATGCTCCTCCTCAATGCAAGCAAGATCACACTTTGCCAAGATCTCCTCTTGAGTGATCTCCTCCTTTGCCAAGCTCATTCTTTCAAAAGCAACACTAGCTTCCAACTTAAACAATCTTCCATGTTTAAATCCCTTTGCAATGCAAACATCATTCTTCAAGATGAAGCAAACACCATGCTTAAAGTGGACATCCAAACCACTTTCTAAGAGTAGACCAACACTAAGCATATTCTTGGTGATTGATGGTACATAAAGGACATTTTCTAGATCCATGCATTTTGAGGATTCTAGATACAAAGAGATGGTGCCAACACCATCTATCCTACACTCTTCATCATTTGCAGTAAAGACAAACTTTTTAGCATCATTGAAAGAGTGTAAGGTTGAGAAAAAGTCCTTTTCACAAGACATGTGGGAGCTAGCCCCACTGTCGATCCACCAATTGTCTCTTGAATTGCTATTGCTTGTTGGTGAGGATGTAGATGCCATCAAGAATACATCTACTTCATCCTCCTCCTCCTCCTTTGCAAGGTTTCCTTGTTTGTCCTCCTCCACTTGTGCTCTTAGCCTCTTGTAGCATTCGAATGCATAATGCCCCTTCCTTCCACAAAAGAAGCATTTTTGCTTTGACTTGTCCTTTGAGCTTGATGCATCATCCTCTTATTTGGCCTCCTTTGGATGCTTCTTCTGTCCATTGGTCTTCTTTTTGCCCTTGACTGAGAAATTGGCTTTCTCATCACCATCCTGCAAAGACAAGGAACTCATCCTAGATTTTGCATGGAGCATCCTACACTCTTCAGCCACTAATACACTGTGAAGTTTTTCTATAGTTGGCAAAGTGTTTTGGATGGCAAAACTTTGGACCAAATTTGCAAAGTCATCTCCTAGACCATTAAGGACAATTTGTACAAGCTCTCCATCATGAATCTTCTCTCCAATGGAAGCCAACTCCCTATTTAGAGACTTGATTCTGAGTACATAATCATGTGCACTCTCCTCACTTCTTCTCATGCTTTGCAAAATTTGATTTCTAAGCATAAGAACTCTAGAAGTGTTGCTAGACTCATAGATTGATTTTAAAGACTCCCAAGCCTCTTTAGCACTAGTACATGCTGATACTTCTCTCAACAAATCATTGCTCACATTCATCTTCACACAATGAAGTGCAAGCCTAGATCTCTTCTTGTATCTAGCTAACTCTTGTGCACCTAGAGGTTCATCTTCATCTTCAATCAAGAACTCATAAAGGTCTTGGAGCACCAAGAGTGACTCCATTCTAACCTTCCAAATAGCATAATTTGTAGAATTCAACCTCTCACTAGCTTCTAGAAGGTATGCTCCAGCAGATCCCATCTTACTAGTGACTTCTACAAACAAGAAATAGATTTGATTGACTTGAAACTCACAAAGGTCTCACACTTGCAGTGTTTCACTCAAATTTGATTTCTAATCTAACAAATGGACTTATAATCACAGTTCTATCACTCCCTCACAAAGCTGGAATGAAGATAAGATGAAGTGAAAACTACTTTCAAACAAATCTTGCCAAGAAATGGATTTGATTGTCTCTAGAAACTCACTAAGGTCTCTCTCTTGTAGTTTTTCACTCAAATTAGATTTCTAATCCAACAAATGGACTTATAATCTCAGTTCTAGCACTCCCTCACAAAGTTGGAATGAAGATAAGATGATGTGAAATCTACTTACAATCAAATCTTGCCAATTTTGGCTATTTTTGGACAAAAAAATGACTTAATCTCTTTCTTCATTCTTGGTGTACTTTCAAGACCTGTTTTTAACCTTAATAGGACTTGAACTCAGCCTAGATTAATTAGATTCCATGAAATCAATTAATCTAATCAATGGCAAATGATCTTGGTAGATTATCCTAGGATCTCCACCAAAAATTACACCAACAGCTCACAAATTGAATTTTTTTGGATCAAATGAATACCATGCATTAAATGCAGGTTCAGAGGTGCCCACACATGTGGACAGTACGGATTTGGACCCCTACCAAGTTTGGGATCAAATCTCCTCACCAAAATCAAGATTCTAGCTTGCCCTCTCAATACTAGTTTTTAGCACCAAAACTTGCTAAAAATGGATTTGCATTAGATCAATGGCTTATGCTCTTGTACTTGGCTCTGATACCATGTGAAAGTAATGTACTTTAAGACCATAAATGGATCTACAGAAGATCCACAAGAGTGATTGGATGCTTGCTTAGCAATCTATCAAAAAACTAGACACAAAAAAGTTGATCTAGATTGGCGATTTGACAAACAACAAGCATTAACAATCAAAAGCATTGATAAACATTGAAATCCGAGCCCACACGTGTGTACTACAGGCTGTAGTACGGCCTTCAACCTGAGAAACAAGTAGAAATTGATTTGGTTTCATTTGGATCACAAAAACTCAATGTACATAGTGAACTAGCTTGAGATTGCCAATGAGCTCCAAAAATTTTCTATCTTCACACTATGAAGAGAGGGAATACATAGCAAATTGGACTTCCTTCTTGAAGTTAGGTGGATTTCCAGCATGTAATAAGGAAGTTAACTCACTCTCCTTGACCTAAAACGAAACCCTAGTCTATTTCCTAGAGTTATGCTTGGTAGGTAGCTAGTTGGTCAAATTTTCACCTTAAACTTAGGTGTAGGTCCTGTAAAGTAGGGATGACCACCAAATAGACATGACCAAATCTCTTGACTTGACCTAACCTACATTAGGATGGATTTCCCATGTGGCATCATGGCCTCACATGTGTGGGACCCACTTGTGTACACAATTTACACTATTCTACATGGTTTTTGATCAAGCTAGATTTGCCAATTTTTGGCAATTCTTCACATCTTCTACCACAAGTTCCACTTATTAAATGAGTGTCTAAATTTTTGTTTTTTAGAGCAATAACCTATGTATGTACTTCCACTTCTAGCAGTACAATGGATATTGAAAGTAGCAAAATATTAGTTATATATCTATCTAGCAAGTTGAGGTCAAAACTTTTCCATCAATTTTTTTGTGAAACCTATTTAGAGAGAATTTGAAGTGGATGTTTAAACACTTGCTTAAAAGTATGAGTACGAAGCAATAGAAATAGTGATACAAGATAAGGCTCAACACAACTGACTTGACTCTAGATAGTAATTCCAATCCTATTGTGTTAGTCCAATCAATTGGACTATTTGAGTTAGCCATTCTAATAAATGTTATGCACAATTCTTCAATGTCACAACTAAATTTTGTATACATTGGATCATATGACTTAGTTTTTTCATGTTTATCTATGTCCCTTGGACCATAGATCTTTTCTTTTGTGAGTTTGAACTTCCACATAGAGCATTTACAATGAAGGGGAATCTACATAGAAGCTTATGGCTCTCCAGAGGCTTCATTCCTAAATTAAAGTTGACTTTGAGATGTGGATATGGAGATGTAAGACAAAGGTGGGTACTCTCCGATTGATGAGAAGAAGTAATGAAGTTTGCAATATTATCATTCACAAAGACAATGTATGATTAAATCTCACGTAGATGTGTTCTCTCTCTCTCTCTCTCTCTCTCTCTCTCTCTCTCTCTCTCTCTCTCTCTCTCTCTCTCTCTCTCTCTCTCTCATACATAAATAAAGTAAAAAACATGTTCACAATATATAAAAAGAATAGGACAAGAAAAACCCTCACACTTCTACTAGTGTAGTAAATGTCAAATGAATGGCGAGTTCATCAAACTGACCCTGTCTATAGAAGTGACCCTAGGAAAATGGGTGCCTTCCATCCCAACCATTGATCTATGTTTCCAAATCTCAATGGTTTGGGTTGGGTCCAGATTAATGAAAGTTTTAAACTTAGACTATGAGCTCTCTCTACATTTGACTTTAGGACTTTTAGTTGTATTTAATTCCATCGTGCTTTATGAATCTATTGTGCCTTTTTGGCACAAAGAACAAATGCATCAACTAACAATGTATGACTTCACAAAGTAAATATAGTGAATCTATGAAGAAATACTGAAGCATTTCTTAGTCCGAGATGTTGATTTGATTGCCACAACAAAGTTGTATTTAATATTTGGTGTAGCACTAGAAGTTTTGATAGATGTTCAGTTGGAGCCTACGTTATAAATTCCATGACATGGTAAGATATTGATAGAAAAACATGAACCTTCAATCAACTCGAAGATCCTAAATGCAATGATTGCTTATAATATCCAATTCTTCTAGATATAAATGTCAAGCTTCAAACTTGATTTAGAAGCCATAACGGTCATAGTCTACATACTTCCAATGCTTCTAGATATAAATGTCAAGTATCAAACTTTATTGAAAAGCTACAACAATCATAATCTATAGTGATGAACTACTACATAATTACCAAATGCCATTAATTTCAAAAATAATATCATGAATGGAATATCAATTTTGTGATATCATAAATTATGTTGATGTTGTGGCCTTCTTTGGAACGATTTTTCACTTACTTGATAAATATTATTTTGTATTATGAATTGCACTTATGAATATAAATTGCTATAGACATGTTTCTAGATGCTTTGCATTATTTTTTGAAATGATTCCTATTTTTTAAGATGATTATAAAGAATCAATTATGCTCTTAATTTATGATAATTCAAAATGAAACAATTTCAATCTCATTTCACATCCTTAGAAGTCATGTTGACATTATGAGTTGAAGGATCAATTATAATAAGAACAATTTTAAGAAAAGTCCTTTTGGTCTATGATACTCTTTCTTTTGTAATTTTGCCTTCTAGAAAGTTCTTGTATTTTTGCAACATATAAGAGTCGTTTTCAAGGGACTTGAAACATCAAGGGCTGCATTTGTTATAAATTTGATGAACCAGTTGGTAATTATCAAGTTCCTAGGCCGTGGTTAAAATTTCAGTCCTAGTTTTGCTTCAAAATTTTGACCATATGTCAAATGAACATGACTTCCAAGCCTATGAGAGGTGCAACAACTCAAACTATAGGAAATTTGGTTTTACTATCTCGATGTCACAATATATAGTTTTATGTTGGAGAAAATCACAACCTCCAATTTTTTTTTAAGAATCTTGAGCTCATCCATTTATGATCTCAAAATTTTAACTCTCACAAACGTCTCCTCCTATTCTTGAAAATTATACTTCCACATTTTAAAAATTAGATGTTCTTCAAATATAATCTAAATGCAACTTGATCTAAGTCATCTCTCAAACTTTTGTCCAAAACTAACTCCATTTATCCACTATAAAGAAAGAATCCAAAAGTTGTGCCAAGAATGTCATATAAAACCTTTCTATCTAAAATCATTACCATTTCTATTCACACTAAGACACAAATCCCAACAACCATGTTCAAAAGCCAAAATATCTACCCTTTCTTGCACTAGGCCCCCCACATATGTTGCAATATTGGAGAGGCCAATACTTCCATCCACCATGCACACCTTTTGGACATGTCTGTGCCCCTATCTCTCAATCTAAAAGGAAGGAGAGAGAGAGAGAGAGAGAGAGAGAGAGAGAGAGAGAGAGAGAGAGAGAGAGAGAGAGAGAGAGAGAGAGAGAAGCTTTAGTTTGGAAAGTGCTTTTGTGAGAATTCTCATGGTTTGAAATTGAACTAGGCTCATCTAATACACGAAAGGATTCTCTCTATAATTAATACCAATTCCTCTTCATAAAGTTTACTTGTTCTATAAGCCAAAACAACTCACTATTTGAATCTACATGTCCATGCAGATTTGTTTTAAGTGGCCAATTGATGCATTTAATCACTTTATTGTATACGATGATGCCCAAATGATTTTTATGGCACATCTTACAATCGAGTTGGGTAAGAGTAAGTACAACTTTTGCTCATCACTCACATAAGGAAATGGTTTTTGTAGAGACTTCTATGATTAAAACTTTTGTTGATCCTTTACATAAGGGAAGGGTCTTTCTAGAGACTTCAAGTTATATTCAAAGGTATGTCTCACCCTAACAAGGCTATTTGTGACTTCTCAAATGACCTGCATTACCAACAAAGGTCACTTAAAGATCATTCCCCATATGTTGTGAGCATGCAATGTAAACAATCACAATTGAAAAGGCTATCAAACTAATCAGTTTATTGCATCAGCTATATCCGGTGTGTAATATATTGATTTGCACGATAACAAGTTTTCTACTCCTTTTGTGGCCTCAATGTACAATAAAAGAACTAAACCACCACCTTAAACCCTATGCAGGTTGACATTCCTTGCTAATAATCACCAACCCTCAAAATCTTTTAGTTCCAAGTATTTTACTACAGGCTGCCGGCAAATAGGGCAAAGGTTTGATTGAGATCGAATCACTTTTGCACACTTGTTGCACATGCACTGCAAAAAAACAAAAACCCCACAAGCCAGATTAGCCATATGCTATGAATAGACAGCACTAAGAACATATAGGTACTCAAAAGAAGAGGTTTCATGCTTTTATCAATAAAAGATGTAAAACCCATCAGAGTACAAAAGACTGTATGTGGAAAGTTAAGGTCAGAAGTCAAATTGAGATGTTGTAATGTACCTATAGCAAAGCAAAAACTCATAGTTGCTCAAACCCCTACTGCTTGACGCGGATCACTTGCAAATCAAAGCTCATTCTAATATATGAAAAGATTTTTGGAAAGGCTAAAGCTTCTTTGGTACAAACTTGTAATGCTACAAAGTTACAAACCCTGACTAGCTCAAAGAAATTGGAATAAGCAGCCAACTTTGAATAGTCCCAAAACGTCACATAAAGCTTGTTCAGAAAAAGACACTCTTCTATATTCCAGTTTTCCAGTTCATGTAGTCCAGCAAAACCTGCTTACCATGTGTCTGCAAGGGAAGACTGTTGTATTTTTAGGTTCTGACATACAGATCACGCACTGTTTTTCTGAGTCATTTTCATTTTTGGAAACACCATAAATACTATAAAGCTCATATCTCGTTCCATCCATCCAAATAATCCGCTGTATGACTCTGACCTTATAATCTTCGTTCTTTCTTTCTATGACAGCATGGATCATTTGAGATGTTGCCGACTTCGACAAGCTTGAACCCGGTTGTTCAGAATCTCTGGCAGCAGCATCAAATGGCTGCCCCTTGGTCCATATATCCATCCTAACTACAAGAGGGTATACATTGTCTTTACCTACCTTACTAAGATCCACATCACTGAATAAACGAAGGTTCACACCACTGCCAGAATCCTGAATAAATTTCTGATGCATTCCTTCCTTGAAATGTTGAAGAACAGGGGTAAAAATTTTGGGTTTCAAAGAAATCAAACTGCATTCTGCTTTTTCTTTAGCCATGAAAAATATGGAGACACTGCAAAACAACACAAACAGCATTAGCACATTAAACTCAGTATGCGAAACCCAATACCTCAATGTCTTGGGCATGTGCAAAAGAATAAACGTCCAACTAAGTCCAACGGTGCAGTACATATGGACGATGTGTTAAAATATGCAAAAGGAAAAGGTATGTTTAACCTCCATGAATGTTAAGATCACTAGTTTGACCAAAAACCTATAGACAGCTAAATAGCATACTGGATAACTGTAAAACCAAAACAGAGAGCCAACGTCCAAATTGATAGAAACAATTGGCAAATAATGTACCTGCTATATGTACCCATTAAACTTAATAACCTGCTATATGTACCCATTCAAATTTCCAACTTTTCCTTTTTTCTTCTCTTTTTCTGAGACGGGATCCAGTAAAAACCCAAGTAAAACTACTTGACTCAGTAGCTATCTCAAACAAAAATCATGTTCTTAGTGAGAGTTTGAGACCACTAGATTGTAAATGATTCTGAAAATTGATCTCCATTTCAGTTTTATACGAGTCTTCTTGCATTCATATGTACGTCCTCATTGATAAGTGGATTTCAAGCTACAAAACTGTATTCTCTCCATCCAACTTTTCAAGTGTGCCTTGGCTTAACTTGGTGCCATCTTCCTCTGACCAGATGCTAACTTGTACACTCTGGCAGAATTTGAGAAGATCCAAATCCAAGTAAAACAAATTGCTCCATACAAAAGTATGCAAACTTCCATTCATCAAAAGTTGCAAATCTAGTAAGGCAAGAGATACTATTTAAGAAAGATTCTTTCTACAAAAACATCTTTTGACTTTTCAACTACACAAGGCAAAATAATGTTTGTCTATGTGTGTTGTATGTATATAACATGTGAGTAACACCCACAACGTGAACATAGATTCTAATTGCCTATCATGAGATCTACTCAAAATAAGGTGAATAAACCAATGTGCACAAATTTACATAATGTGAACATAGTTGTCCACAACTAAATGTAGGTAGCCTTGAGCATTTAATTTCTCTCTCTCCTAGTTGGCACTCCTTATAGGATCTTTTTGGATTCAAAATATGTCTAATGAGTGATTTGAAATCTCACACTACATTGTAGTTATTTAGCATCAAGAGATCCTCAATGTTACGTCTATGTCCGATTTAGAGAATATGTTATTTAGCATCAAGAGATCCTCCAATGTATGAGTTCATTAGTTACATCTCATCATTTCTAACTATGCCAGAAATGTGATTAATAACCTTGTGAGGGCCCATGCACTCCAATTAGGACATGTGGAGTAGTGCATGTTGATTGATGACTTTATGCATGCAGAGGGCTATCAATAGCAATGGAATATGAGTTTAGTAAAAAACCAATGTTTTACAAGGAATATTCCTAGGCTCCAGGAGTCTAGTGTGTGTGTGTGTACATACAGAAACGTGCCCTAATCCATTTTCAAATTCTGGTATTTAGTTGTCAAAAATCTCTCCTCTCCTGTATTTAGTCACTGTAGCTTGGGGGTGAAGATAATTGAAGTTTGATGTTTTACTTGTGTCCATCGATAGCTGATTTCTTGCATATCCTACAAGAAATCAGCTACAGATTGCATCTTGAGACTTTTGAATCTAAAATAAACTAGTGCATCAGTTGAAAGCCATCCATCAACATAAAAGAACAAAATCTAGTGGTATAATGTCTAACATCATTGTGCATTAACTCAACTATTGAGAAAAAACAATCTCCAATCAAACTGCCTAGATACATATGCTCTAAGCATGTCCTCCACAATCTGGTAATTGATATGTCCATTTGCCCATCAACTTTTAGGTGATTTAAGAACTCAAACTAGGGTTTGCTACAAGTTTTTCAAAAACTGACCACCAAAATCTCCCAGTGAGCTTGAAGTCTCAATCACTAACAATGTCATTCAATCGAATTACAAGGCTCTTGACGATTGGAAGATCTTTTGCATGGTAAGATACCTATTGGATACAAATGGGTTTATAGAATAGAGTACAAAGCATATGGTGGTTCAATAGAAAAGTACAAAGCTAGGCTTGTAGTCAAAGGCAAGTAAATAATTGAATATGAAGAAACATTTACTCTTGTCGGATGAAGTGGAAAACTTTACGTCATTAGTTATTGCAATTCCATCAGGCTTTGGTTGCAGACATCACAAAGTGGATGTGAAGTCAAAATTTTGGAATGAGTATCTTGAAGAAGAAGTTTAATGATGGTGCAACCAAAGGACTTCAATGTCAAGAGACTTGAAGGAAATGTGTGTAGATTGAAAAAGGCTTTGAATGGCTTAAAGTAAGGTCCAACGGCGTGCATGACACAATTGTATTGGCAAAATTTTTCTTTCAAATGATTTTGTATGGATTTCTTCTTTTCCAACTTATTAACTTTTAATGAGAATTTGCTTTGGCAGTTTTGAATGTTGATGATATTGTAATCATTGGAAATGATGAAGATTTACGTAGCTCACTAACAAATCACTATATGGAATGGAGAATAATTCTCTCTCAACTTGTTTGAATGTCGTATATGTACGCCAAGACATTATGTGACTTTCACCTAATTTCATACAAGTTGCATATGTACATAGACATGCAATTCTTTTGTAAAGCCAATTTGAACTTCCATGTGTTGATCTCTTCTTTGAACAAGAAAATCCTTCACTTGTCATCACACCCAAACAATTCCCTATTATCGACACTTTTTTAAAAAAAAATTGTCGTTCTTGTATATTTACAATATTGGTATAATCATCAGGTTGCAAGCCTATTGCTACTTCAATTGAGGTCAGCACAAAACTTTCTAAGTTTGATGGCATTGGTCCCTTTGTTTCAACCTTATTTTATCAATTGTTTGTAAGTTTCATCGGCCTAACTACAACTAGGCTTGATATGTGTTTAGTAAGTCAATTTATGTCTTCTACCACTACTAAAGGTCATCAGAAGGCTACTGAGTGCATTTTTTGTTATTTCAGAAAAACAATGCATCATGATCTAATGTTTTAAAGACAAGGTAATATACCATTATTACATGGTTGTAAGGATGTTGAATGGGGAGAGAAACATTGATGATATGAGATCAACCACATGATTTTCTTTTAATACAGGAAATGATTGGTTTTTGTGGTCAAGTCAAAAGCAGGTAGCAATACCCCTTTCAACCACTAAAGTCGACTATAATGTTTTAAGTTCTACCACTCAAGACTCACCTTATTGGCTTATGTAGTTACTTGGTGAGATTGGCAATGTGCAAGCATGTGGCACTAGAATTTTCCATGATAGCCAAGGTGGCATCTAGCTAGCTATAAATCTAGTCTTCCATGCAAGGATGAAGCATATCGAGATGAAATACCATTTCATTTGAGAGAAGCTACTTTCAAAAGATATGGATTTGGAGCATTACAAGCCTACATCTATATCCAAAAGTAAGGATTTTAGATTAAGTTGGCAAACATGGGAGTTGAGTGGCTAAATGGGTTGATTATCTGGTGGATTGAGTAGTCAAAAGAATATAGTACTCCATAGCTTGAGTAGAACTAGTTGTTCACAGTGGTTGAAGGGGTCCGACCAATGGTTGTACATGACCAAAAATGAGCTCATACTAATGCTAACTAATTTCTATTGTTATAAGCAAACTCCAAGATTTGTAGGTGGTTTTCCAAATAGAATTGAAGTTTAGGGAGAAAAGGCACCCATTGACATTAAGAGAGTCCTCTTGGGTGGTGTTGGTAGATGCCAATAATTCCTTACCAAAGAGAGTACAAAACAAAGTATCCTCAACCAGTTAGTTCACACCCTCCATCTTTATGTCATTTGGTGTGTTGTTTTTGACAACTTGGCAACACTGCCATTAAGTAATCAATCACAATTATGTGGCAATCTAAAAGTGTGGAAGAGATCTTCATAACAATTCCGGGACATTAGGCACCCCATTGACGTTGAGGGAGACTAGGTGTTGTTGGCAAAATGCCAGATGTTAGAATGTTTCTTAACACACAAAGGACTTCCTAAACCAACTTTGTTTGATCGACATTTGGCAATTCTGACAACTTGGCAACTGATCCCAAAAGCCACTTGTAAATTTGGAGCCTCAAGCATGTCAATCCATATATTTTAAGAAGATATTTATGATATTAATATCAACCAAAATAACAACTATTTCAAAAAATTATAAGTGCCCAAAGCATCAAGGTCAAGTACCCAACAAAAGTCGACATCACTATGCACAATGTCCAATCTTATGAAGCCTTAGAGAGTCAACTTCATTGTGTGTACCATATGGATCAAATATTAGGTCAACATCCTTACTCAAGTGCATCATCACCCAAGTATAGGTACAAGTCGCGTGCACAAACATAAGTTCACTTTACCTTCCAAAGGTGAAGGGCCTAGTCATTCATGACGAAGGACATCACTAAAGAGCAAAGCCGATAAAATGATTCCAAGTTATCTAAAATTAAGAAGATCTACATACTATCACTTCTATCTACATATTATCACGTAGCCTTTTCCAAACAAATGATATACTCAACCGTTTTCATGCCTACCATATCTTGAGTGGGTTCTCTATCTAGTTTTTGAGAACAAAGAAAAATGAAAGTCATGGAAACAATGTATAGAGTACCCACAAAAACAGTACAAAGACATGGAAACAATGTATATAAATTTATAATGGTTGTATTCGTGATGAAGTAGACAGATACGGGTGCATCCAAAGACATCGTGATGCTAGGGTGATAGGCTGATGACTGATCACGAGAGAGATCTCCGCCCATTAAGTTCTAGGTATATTGTACCTGATGGGTACTAGCTACAAGCTATAACACACGTATTGCCTTTTTTTTTGGGTTTTTCTTTGTAATTTGGTTGCACCTTCAGGGACAAAATGTGTATCTCAATGAATAATTTCTACTGAAATCGCTTATCTTCCTCGAGCATTACAATGGGACAAATGTGTATGTCAATAAATAATTTGTACTGAAATCGCTTACCTTCCATGAGCATTAGAATCGAAAGAAAATGCCACCAAATGATGTCCAGGATTTTCTTCGTCGTTCTGCAGCCTGAGACTTGCCGTGTTCATGTTCACACCAAACTCAATTTTGTTACCGATCTTATAATGTGCAAGGATATTGGACAATCCATAAGCTGTGCCAGGAGATGTAACTGGACTGGGGAGGATGCTTCTCATGTCGCCTGCAGTACAGCCAAATTCATCATCAACTATTGATGGTAGCTCCGAAGCCAGACTGAAATTACAACTCACAAGAATTTAAAGATGCAGGAATACTTGCAATATAACGATCATTTAAACAAAGAAAAGGAATGGGATATGCTTGCCGTATGAGGAGGCGATGAAAGCATACCTCGGGCATAGCCCGGAAGAGCTCGTTGCTCGTCGTGTGCGTTTTCTATAGATGCAATCGTTCGTCTACTGGAATATCCAATTCCCATAATGACAGCAGCTTATCAGGCTGAAATGACAGCACGCAGATGGAAAGTCGATTTGTACTTCAGCGGAAACTACTCCAATTAACAAAGCTCTTGATTTTCACTATATCCGAAATTCCTTAAATGTGAAAACTAAGCAGCTTGACATCCAACTGATGAGCTTTTCCGATCACACGCAGACTACAAACGGTGCCTCGTATACATTTCGTTATTGAGCTACTGCTTATATAAAGTAGCTCTTCGACTCTACTTTCAACAGTTGAATTTCGTTTAACCAAGCAATAACATCATCACAATACAAAAATCATGTCAACGTAATTTGCAACCGGAAGTTGCGATGCGGACTGCAATATGTGAAGGTTTTCCAATCAGCCCATCCGTGAGCGCGTTCCGATCAATCTTCCGCCAATCTTAAAGCAAATTTTCCAAAGTTTCTGCGTTATATCCTCCGCAGCAGGTAGGCTTTCCGACAGCTACACAATAGCAACAAGTATGCTGAAACTGATTGGCATACAAGCACCAAATTGCTACCAAATTGGCTCGCTTAAACCTTTTGTGGGAAAGGATTCAACCCAAAGATCACGTGCACACACAAACACAAACACACATAGCGATCCAAGCTATCATTTCTGGAAGGGGAGAGGAGGAAGACGAAGACAATGAAGAAGAAGGAGCGGAGGACGAGAGGAGGACGACGAAGAAGAGAGAGCTATAGAGTGTATTTCCTTTTAAGGGACTTCGTTTGGTATTTCGCTTCAAGTCCGTTTTTTCACGAGTGCCTATGTGGCCTATGTGGCCTTTCGGCCTTGCTTTTGGAAACAAGATGGGAATGCTCATTTTAATCCTTTTTGCACTACATAAAATGGTGATCCTATAATTAATATGAGATCTTTAAGCCAGCCATAAGCAAGAGCCATAATGAACCTAGTCTAAAGGTCACTAGAAGGAGCTTTCCCAAGCACATGCCAAGGTGAGACCCCTTTTAACAAATAAAACTCACCCAATTTGGTGTCCTGGAGCCAAAGATATGATCATCTGAAGTTTTGCAATTTTGTGAACAAAATTGGTAGAATTTTCAATTGTTCTGATTGCATGCATGTCAATTTCCTATTTTGAGGTACTGTGCTTGCATGGAATGTCTGCATGTTAGATACAAAACTGGATTTTATAGTTGACAATTTTCGTAGAACTGAATTTTTACGTAAAATTCCGTAAATGTAAAAAATTAGTTTAATGTTGCTTGTTTAGCATGCCTGAGGGACATTAATTGAGTAAAATTAAGAATCGAACAGTAAACGAATTTTCAATTTTGATTGCTTAATAACTGATAGTGATTTTTTATGAATTTTTGAAAAAACGTAAAATTATAAAAAAGAATCAAAAGTGCGAAAACTTGAAATTTTTAGTTTTTTTCACTTTCTTGTAATATCTATGAAATTGACTAAAAATAGTGATTTGACCATACTGGATTCAATTTCAGTCAGTTTTTGGTCAACAATATTTCACTATGGGTTAATTTGATATCAACTAAATTTAGTAATTTCCATGATAGATATATCGAGATGGCCAAAGAAACTTCAAATCAAGCTGCAAATCCAGGTGCACCATCTTATATGGTGATTTGTCAGCAGTTGAGTACGGCACTCAATGATATGAATAATCGTAATCAGATGAGAGATCAGCAAGTGGAGGTTCTGTTGAATCAAGTCAAATTGATGTCTTCACCCAATCTCATAGATATAAAGTTTATCTAGCTTCAGGAGCAGAGTTGGAGACTTGGAACATAAAAGTCCCGAAGCTCCCAGTTTTGATGCAAGGACACACGGAATTAGTTAATTTTCATATTTTAGACCTAGCTCGTACTGATTTAATCTTAGGTTACGAATGGGTATTTAGTAAACCGCCTTCTCTATTGATTGATTTTGAGAAGCATTTCTCACTTTCAAGGAGGGTGATAAGATAGTTACATTATATGGCAGTAATTTTGTACGTCTGTTGGATCATATTTCTACAGTTAATAAAATGGAAACATTGGATTATTCTGAGTATGAAGTTTTTTCAATTTATGTTATTCCAGTTGTGGATGTTCTTGAAATGAATCTAAATGGTTGTGAATTCTCAGCAATTCTTAACTCAGTAAATTTAGATCATGAACAAGAAGTGAAAGAACATATCATAAATGAATTTAGGGATGTTTTTCCATCTGAATTACCTCATGGTTTACCACCGTCTAGGTCAGTAGACCACATGATTGAGTTAATTCCAGGAAGTCAACCTGTCTCTAGACAACCTTATATGTTCTCTCCGAAAGAGGAGACAGAGATTTCAAATCAAATAGAAAACTACCTAAGGATGGGACATATTCAACCTAGTAAATCACTATGGGACGCTCCTGTTCTTCTTAAAGCAAAGAAAGATGGAGGTTTCCGGATGTGTGTGGATTACAAGGGGCTTAATAAAGTGACTATTAAAAATAAATATCCATTACCCAGGATGGATGACCTTGTAGATCGCTTGGGTGGAGCACGGTATTTCACCAAGATAGATCTCAGGACAGGGTACCATCAAATAAGAATTAAGTCGGAAGATGTCCAAAAGATAGGATTTCATTCTAGATTTGGTCATTATGAATTTCTAATGTTGCCATTTGGATAACAAATGCTCCAGCAACGTTCCAGCAAATGATAAACGATTTATTTTGTCCATATTTGGGAAAGTTTGAGGTGGTATTCTTAGACGACATTCTCGTTTACAATAAATCCTTGGTGGAACACATAGAACACTTAAGAATTGTCTTGATGAAACTCTGTCGGGAGTTACTCTACGCTAAAGATTCCAAGTGTGAATTCTTTAAGCAAGAGTTGCTTTATCTCGGTCGTAAGATCACAGTAAATGGGATCAAGATTGACGAGGATAAAATCAAGATTGTGATTGAGTGGCCAATTCTAGGAACTGTGAGGCAACTAAAGTCTTTTTTAGGTTTTACACTTTTCTTCAAGAGATTTATTGAGAATTATGCTAAGTTAGCAGCACCGCTTAATAATCTGACAAAAGGAATTGTTAATAAAAAGAAAAAGAAGAATCAACCTGGTTCGCCTGTTGTTTTCTACCTTTTTCACACCCTTTTCATCAAGAAATATCCATACAACAAGTCTAGAGGCGGCTATATTTTACTTGGCAAGGTCAAGGACCTAATAAAGCTGGAACTGGCCAACCTTATCACCCTTCTACATCCTTATCCAGATTGGCATAACCAATCTTCATGCACTTGCTTATGGAATATCTTACAGCTCGAATAGAAATCAAGGAAGAATGTAACTTATCACCCCATGCCAAGAAGCTGATTCTGGCAGGCCTTGAAGACACCTACTATTGGGGCATACAACTAGCCCAAGATACAATTAGCAGATGGTTGGGCCACTTAAGTTGATTTCATTTTGGCCTTGAATTGCAATATTGCTCCTTTTGGGCCTATCAAAGTTTACATTGGATATTATAATGCATTTCTAGCATGGATGCACTAAAAGTACATGACACTCTCCATACTTAAACATTTTTGTCCTAAAAGCTAAAGACATCTGCTTAGTAAACTCGAATGCGGCAGTTAAGTAGTCTTGATTGAGAATGTCATATCCAAGAGCTTCATGGTAGTAGTCATCACCATTGTTAAATAAATGAGTTGTTGACCCAAGAATTGTAATTATCATGGAGGTTTTTCTCATGAATTAGATATTCTTTGATTATCTTGTCGTTTCGCAATACCTTGTCCCAATATCCAACAACGTTCCATAACCAAATTATCATGATCCAAAAGTGGTAGTGTAACAGTTGCAGTTGAGTGTTCTCCTAGACTTTTCTTCAAAAGAGAGACGTGGGACACTCAATGCATACGGTGATTCATGATTCAACTTCATGATCTTCTTCAAAATCTTGAAAGGTCCATAATATTTTGGAGCCAACTTTTCGCTTTGAGTTTTCTTCAACTTAGTATATCTATAAGGTTGTAACCTTAAATACACAAAATCTTTAGAGGAGTTCAACAATATACTTTGTTTGAGTAAGCACAATTTTTTGACTGCTTTGCCAAACTTACACACCCAAGCAATAGTGCATTATATCCAAATCTATCATATCAAACTCTTTGCATAGATTTGATTTGACTTCTTTCACCAAGCTATCATGACTGCTATTAATGATCAAATCATCCATATAAAGTGCAACTAAAAGTATAGAACCATCCTTGATAAGCATGTACAGGTTGCAATCCGATGCAATACATATAAAACCTTGCTTTATAAAGCACTTATCAATGTGTCCATACCATGCACAAGGAGCCTACTTCAAACCATACAAACCTCTATGTAATTTGCATACCACGGTCTCCTCTCCCTGCAAGAAGGTTTACAAGCTCCCACAAAAACCAAAAACATTGCATGTATAGGATTCTTGATGGCCATCCATGCTTTACTTTAACTTATTGCTATATTTAGTATGCTTCATTTTTGCATCTTAATAAAAACACAAAATTTATAATATGTTGCATGTCATTAATATGAACTTGCTAATGTCTAAGTTAGTTCCTTTATAATGCGTTGAATGATGCATACGATGTGTTGAATAATCTATTAACACATTGAAATCTTTACAAACAAATTAATATATATACAATGTGATCATAATATCAATATATGTAGACACTATCATTGAAAATATTAATAATATATTGTGTGTTTTTTATAGATATATAAATACGTTGTAATCTTTGCAAACACATCAACATATACTATTTAAGATTCTTAATGAACTCATTATAATATCTGCAAACACAGAAATACATATGATATATAAATACATATTGTGTTCTTAATATTATAATGTAAACAAATTGTAATCTTGCAAATACATTTAGTGCTATCATCATTTTTGTTTCAAATTTCAAAATTTTATTTGGTTATTTAATCAATTCATCCTTTAAACAAATCGATACTTTTATTTCTCTATTTCAAACGCATCATTATACATTGCTCTCAATTTTTGAGTTTCAAATCTCATAAATTTATACGGTTTCTTTTGAGATTGATTACTAAGTTGCAATTCATGTGCTTGATGACAATGCCTAAATAATTTCTCCAATGAGCCTAAACCTAAATGTAGTTCTGGGAAATGTTATGAGGCGCAATTTTTCAAATAACTTGTCACAAGACTATATACTAACTAATATCCTCTGACCTATTGTTTGATTAAAATGCTGTAAAACAATTATTCTAAAAAAATTAGCCACATCAATTACATGAAAGTTTCAAACTCACTCTGCAACATATTGACCAAACCAACTCTTCATCTAGTCACATTTTCTTTTAGTTTATTTATTTATTTTTTAATTGACTACATAGTTTATATTTATGGACCAATTGCTCGCTGTATATCCATCTAAAATAAAATTTGAAAATGAAAGTTTTATTTTCGTGCATAGCAAATGTCCAATATGCTCTTTGAAATATTTCCAAGCATAGGACCATGCATGGAAAACTAAGTAAAAAAACAATAGCTAGTTCATAAGAACTTTGTGTGGCACTACCATCTTCTTTTATTTTCACAAATATTCATGCCAATTTGTTGTGTTTTTTGGTTGGTGGATTTGGTGAAATTTGGTTAAGTCTCAAGCTCACATGGCTAAACATCACATTTTGCTGTGTGTGTGTGTGTGTGTGTGTGTGTGTGTGTGTGTGTGTGTGTGTGAATGTGAATACAATTTTCTCGAAGGTGACTTTTCCGAGCAATGGTGAAGACCAAAGATCCCAAGCATCCACAACAAACACCATGCTCACAAACTCAAACCAAAACATAAAGCAAGGAGAAAGAATGACAAATAGTGGGCTAGGGAAGGGCATACCACAAGACTATATATGGAGAGGAGAATAGCTCATAGGTGGAATGATATGGGTGACATGTAAGGGAGGAATGAAATGAGTCGCATGCATCTCAAGTAGGAAGTCTACATACTACTATGAATTTCAATTAAATGCTCCTAGTCATCGCATGCATGAATATTCTCATCTTAAAACTTGTCACATTCTTAAGAATGTAATTTCAACGTTAACTTTTATAAGAGGTTTCAATAAATCATTCAAGTTTCGAGAGAAAAATAAATAAATAAACCATTCAAATTGTGCATTTTTACCCATAAGTAGATTTTCAACTTAGACTCTAATGGTTTGCACACATGCCAACTTATTGGTTGCACAATTCTAATTTTTTTGGCAAGGGTTATTGAGGTTGTGATATCTTGTGATAAGGCTTATCTAAGTTATCATGATTGGTGGCAAGGCTTTTGAGGCTTCCAAACCTTGGGTGAATCATCACAACATCTCTTGATAGGAACACCTCAAGCAAACACTTGGACCATGCTTATCATAGTCTTGCACTAGAGGCCACTTTCTTCTTATCACCACGACGACCATTGGTTTCACATTATCACAAAGACCCTTTTTTTTGGGTAATCGGTCTTAAGTTCTCATTCCTGGCCATGGCTTCTCTTTTCAATCACTCTCACAATAATTGCATGTATCATAGAGGTTCACCTCCATATGTACATGCACATGCCAAGCCACATGATAGTATCTTATTAACATTCATATAGAGATATCTTAAGCCTTAAATAGAGTCCAAAAAGAAAAAGATTCTTTATTAGTGTATAGCTAAGTGTCAAATGACTGAAATTAAGGCCTTTGAGCTTTAGAAAGAAGTGTCTAGAAAATCATTTCCTAAGTTTAAAGGACTTAAAGACATGGGATTATTTTATGGTTGAAAGACCACATTCTTTGAGTTTTTGTAGGTTATATTACTCTAAACATCTTCATGGCCTTTTTAGTGGCCATAATTTGTTTGAACCATTTTATTCATGGGTGTGAATATTCAACATATGGTCTAAAACTTTTGTGAGAATGTTTTCTAAACTTCAACATGCCTCTAAGTTGTTGTTTTTTGTTTGAACGTCTAGGACGTTATGGCACATAATGCCTTGAAGTTGGCTCGAGTGGCAAGCCCAGGTAGGGAATTACGCTCATAACAATCCCAACAATAGATAAAAGATTAAAAGAATCATTGGATGTTTACTCTTAAGTAAAGCATCAAGGCAAAGAGCTTTGTGAGCCCTTGATGCCCTTGCCTTTGAGTTCTTGCCCTTGGGTAGGGCCCTTACACATGTAAAGCCCCTGCTTTGCACTCTGAGGCATGTCCCTTGGCATTATCTTGCCTTATAGATATTATGAGCATCGATGTTCTTTAGTTAGACGTGGCAGGTGACCACCAAATCATGCTTCTTGTGTTGGTTGTGCCTATGAACATGATTTCTTGAGGATGTGAGATCTTTGCACAATTTGTACCTCTTCAAGAGTATGAAATGAAATGATATATGAGTTGTTTGCTTGTCATTTTTGCTAGGTGGACTCACCACTTTTGTCCTAGAGCTAGTCACTTTCAAACCCAATTTGCATGACCAAGCATCATTTGTGAAATTTCCCATATGAATTTAGCCTTCAAGGTTGTTAACTTTGTCGCAACAAAGCATGGTATTGAGACTCTGACTATCCTCTTGCAGATGGTCTGTCTATTTTAGGTGAGTTTCAAGCTGAAAAATGTGCTTTTCATTGACTTTGACACAATAGCTATAAACTGTAATTAAAATGTTCTTTTAGTGACCTTTGCCCCAATCAAACAATCATAAAATTATTGACCAAGTCATATAATTAAAAGGTTGTTGAAATGAGTGCAAAGGTCACTAAATATATTTTGTGAAGCATAAAGGATGGTGAGAAAGCCCTCTTTCTATGGCTAGATTTTTTTTCCTAGATATACTTATGCATCTTCATGAGTCATAATATGTCTTTCTAAAATTTTTAGTAGTTTTTTATGAACACAATGTTCTTGTGAATTCTTTTTTGTGGAATTCATATCATATACCATGCCAAGAAGATAGGTGATGTGAATACGCCATGCCAAGTGCTCAAGTTTCCTTTGTATTTTGGAGGCACCTCCCCCCCACACACACACAAAGTTCATGTGGATTTTACAGCCAAAATGTTCGGTGATCATTCTTCTCATAATCAACGAATCAAATGTTGACACATAGTACATAAGCTTTTCGGTGGAATGTGCATGCAGACAACCAATGATGGGTTGTCACATAGCACATGCACATTATGGTGAAATGTGCGTGTGCTATGTGGTAGCCTGTCATTGACTGTCTACATGCACATTCCACCAAACAACAAAATTGACAAAAATGTAAAGAAATTTACGCTAGAAATGCGAAAAAAAAGGGAAAAAGAAATCACGAAAAAAAAAAAAAAGTGTTTGTACATGCAAACGTACGAAAAAAAAAAAAAAAAAACGTCCACCTTCACACATTGACATTATGCAGAGGAAGGCCCTCTTACTCTCGAGTGTTCCGCCTGCTCCCTCAGGCATTGGGCCCTCCTAGGGCGGAATGCCCCTCCCCCCTCCCCCCCCAAATTCCATAACAAGCAAAGAAAGCAGTGTGATTTCACTTTCAATCTTAATAATGTGATATTAAAAAATGTCTCATAAGTTCACGTACTCGTCAAACACAACCATCCAATCCTTCAGTAAACGTTAATGTGTCACTCCGGGATGAGTTTTTGAGCACAAAAATGGGTTTTATTCTACTTTCAAACTCAGAATTGTAAAATTTATGGCTTTCATTTTCTAACGATTCTAATGCTTCTAGACTGGTCACTTTGTACGATGGCAAAGATTCTAATGATCCTTTTCACTTGCAATCTGTTTTTTTTTTTTCATCTTTTACTTGTATCAAAAACTCCTCTCCAAATTCAGAATCACCTTCATCTTTTCTTTAAGAGGGAAGGGTGCAAAAAGAAAAGAAAGGGGAGGGACCCACATTCAATAGAGTTCCAATTCTCTACTGAAAATGCATAGATAGATAGAGACTTTTGCCACCTTTCTACATGCTGTCTCTGAAGACTCGGTTGATTGATCATTTTGGTGGTGGGGTATTATAAAGGGGTGTGGGATGAACATGCCATTTTCTTCTTTTTTTTGCCTTACTTTCCAGAGTATTTGTGCAGATTAGACTTCTTGCCCACCCAGCTGCTGCTGTTCCACCTAACCCATGAGCTGCTCTATATGGATAGCCTGTCTTCATCTCTCCTCTCGCTGCTCTTATTTTATGGCTGTGTTTGTGTTGTCTTTGATCGTGCTTCACGTGGATTAAGAGAATCATGGAGATGGATGCAGCAGCGTAAAAGCAAAGGGATTAGGATGGTGGACATTTAGTGGGAGCCCACTACTCCTGCTGCTGCTGGGTGGTGGTTGCCACATTGTCTCAAAGGATTCCATGGACTAATTCTCATCTGCAGCTGAAACTACGGGATCTGATGCTGCTACTGTCTACTGCTAATTCTGTGTCGGACTCCCTATTCAGCCTCATAGGAGGATAAACGTATACATATATGCATGCAGTACATTGTATATGCCAGGTGACTGTAGTAACTTGATCTATTTCTTGCGACTTGCGAGATCGGAGGAACTCTGGAGGTGGGCGCCACCTGCAGAACGTTTGAGCCTTGAGGATCACCTCGCACAGCCTGGAAGATGGCCAAGTGAGAGAATTGGTTTGGGACGATGGCACTTTTGCGGCAGGGAGCTTTTCCGTTTCAAGTTTTGATACGGCTTATGTGGTCCTGAGTCCTGACTCAGGAAATCAAATGTGGAATAATGTGCATTGTGGTGTAATGGTGATGCTACTAATTAGAGTTGACAGGGGATGAAGAAACTGCATCTCATTTATTTGCCTGATGCATAAAGCTCAGGCTGATGAGAGCCCCAAATGCAAGCTAATGATCACACAGACGTAAAATAGATCCAGATCATATCAGACACGATATCCAAACGTCTCCTCTTAGAACAAGACTTGCCGTTCCGCTAATAGAATAGCGTAATTATAAGTTGGTCAAAGATTTCTGGCTAGGATGGTAATAGGTCTCTCAACAATTTCTGGCTAGGGAGTGCAGAATCAAGTTAGGCCGGAGATATGCACATGTTGCAAATTTTAGTTTAAAGAAATCATTCTAAGCACAATGAGACCTGGTTTTTAATATCTATACAAGCTCGGGATTATCTCTTTCCAGCCATGGAGCCGCTGCCTCCCGATCATAGTCACAATCCAATGGCGCTTGCATCCTGGGCTCGAAGAACCGGTTACAAAAGCGGACAGAACTCCAGTGCGTCTGGAGATATGCGGGAAACCACACACGTAGTCTCAACCACTCCTACAAGGTTGGGGAAGGTCAAAAGCTCTGAAAACCCAAAGGAAGTGATAAAAAAAGAGGTGAAGCCAGAAAATGGTGCAACAATTAAGACAGTTATGACGATTCCCATCAAGGATTCTCGACCTGCTGGAAAGAAAGTACCCGACCCTGAGATTGGCGTCGTAAAAATGGAGAAACAGACGAAAGATTATATCTCCACTGATATAGATACGGCGTCTGATCACTCTCAGGAGGGGGATGATATCTTTGCTTTCAAGCAGGCGCAAATGAAGTACGAGATCCGAGATACTCCTGGATTAGGTGAGCTATCTTATGTGAAGTGTTTTCTTCACTTCCCCCTTGTGAGTTTACGAACAAAAGACTTGAATCAGCGATAAGAAAAACTTGGAAATAGACTTCAAACATATGCGCAGGATGGATCTAGCAAGTTTTGAATTATAAAACCTTCTGTAACAAATAGTATAGATTGTTCAATTACAATGACATAATCTGTGGAATGAGAAATTCATTGTAAACAACGTGTCCAGTTTCTGATATGTTTTTGTCTTGTCGATGCAGTTCCGCTAATTCTCTACGGATTGCAACACTATTTTTCAATAATTGGATCAATCATCCTTGTTCCATTGGCGATAGTTCCTGCAATGGGAGGAAGTGATGTAAGTAGACTCACCATACCCACAATTCCTGCAAACTTTCCAGACTCCAGTACAATCTAACAATTCACCAAAGCAATCTTAACACTCTAATCACTCACTAAACCGATTTTCATCATGTTTTACAGCCTCAACAATCAAATTTTGATGATCAATCGCTTGTGGGTTTTGCTAATCCGCTGAAATATGGCTGATATTGATCTGCTACATTTATATATGAATCAGAACGATGCAGCAAAAGTGATATCGACGACGCTGTTGGTGTGCGGGGTAACAACGCTGCTGCATTCAGCTGTGGGGTCAAGGCTGCCTTTAATTCAAGGACCTTCCTTCGCGTACCTTGCTCCCTCTTTCATAATTATCAGCTCCTTCCAGGGCCTTGTAAGTTTCTATTGCTTTTGCTCACCAAAAAATTCCAACTCAAAAAAAGTGTTTTCTTTGCAAGTTTTTTTGGGGACAACTTTTATTTTGAGATAAAATGTGTGTGTGTTTGGAATCACATTTTGGGTTGATGAACCATTTACTTCAAATGAGTCCAATTTTGTTTGATTTTCATCGAACTTTGCTCGATATTTTTGCGTGAACAAAAGTATCTACATTGTGATTACTCATTGAATTTAGGTTTCCCAAAGAGGATTCTCTTGGGTGTACTAGTAAACATTAATATATTTTGTCAATAATTCTTGCACTCCAAGTTAGTGTTCAATATAATCACAACAAGTTATATTTCAAAAAATAGTTGAATGTTTGTCATCAAGAAGAATAGCTCTAAACAACAAGAACAAGCTAATTTCCTATTTCAAAAAGCATTGTTTCCTCCAAATTTACCATCATTAAGTAATTGTCATAGATTCTACCAAATTTGGAATCTTGATATCAAGTAACACCAAAATTCTCTTCTTATATATGCTTGAATCATGGTGATAAAGTGACATTTAATTCTATGATTGGGAGAAATTAAATTATTCTTGGGGGAATGGCCAAGGAGGTGACCTTCTGTGGCGTGAAAACCATTTTTTTCTTTTTCTTTTTTGCCGTGATTTTTTTTTTACATGCACCTTGCACCTTTCACATCTTAGAAGGTGCATGTAAAAAATTTGGGAAAGAAAAAAAAGGTGGTGCAAAAACTACGTTATGTGAGTCACCTCTTTTTTTTCATGAGAAAGGAAAAAAATGATTTTACGATAAAAGAAGTGGCTAGCTTGAAATCCAAACAATGGACACTTCTGATAGTAATAATAGGACCTCGTCATCTCCTACAAATATATCTGGTAGCCCTCAAAATGCATAGCACTCACAAATGGAATCTCAATATATAAAGCCCTCCGAAATGGAATTTTGAAAATATTTAGCCCTCACAGATGTAATTTATTGACAAAATTTTGAAAATAAGTGGGGCCCCTCTTGTGAGCCCCACATATTACCCAAGGATGGTTGTGAGCCCCAAATAATTAGGCTCTATCTACACAAGGCTTGTGTCATGTGCATGAAGTCATCGACCATAGGGATTTGTGGGCCCCACATTTCAAGCTTTGTACCATACTTGTGCCTTGTGGCATGGCACCATAGATGTTTGTGGACCCCACACTTGTGTCTTGTGGTTTTAAGTCAAGGACCATAATTGTTTGTGGGCCCCACTTCTTCGAGCTATGAGTCAAAGTGTGTGCCATGTAGCATGAAGGCATGGACTACAAGTGTTTGTGGGCCCCACATATTCAATCTCTATAACAACAGGCTTGTGCCATGTGGCTTGAAAAAACTATTGACCATATTTTTACATTGGTTGACACATTACAGGAATATAATGGCTCATCCTCTCTTCTCATCAATTCAATGCCTCGGCAAGATGACTTGCCTTGGTCCCTACAATGCGATTCCAAACACACATAATCTAGTCCATAATGTTCTTATTTATATGACCAAATGAATAGGAGTTCACTCGAATACTCATGCTAGCTAAGAAACCCTCTAAGAATGAACATTTAGACAATGATAGTTCAAGGCCTTGTTTTTGTTGATGCATAGTGTTCATGGTACAATTTGAGACAACTTTTTGTCACTAGCTACTAAAGGTGTTCTCTTGTGTCACGTAAATTTGTGTTATGACACCTTATTTGTATTCCACCACACATGTGAAAGCTACAAGATTCGATTTCATTCTCTAAAAATATGTGTAACTTTACAATGTATAACATGAAAACCATTTACAAGTTTTTGGAATCATATTTACTTACTTGCAATATTTGCAGCATTTCAAAGATGCCATGAAGGAATTGCAAGGAGCTATTATCATCTCTTCAGCATTTCAAATATTGCTAGGCTACTCTGGTCTCATGTCTTTGTTGCTCAGGTATTGCCTAGATTTTACACCTTTTAAATCATGTGACTTGCGACTTTCATTTGTGCTATTTGGCTAGTTGTTAGCATGATTAAATGGCATTGCTATAGAGGGTTCTTTTTTTCAATATGGAGCAAGCCAAAGGAATGAATGTTTAATTTCCATTCATTATTACTTTCCACCTTGCCTCAAAACAACTGAAATATTCTAATTTCCCACTTTTTATTTGATATGAAATGAACTACACCTTATTAGCAAACTTTCACCTTTTGTTTATAGTAGTAATTTTAGCTAAGAAGAATGAACTTTATGTTTATTTATGTTTGAAGAGACTTCTACATGTTCTTTTCTCCCTCTTCCCCCATTCCCAAAGTAATACATGTACACATAAACTACATGTATATGTAACGTAGATGCAATCATATAGAACACACCCTTTTCACCATTCCTTTTTTTTTTCTTCTTTTCAATAGGATTCCTTGAGATTAAGAGCTTTTATAGTAAAAAAAAATTCTACCTTTTTTTGAAGGTCTTATGAGTATTTGGATAGATGGAAGGCAACCATACTTCAAAATGATAGGTTATCATTTTTTCAATAAGGCCCACATAACATCTTTTCAAAAAGCATATCTAGATCTTCATCTTTTACCTATTATTCAGCTAGAAAGCATGGCACACATCCATCTATTAGCATCACCCCAATTAAGCACTACTTTATCTCTCATCAATAAAATGGAGCTATTTCTTAATCAAAGTGGTAATCCATTGAAAGTCAAAAGTCCTGACTATACCTAGATGACTGGTGGCCTGGGGTTTGACATTCAATAAGAATTTTTCTCTTTAATTCATCATCTCCTAATATACAAAATTTCCCATTTCAAAACAATAATCCTATTGTTCTACAATCTTCTTATCTTTTGTATTTAACTAAGATCCATGTAAAACAATCTCAGTTTCAATCTCATTCATTTCGGTCTGTACCTACTTCCATATCCGACCAGAATAAGAATCATTTTCATACAAATGATATAGATTTATAAAAACTTGGGTGAATGAAAGTTCATTTAATCCACCAATTCGACGAAGAGCATTTGTATTTTGATTGGAACTTCCTTTGATGTATTAGGTTTGATGATCAAATTCTTGCATAAGCTCAGTCCATTGAGTCAGCTTTATGACCCCTCAAATCATGTTGATTGTAAAAGTATTTTAAAGGCTGGTGATCTATATACACCATAAACTTATTACCATACAAGTATTGCCTCCAAGTTTGAAGTGCATGGATCACAACAACTCATAATTTTATTGATTCTCATCTTGTGCAAAAACTCAACTTGAATCATAGGTATAGAGTATATCTAGCTTCATGAATAGAGTTGGAGGCTTGGAAAGTTAGAGTACTAAAGCTCTCAGTTTTGATCTAAGATTACAAAGAGTTATTTGATTTTCATTTTTTAGATTTAGCATACACAGAGATAATTCTAGGCTATAAAAGGTTAATCAAGAAATCCTCTTCTATTGATTTTGCGAAGCATGTGCTTCTCATTTAAGGAGGGACATATAGTAGTTACATTTTTTGTTGACAGATATGTGCATCTGAGATGATTTTTAGTTCAAGCTTATTCTACAGTTTGCCATGCCCATTTTGGAGTTTTTTGAAGTGTACCCATATAATTGTGAATTTTCTATGAGTCTTAACCCATTGGATTTAGATCAGGGGCAAATTTATTGAAAAGAGTAAGATTAAAAAAAAAAATTCAAGACATGTTTCTGGTTGAATTACCTTATAATTTACCACCATCAATTTACAATTTTCTTTCAGAGTTGTATAGAGGACTATGCAAAACTTATAGCACCTCTAAATGATTTGACTAAAGGTAGAATTAACAAAATGAAAAGGGGGGAGATGTCAACCTAGTCTGACTATTGAATGGAATGAAGAATTGAACCATTGTTTTGAGAAACTCAAAGGTTTGGTTGTTTTTGCTCCCAAGTTTATAGATCGTAGATCCAGATTTATTTTACATAGTTAGAATGGATGCAAGTGATTAAGTTCTCTTGCAAAACAATAGGTTAATAGCATTTGAGAGCAAGAATTCAATGGACCTCAGTTCAGTTAAGCCATCAACCAAGAAGCCCTTTTTCTGTAGAACTTTTTGAAATAGTTAAATGCACAGGATGAGCTCTTAAAGTGGATTCATAAAAACTTGACAAAGTACGAGAAATGTTTCATGTCATTCCAATTTTGTTGCTTGGCTTAAAATTTATCTTTTCCCAATGAATCACAAAAATTAATTGTCAAAGCTATTCGCCAATTAAAATACAAAAACATGTCAATCTTACTAGATACATTTGAAATTCAATGTTTATTGTTCAATGACCAATTATTAAAATAATGGTGATCATAAAATATTCTCAAGTTAAATGTATGCACATTTGGTGGCAAGGGTTGGAACATGCTTTCGAGACATCCTATGATGTTTTCATACTAGACTACTTGACAAGTTCCCTATTTGGAATGGAGTTGTCGTAATAGCAACAAAAAGTAGAAAAAGCCTCCCTCCATTTCATAATTTGAGCTGCCACCATGTGTTGCCACCATGTGGCACATGAGGTGGCATGGGAAACAAGCCCATTTTATGGATCTAGGGACATTGCCCAACATGTTAACTTGCCAAGGACAATCCAAGAAAAATCTGTTTCTTGTCCTTTTTGAGCAAGAATCAATGATGCTACACTACAACTATTTTCACTTAAATTAGAAAACTGCTTTATGATGCTAAAAAAGATAGGTACTTGAAGAGTCCCATTGTCAATACTTCATATTTTTAGGATCTAGACATTGTATTGAGCATCAGAAACCCCAAAAAAAATTTATGTGGCAAAGGTGGTAGGATATTATGTTTAGTGTTTTGGATCAGTGTTTACAGTACATCTGAATTGCATCCACAAAGTAGAATATCAGAAATTAAAAATTTTCACTTTATTTGAGCTGCATCTAATTTGCTTTTGCAGCCATGAAAGTAAGAAAACCAAGGCGGCTAATAAAAGTGTGGACAATCACAGATTTACCATTGTCAAAGATAATTCTGGGCATTTTTGAATTACTGTAATTTTGAGAATGGTGAACTGCATAGTTCATACAATTCAGAGTCTGGAAGGAACTTATTAAGAACTTAAGATTTCAAAACATGGATGTGCAAGATCACTCTGTTAACTTTCAAGCTGTTTCTGAAATCAGGTTTATCAATCCAGTGGTTGTGGCACCAACAGTGGCAGCAATTGGGCTAGCATTTTTCAGCTATGGCTTTCCGAAGGTCGGATCGTGCTTGGAAATTGGAATCCCTGAAATTATTATTGTGATCATATTTTCCCTGGTAAGTGCTACATTGATTCTTCTGGTTATTTGCATATAGAGGAACATCTAGCATGACTTGAAATTTATTTAGATGCTATCTTCTCTGAAAATAAAATCTGTGTGTGCAGTATCTGCGAAAGATTTCAATATTTGGCCATCGCATATTCCAAGTTTATGCTGTGAGTACCATTGGACCTCATAGGACAGTTTTCAAACACAGAATTGGCATCAAGTCTTTAATGTCTGCTCGTGGAGCCTATTCTACAAGCATCTGTTGAGATAGAAGATTAGAATCTTGAACTGGTAACACTACCTCAGCAACTATGTGCATGTATCAATCTCAAATATAAACTCAAAGGGATTGCAATCTATACTCTAGAATACAAGAATTAATATCTCAGATTGCATCATATAACGGTAACGCATGCTATTAGTTTCATCAGGAATGAGAACAATACACATCGGCATTCAAGCAACAGATTTTCCACATCTTTTGTACTTTAGAAAGGTTTAGATGTAGGAATTGATGGTAATTTTTTAGTGGTGATAAGTTTCTATCAAGCTTGGGCAGCTTCTAGAGGCCTCTAGTTGTGAATACAAGATTCAAAACCTCATTATGGCAGACTATGCATCTTGTAATCCCCTTACCAGGACCTCCTATGCCAGTAGCACAATTGTGTAGAGCATTTCCATTGAATTCGATCCAAAAGGCCTTAGCATGCTAGAATGAATTAAATTCTTCAACTACAGCTCCACGGTCTGTGATTACATCCGCAACGCATTCTGCTAAAGTCACAATAAATAGGAATATAAAAGTAGAGCAGCATGTTCAGGAAAATTTTCAATTTTTATGCAAGTAATGGCTAGACCGGGTAACGGCCACATTTTGCTGTCTTATTAGCTCGGGATCGAGAGAATCTGATTAACAAACAGTTGCAGGACATGGTGCCTACTTTGATGGCTTGATTACTTGCACAATATACTAGCTTAATTCTGGACTTATTGCAGATACCTCTTGGTCTCATAATCACTTGGGCATATGCATTTTTGCTGACACAAATGGGAGCCTATAAGTACAAGGGCTGTCCATTAGATGCGTCGTTGCAGAAAAGTATCTCAGAAGAGTGCCAGAGACACATTTACACGATGAAGCATTGTCGCACAGACACGTCGCATGCCATGAAAGCAGCAGCTTGGTTCAGGTTTCCGTATCCATTTCAATGGGGAGTACCCACATTTCATTGGCAGACGGGCATTATTATGATTGTGGCGTCTATAATTGCATCAGTGGACTCGGTAATCTTCTTACCAGCTCTACTAACAAAAAGTAGGACTTCTCAAATTATGTAAAACATATTTAAGCTAAGATATCAATACGTTATATTTCTAGATATCTTGTTTTATAGGGGTACAGAAGATGAACTTTTCTTTGTAGGCATAAATTTTTTAACAGAACCTTCAGAAGTATACATAGAGAATTTGCCTGCCATTGTGATTTTACTTCCCGGGAATCTGGATGTAGCCTATATAAATCGGTGACAAGAGTTCAGATAGAATAGGATGGCCTGTGGGATATTTCAATCCTAGAACCTTGACGTGAGGTTGATATAGTCGCTTTCGAGCTCTGTATTGCCTGGTCCAAGTTTTCCTTATAGCGTGCTAAAAACACATACATGCTCTTAGAAGCCTAATTTCATTAAGGAACTTCCTTTTGCTACTTAGGCAGCTTGTGATACACATATCTGTTTACCTGTTGCGTGTCAATTTTCTTGCAGATTGGATCGTATCACGCCACATCTCTCTTGGTAGCTTCAAAAGCGCCCACCCCTGGCATAGTGAGCAGAAGTATCGGGTTAGAAGGCATCACAAGTGCTTTGGCAGGCATGTGGGGCATTGGCACAGGGGCAACTACTCTCACTGAAAACGTGCATACTATTGCCGTGACAAAGATGGGTAGTCGCCGTCCTGTGATATTGGGCGCTTGTGTGCTGATTGTCTTGTCTGTTATAGGTATACTTAAGATACCAGATCAAGTGCATAAAGCTTTGTTACAATTTGCCATCTTCATGTACAAGACGTTTTCACTGTCTGCTCTTTTGTTGCAATTCAAAAGATACCTCCTTAATTTGAGACTAGATCGGAAGATGCAAGGACCTGGAAAGCATTTGGATAGAGTATGCCTGCAATTCACAAATATTCATCTCTAGAGTCTGCAAAAGTAAACATTAGGTACTAGTATGATCCGAGGAAATTTTGTGTCTTAGTTTCAATGGGGTAGGTTGACTATGCTTATGATTACTGAAGAGTTTTGTTTTGGGTTATACCATTCAAGTAGAATTATCCTTCGAGCAGCAGCTTACTTGGAGATAGAAATGCTTAGGCACGTTGGACAATCGATATGCTCAGCCTAGGATACTACTGCATTTACCTCACTCTGATGGGTTACAATGTGCTTTGTTCAGGTAAAGTGGGCGGATTTATTGCATCAATTCCTCAAGTGATCGTTGCAGCCCTTCTGTGCATAATGTGGGCAATGCAGGCAGCATGGGGTCTGTCAAATCTACGTTACAGTGAGACTGGTAGTTCCAGAAACGTTCTGATAGTGGGTCTTTCGTTATTTCTCTCCTTGTCAGTGCCTGCATATTTTCAGCAGTATGGGGTTCCACCGAGCACAACCACGTCTTTGTCTCAACCATACACAGTTGCTGCTCATGGTCCTATTCGCACCAGCATCAAAGGGGTGAGCTTTCTCTGCTCTTCAGCTCAGTTTCTTCATACGCTTTCATAAACCGTGTTCATAGATGTGAGAATGGTATCATAGATTTCTATTATTACTTTGCCCCCCCCCCTCTTCCACCAAATACACAAAGATTCTTTCTTAAAAGAGCAAAATTGGGAATGGAATAGTGGGGCCAAGTTAGAGTGGATACATAAAATGAAGTAACTTTTTTGGATCATATCTAATAGCTGAGGTGGGCTTCCAAGGATACATGATAGTTAAGGAGAGCATCACCAAACTATAAGTTCATGCTTTTGGCTTAACATGGAGTAAACATCATATGTGTTGCTCATATAGTGTTATTGTAGCGCAGGCATCCCAAAGGGAGCCGGGAACCACGACTTAGCTTCCCAACCTTCAACTCTTGCCATCCAAACCCACTTGACATACAAGCAGCCAACTCGCCAACAACGATCAGACTTAACCAACTTGAAGTTCCGAAAACCAACATTGACATCCAACCTGGCGCCATGCCAGATCGGGGGTCCCGATGTGGGTGACTTCCCTCCAAGCAAGCCGCCCGGACATACATCAAACTTAACCAACTCGAAGCTTCGTTACAAACGAGTATCATCCATTCCACGCAAGCGGTCAGACTTAACCAACTGAAAGCTTCGTCACGAGCGCTGGAAGCCAACCTGGCGCCACGCCAGACTGGACAGCCATAAACAGGTAACTTCCACCCAAGCAAGCCATCCAACTCAGCCGACAGGTTAGAGCCCGTTCCCCAAGAGCTTAACCCATTCACGTTCATGCAAGGAACACTCAGAACCACAAGCCGCGACAGATATGGAGACAACCAGTTCCTGGACCAAATGGTCCCGACAGCATACCGCTGGCGCCACGAACCGAACGGTCCCGACGGCATACCGCTGGCGTCCTGGGGTACGACCCTCAGCTATGTGCCAAGTTAAAAATTTTGAAAGTGGCCTTACAACTGGCGCTTTTACCGAACACTGAAACCCAGAAGGTAATCAGAGTCAGTTTGAGGAAAATCCCACTTTATTGATAAATCTAAGAAGGTTACATTTCAAGTGTGTGACCGACCCTAGTCTCCGGGGCGCTAGCATGCCAAGGCGAGAGCCATGACAACATTCCAGCAAGGGAGGCTGAGACTTGGTTGGAGCTCGCCCTGAGTCGCAACCCGCACTTCCCCTATAGTATTGGTGTGATTCGGCACCCCCCCCTCATACCAAGCACTCTACCCAAGCTGGTAAAGCACGTTTTTCTCTCTCTAGGATTTTCTCTTTCTAGAAAGTCATTTTCTCTCTCTAGATTTTATTGATCCCCAGGCTTCCTTTAATCATGCCTAGATCGTGTGAGGTGATTGCACATCGATTTGAGCTCTCTGGACTCCGCTAGAACCGATCAAAGATTTTCAACCATAGGAACTTGGAGCCGGCTGGATTCTGGTCACAGTGGCGCCGGGAGCAACAGGGGCGATGCTGGCGCCGGGGACATAGCTGGCGTCGATGGCGCCGGAAGTAAAGCTTGTAAAGGTAGCTTTACAACAGTTATCCAGATTCTTCTAGAATTGTGTGCAATGATAATCACAATCGCAAGAATAATTCTAGAAATCATTATTGAGGTAGCACAAAATTGTGTGCAATGATAATCACACGAATAGTTCTAGAATCCATCATTGAGGTAGCACAAAATTGTGTGCAATGATAATCACAAGACTAAAAAATCTTAAATGCATATATGAATACATACTCACCGAAATGGAAAATCTCTCTCTCTCTCTCTCTCTCTCTCTCTCTCTCTCTCTCTCTCTCTCTCTCTCTCTCTCTCTCTCTCTCTCTCTAGTGCGCAAAGCATGAGGATAGTATTCTATGTCATAATTCACATGATAAACGTTCATGATAGGAACATGCTACTTAAAGATACTTCAACTTCATCATTGCTAAGTTGGAGATTGATAAGTCAAACCTTGAGGATTTCATAACAAAGAATCATGATTCAAATTTTTACAAAAAAGAATCATGTAGAATATGATTTTTTTGATAATCTTTTACTATAGATGTTCAATGTTTTTTTTAGGTTTGCCCTAGTGACAATTCACTCAAAGCTAACATGTCTCTCCTAGATGAATTTAAATTGCAAGTTTGCTTCTTTTTTTTTTTTACAATCCTTTTGAATTGTAGGCATTTCTTTTACGTTTTTCAATGTGCATGGCAAAAAAATTTATGATCTTATGAATCATCTTGATTCTAATAGTTATGCTATAGAACGATTTGAACAAGGAAAGATCAAGTACATGAATTCTTAGTCTACTATGGAGGTATATTTATGTCAACACATATGTATTAAAGAGAGAACTTTTGAAATCACTTTCTAGATGTATCCAAATAGCACTTGCAAATATCTATTGGCTATCACTTTTCGAAGCTTAATTGGGCTTGTGATCAAACAATTGGTTTCATGAGAGAATATTGTGTTCCCTTAACTTTCTCTCAATATTACGACGATGTCCACTATGACCTTATAAAAACCATGGTATTTGAAATTAATTCAGTCCCTATAGGTGTTCCAAAAAGGTCCAATAGTTCTCCATATTAATTTGGACTCTTCTATTTAGCTTGTGTCATGCATGCAAGAATTGAGCTTTTCATATGTAGCTAAGCCAAAATGGATGACAATTGATGAAATTGAAATCAGTGAGATATGAAAGTCTTAGTCTATTTAACTTGCATGCTGATTTTCCTAAGCAACTTAGGAAGAAACTGGACCAGAGGTCAGATAAATTGGCTATCCTAATTAACATAAAGTTTATAAAGTTTATGATCCATCCACCAATATAGCACTTGTTTCTAAGGATGTAATCTTCAAAGAAGATACATTGTATGACTTCAAACAACCATCGATCAATGTTGCTGTGTCATTTCATCCTATTTTACACAGTATAGAATCTTCCACTCGTGATGTCTCTTCTACAGAACCTATAGCTGAAGCTAAAGAAGCCGAGCAGCCGATAGCACCTGTTACCAGACTAGACCAAGCTAGATCGAGCAGATCTGAAAAAATTCAAGAAGAGACACCACTCCAATTCGATCAATCGATTGTTCGAAGATCTTCAAGAACTCGAACAGCTCCAGAGAGGTATACACCTCAATCATTCTAGACTTCATCCAAAGATCAGAAATCCTAGCCAAAGCAATCAACTCTAAGGATGTTGTGAAGTGGAAAGAAGCTATGGAAAGCGACTATAACTCACTTTTGATGAACCAGACCTGGACACTGGTTGACTTTCCCACTCATAAGAGCATCATTGACACCAAGTGGATCCTCAAGAAGAAGATCAACTCTGATGGTTCCATCGCAAAATGAAAAATACAGCTAGTGTCTAAAGGATTCACTCAAGTCCAAGGAGTGGATTATAAAAAAAAATTCAGTCTTGTTGTCAAAATGCAGTCAATCAGGACTCTCATTGCATTAGCAACGGTGGAAGACCTCGAAATACATCAAATGGATGTCAAGATAGCCTTTCTCCATGGCTATGTCAAAGAGGAGCTATATACCTTCCAGCTTGAAGGATTTGAAGACAAAGACCAAGAGAACAAAGTGTGCAAGCTGCACAAAGCAATCTATGGCTTGAAACAAGCCACAAGAGCTTGGTTTGAAAGGATCAATGCTTATTTCATTCAATTAGGTTTTGCGAACAATTCTGCTGACTGTAATGTTTATTCCAAATACATAGGTGTCAACTCAGTTCACATAGCTCTATACGTAGGTGATGCATTTATTCTGTCTAATGACACTTCCTTATTACACACTACTAAGAGTGATTTGTCAAAAGATTTGACATGACTGATCTAGGCATTGTTCATTCATTATTAGGAATACACATCACTAGAGATAGATTACATAAGAAGATTTATCTCAATTAGCAAAAATATCTAGAGAGCATTCTAGAAAAGTTTCATATGTCTGATTGCAAACCGATTGATTCACCAATGGATCCAGCTATAATATTGACCAAACCTCCTTGTGCGGATACCGAAAGTGAAGTACTCGACTTAGAGAAGTACCCTTATCATTCATTTATAGGATCTTTAATGTATGTCGTGTTGTGCACCAGACCAGATTTAACATACACTGTTAGCACATTAAGTCAATACATGTCTAATCCTAGGATCTTGCATTGGAAAGCATTAAAGAGAGTGATGAATTACATTCAAGGAAGTTTAAATCACATTTTATCTTTGATGGAAATGCTATCGACCCAATGGTTCTTCAAGGCTACTCTAACTCAGATTGGGGAGGAAAAGCCTGAACTAGAAAATTCACTTCTGGGTTCTGCTTCTTTCTGGCAAGGAGACCAATCTTGTGGAATTCAAGAAAGTAGAAATCAGTTGCGCTTTTTTCAATGGAAGCAGAGTACATCGGAGCATGTCAATCTTCTAAAGAATCTATATGGATCAGATTGTTATTTCATGATTTACATCACACTTAGTTTAATACAACTACCATTCTGTGTAATAACACGCGCTGTATTTTACTGTCACTGAATCCTAGATTTCATGGGAAGTCGTAGTTGGCGTGGCCAAGGAAGGAGTAAACTTCACGTACCGTATGCGGTTCTGGTAGATTTTGAATGATAAGGATCTTTTCAGGGTCAGTGGCAATGCCATTTCGTGAGATAATATGTCCCAACAAAATACCATGGGTTATCCAAATCTGGCATTTTTCATGATTAAGAGAGATGTCGAAGCATTGACATTGGATAGAATTTTTTTTTGAGTATAGATAGATGGCATATTTCTTCGGAATGTGCTCCTAAATCGTCCAAGTAAACTTCTAAGGTATCGCCCATCTGCTGAGAAAAGGTCGCTTGCATAACACGTTGGAAGGTGCTAGGAGCATTGCAGAGACCAAAGGGCATGACTTTCCAGCAGAAGGTTCCCCATTCTGTGGCAAACGTGGTTTTGTGTTGATCTTCTTCAGCGATTTGGATCATATTTTATCCACTGAAGCCATCTAAGAAGGAGTAAGCCTCATCTCTTGCTAGATTTTCTAAGATGGATTCTCCAAAAGGTAATGGAAAATGATCACGTTCAGTGACGGCGTTAAGTTTCTTAAAATCGACACAGATGTGTAGTTTTCCATTTTTCTTGGGGATGATGACAATTGGGGAGACCCACTCAGTATGCTCAATTTCATAGATAAATCCCGCATCTAAGAGGCATTGTGAAACTTCTTTGATCTTGGCCTTATAGATGGGATTGCATCTGTATGGACGACTTGCAGTGGGTCTCGCACCCGGTTTAAGCGGGATACGATGCACAACTACTTGGGGTGAGACGCTTTTCATGTCTTTATAGGTCCAGGCAAAGACATGTCGATATTTTCGCAGGAGCTTTTCAAGCCATCTACGTTGTTCGCAATTGAGATGAGCTCCGACGTGGACAAGATATTCGTTGGTTCCATTTGGCTCACTCAGGGAAAGGGTTATGGTTTGTACAGGGCCTTCGTAGGGTGAATTACCAGTTGGATCACGTTGAGCTTGGGATAATTGGATTGTGACATCCTCGATCGTATAGTCCTTAAAGTATGCAGGAACATCATGGGCTGGATATTCGAGGGGAGCCTTGTCTTTCTCTTGCAGAGATGGTGCTTGGAATTTTTCGGGGACTGGTGTAGGACTAGAGGCAATCTCAGGAACTTCTCGAATAATGGTGAGGTCACCTGATGGTTGAATTTGAAGTGGTTTTTTCATTTTCTCTTTCATAGTATGACCACGTGGTTGAGGTTTCGGTGGTGGAGATGTGTGTGGATGAGGGACAGTTAGTATGTCATGGAAGATCTCGTCATCAATTTCAAAGATAGTCTCCTCCTCACAGAGATCCCATGGATAGTGTGGGCATTTGGGACGGTAGAATTTTGTCTCAGGTTTTTCAATTGCAACCTTGGCAACTGGTTCCACCTTGGAAGCATGTTGCAGATAGGTCCTAGGTGGGAGTGCTTTATTTTCGATTTCGCTAACAAAGTACGCTTAATCTACAAAGTAGTTGTAGTTCCTTAATGGACGGATGAACAATGCGTCGCCTTTAATCAACTCAAGGAGGCCCTTACCAATGCACCCATCCTCCGGGCTCCTGATTATTCTAAAGAATTCCATGTGCATACTGATGCATCCAAGTATGCCATTGGAGCAGTGCTCACCCAATCGGGAGAATTCAAAAAGGACTACCCAATTCGTTTTCTTAGTAAACAATTGATACCTGCTGAAGTCAATTATACCACTACCGAACGCGAAGCCTTGGCAATGGTATATGCGGTTTAGAAGTTTCGCCATTATCTTCTAGGAAAAGTCTTTGCGTTCTTCACTGATTATCAAGCACTGATGTATCTCATCAACAAGCCGTATTACTAGATGGATCCTATTATTGCGAGAATTTGAGCTTAGGATCGTGGTTCGTAAGGGAGTTCAACATTTTTTAGCAGACTATCTATCCCGAATCCCTAACCTTCCTACCCCTGATCAAGGCGTCAACGATGATTTACCAGATGCAATCCTTTTCCAAATTGACTCTACACCTATATGGGCTAAGGAAACTACCGAATATCTAATTTCAGGACAGATGGATCCTTCTTTCTCTAAACCTGAACAACGTGCGTTGGTCCTCAAAACTAAACCTTATACGTTAATTGCAGGACAACTCTACAGGCAAGGGTTAGATGGAATTATTCGACGATGTCTTACTGGAGGAGATATACCCTCTGTAATTTCCGTCACTCATGAAGGTATTGGTGCAGGCCATTTCTCTTTTGAAACAACTGCTAAGAAAATCCTCTTGGCCGGTTTTTGGTGGCCAACACTCTTCAAGGATACGCACAATTACACTAAGGATTGAGATGTCTGCCAACGCACAAAACGCTTTCAAAAAACAGACTACATGCCTTTACACCCCGTAACCACTGATCAAGCTTTCCAGAAATGAAAAATTGATTATGTTGGACCTATTAGCCCTGTTGCTCGACACACACAATCTCGTTACATCATAGTAGCTACGGACTATTGCACCAAATGGGCTGAAGCAAGAGCTGTTCGCAAAGCTGACGCTCGTTCTACTGCCAAATTTCTCTATGAACAGGTTATAGTTCGGATGTCCTCTAAAGCTTATCAGTGATAGGGGTACACGTTTTCTTAACTCTGTCATAGCAGAGCTTCTTTCCAGATTTTTTGTGGTACATCGCAAAAGTTTCCCATACTATCCACGCTGCAATGGCCAGGCAGAATCCACCAATAAAATCCTATGTGAAATTCTCACCAAAACCGTCGAATCCAGCTGATTTGATTGGGAACTCAAACTCCATGCTGCTCTCTGGGCTTATCGCACCACCCCGAAGCGAGCTACAGGCTTAACCCCTTTCCAGCTCACATATGTCCAAGAAGTAGTTATGCTTGTGGAATTCCATATCCCCTCCCTTCGAGTAGCCTATAGCCTTGAGCTTGATACTCCTCAGAATCTAGCAAATAGGCTGGAGCAACTTTGTGAAACACGAAGGATCAGCATCCATGCTCAACAAGTCCACAAACGATGACAAAAAGCATGGCATGATTGATCATTGAAACTTAGGGATTTTCAGATTGGAGATAAGGTCCTGCTATACCAGGCCAAAGCCTTCAAAGGTGAACTGAAATTTTCTGGACAAGGACCTTACGTCATTAAAAAAATCTTTGCCTCTGGATATGTCCAACTCCAAACCCTTCAAGGCGATATCCTCGACATTGTGGTCAATGGGAGTCGACTAAGAAAGTACAACGAACCCTGTTTTTATCTTGATATGTATTAGCTGTTTTCTTTCCTATTGTCTTTTCTCCTTTTTATTGTCTGCATGCCATTTCGACAACATTTTTGCTATGCTTTCTTGTTCCAACCATCAAGATACTATCAGATCAGGTATACCAACAGTCTTCTCTGATAAATATCTTCGATTCCTATCAAGATATCCGAGTTATAGTTACTTGTTTTTGACATATTACGATCATAAGAAATATCTTCGATTCCTGTCAAGATATCCGAGTTATAGTTACTTGATCTTGACATATTACGACCATGAGAAATATCTTCAATTCTTGTCAAGATATCTGAGTTATAATTATTTGATCTTGTTGTATTGTAGTCAGCGGATCTGTTTTCGACATCTACTGATCTAGTCGACGTTTTTTGGAAGCTACTCCTTTTTGCACCACAAGGATGGACCAGTATTTTCTTGATGTTGCTTCTATTTGAACGTTTACAATAATACGTAAAGCACTCACTTAATGGTTCAGTAAATTTTAGAGTGCAAAGACAATTTTGATAAACACCGAATCATTGTTTGATTTTGCATGTAGAAAATATCTCCGTCATCTGTCATGGCATTCCCAATATTTCTTTCTGTTGTAATTGAAGTCAACTTCACGATAACAAGCAAGTTCTTTTCACTGGGATAGTAGCCTTTGAAATTGGCAATAAAAACTACTACCCCTTCAAAATCCATACAATCAACAATGTCATTAATATTGTATAATGGAAGTTGGCAAGAACAAGTTCATTCATATTGACAATATCTGCATTATCTCACAAGATTTTTTTTGCAATGACATTGATGGAGAAATAGTTGTAAACGTCTCCTAGGCGATCAAAATCACCGCGAGGGTATGGAAAAGGACAATCCATTTTAAACACCTTTGAAATTAGGACCAGACTATTATCCGTACCAACTTCTCTAAAAAAACATGTTTCATTTGATTCAGCAGTTAAGACATTTCCAAATGCAACCACTTCTTTCCGAAAAAATAAAACAATTGGAACATCTTCTTTGGATAGTCCATGTTACAGTAGCGACTCTAAAAAAAAAAAAATATTGTCAAAGAATAAGAGGCAATGCATTATATGTTCTTTTTTTTTTTTATGTGTTTTCAAGTGAAGAATTTCAATTGACATTTTATTCAAGTATATTTGACATCTCTTTGCTATTTTTAAATAGCCTAGTGATTTTTTAGGTCCTTATGATTTACCTACAAACACCTCTTGAAACATTTTGTAGTCCTTGTCTATTTTTGAGAGAGAGAGAGAGAGAGAGAGAGAGAGAGAGAGAGAGAGAGAGAGAGAGAGAGAGAGAGAGAGAGAGAGAGAGAGAGAGAGAGAGAGAGAGAGAGAGAGAGAGAGAGAGAGAGAGAGAGAAAGACCCTAAACAAAGTTGGTACATGGTCCTTGCAGGTCAATTTTGTTCTCAATAGTGCATTGTCAATGCACATGGCAATTGCTTTTATTGTTGCATTCATTTTGGACAATAGTGTTCCAGGAAGTCGTCGTGAAAGAGGAGTATATGTTTGGTCTCGTTATAAAGCTATTCAAAATGAGCCTGCTGTTATTAAGGACTATTCCTTGCCATTTGGAATGTGGAAACTGTTCTCTTGGGCAAAATGGGTTGGCTTTTGATTATTTTATCTTCAGGTGTTGAGGGTAGATATTCTAAGTTCAAGTAGCCTAATTACTTTCTTCTACAAAATGAAAATGTTTGAACATAATTCTCTCAATGTTGGTTGTTCATTGTCGCTAATGGATTCCTTTATCATGTTTATCTGTGATGATGATATGCATGCAACTCTTGTGGTAGCAAATATTACTTTTAACAATTCTTTTGTTTGAGAGAGATACAACTTATCAATCTCTTATAGTACGTCACCTAGGTTGCAAATTTTGATTAACATAAATTAAATGTTTTGGTTGATTCTAATATTTGCCTAGTCAAATTGCACACTAAGAGTAGCTTGGGTGGGACTTCACCCCATGTTGGTGGGGAATGTTTTTCTTACAATAGGGACCAATTTTGGAAAATGCTTGTTGTCTAAATTTAATTGCATATTGTTGGGCATTTGGTGGGACCATATGAGGGCGCTAGCACACTAAGTCCAACCCAATGAGCACGTAGTCACTTAGTTTGAACTAGTTTTAATCAAAATGGCTAGAGGCCTAAAAATCAAGTGAGAAGTAGTCTTTTAGTAAGAGATATAATTGAATTTGGCATTTAAGAGACAATAGTTAGCCAGTAGGAAGAAAGGGGGGACCAATGTCAATTCTCGACTATAAATAAGGAATTAATTGTAATTCATTGGAATGCTCAATGAAAAGGAAACTCAACTACTTTGCAATTTGGGCATCCTTGCTTCTTATTTGTCTATTTCTCTCTTATCTTGCTTATAGTTTTTGTGCTTCTTCATACTCGTATGATTGCTTGTAATTTGCTATTCTTGCTATTTTAAAAAGAGGAGAAGAGAGAGGAAGAAGTAATTTACCTCCCTTGCATCTTTGTTGTGAATGGTTAGTGTGGTTAATGAAGGTTAAGTGTGGATGGTGGTTAGGAAGCCATAAAAGCTTGCTAATCTACTCAAGCATCTCTCCCATGGGCATGAACACCATGTGATAGGAAAGAAGAAACTAGCCTCATAAACCATTCTACATTGAATATCCATATTAAGAAACTAGAATCTTAGGAAGGTTTGAGTACGACCACTACAAATTTTTGGTGCCATTGTCAAGGATTGATTGACACTTTTCTTAAATTATTAGCACTCCTTTTATGGTAGTATGGTGGTAAGTTTTGATATATGCATCTTGGTTTTGGCATGTTAGGGTTAATTTTTTGCATTGTGGTGGAATAGGGTTAGAATGTGGTGTAGCACATTTGGTGTGTTGCTTGATAGTGTTCACAACACTATAGCGAGAGGGTTTAGGTTGGTATGAAGCCAACCAATTGGGTGGTAGCCTGTATTAATGCCTTAGAAGTTGATAGAATGAAATTAGCTTTTGATAAAATCTGGAATTAACAAGGTCTATTTAGAAATGAGCTCATGCATCTTTTCCAAGTATTGTTTGTTGTCATTATTACAAAACTTGGATCTCAAATTTATGATTTGTATGAAATCATTTCCATCACATGTATATATGAAGTATGTAATATGAATTCCACACACGAATAGATAAAGATCATGAATACATACTTCCATAAACTATTCTTGGAGTGTGTATACACACACACACACACACACACACACACACACACACACACACACACACACACACACACACACACACACACACACACACACACACACACACACACACCAAGACAAACCACATATTATAGCATGCCAAGATTGAAAAATATGGTTAGGATTTCATAAATAGATCATGGCAATTGCATGAGATCTTGAGTCAAACTAAAGTGTGAATGTTTTTATATATATATCAGACATGAGGGTCCCGAGCCGGGCGCGGTCATTTCGCGTCCGTGCCTGACCCCCAAGTGCGGGGTCTGGTGCACCCATTTTTTAAATTTTTTTTTTTTTGGATGTTAGACACGCCCAGGGGACGCGTCCAACGTCCGGGCACAGGCACGTTCAGGTCCCGAGCGCACACCCAGGACCCAGACGCAATTTAAAAAAAAAAACAAGCGCTACCAGACCTACACCCGAGAGAGAGAGAGAGAGAGAGAGAGAGAGAGAGAGAGAGAGAGAGAGAGAGAGAGAGAGAGAGAGAGAGAGAGAGAGAGAGAGAGAGAGAGAGAGAGAGAGAGAGAGAGAGAGAGAGAGAGAGAGAGAGAGAGCTTTATTAACGTCTTTTCCATGCCCAAAGGCATATAAGACGAATAAGTACATCAAAATGGATGGCACCAAGATGGAGAAATGCCGTCGAAACAACAAGGCTAAAACTAAACTAACTAAGAAGAGAAAAATATCTCTTAAGTGCTCTAATTCTCAACCTAACTCTGAACAATAAGATTCAATGAAAAGCACTCACACATGAGGCAACTTTAAATACAGTTTGAAAATTCTCTCTTGACTAAAAGGCTCTCACGTAGGAGGCGTCAGTGAGTGATAAGTTCTGGATGGGGTGACCAGAAAATGTTGACCATCCCGGAAAATAACCTTTTTTCCTATCGAATTTGCTTCCTAAACGAGCTGCTTCCGTTCCTTCCATTGTAAGGCAGTTAGATCCTCATAAATGAAAACGTTATACCTTTAAGATGTCCACGACACTTAAGAACTTCATTACGATAATCAGTGTATTTGAAACGGACAAAGACAACCGAAGAGTCGAAATTACTGTGCCAAGCCGCTTTCATGGCGCCTTCCTCTTCCTCATAGGAAAGTGAGGCCAGAAGTTCTTTGGCTGCAAGTAGGGGATCAGTTTCGGAAAGACCTCTAACGCGAACATTTTGAGATTTGTATTTTCGTTTGGCTTGTTTTTCCATCTCCTGTGAGATTTGTATTCTCGTTTGGCTTGTTTTTCCATCTCCTGTGAAACCATCTTATTGCTTTTTGCTGCGGTATTTTTAAGCATGTCGACCCAACTTTTTGTCGACGTCTGAATTTTCTCCTCCCGTGCTTTGACCTGATCAGGGTTCACTTCTGGAGCTTTGCTAAATGCATCCATTTGAGCTTTGAGGCTTGCATTCCGAGAGAGAGAGAGAGAGAGAGAGAGAGAGAGAGAGAGAGAGAGAGAGAGAGAGAGAGAGAGAGAGAGAGAGAGAGAGAGAGAGAGAGAGAGAGAGAGAGAGAGAGAGAGAGAGAGAGAGAGAGAGAGAGAGAGAGAGAGAGAGATGTTGAGAGTCCTCGGCAGGAAAATCCACTGATTGGAAACCAGTGGGTGTTGTCTCTGAAAGCTCACCAAAAATGTTTGACGTGGATTTGAAGAAGGAGCAATTAATGATGTGGTAAAACCCTTGAGTACATAAAGGCGACACAACCACTCCTATCATTTGCATGCACTGGAAGGACCTTTTTGGCCATTGCTTTCTTGCAAAGCTTCTTGGCCAAAAATCCAAATGAAAGGGTACTGATCATTGCCCCAAAAGAAATGCTGCTTCCTTGGGTGTCTGAGTTCAGAAAATGGGCAGTGAAGCCAAACCCCAAACCCTGAACCAGTATGAAGCCCATAAAACTTCCTTTCGAATTGTGTTCTATTTGCAAAACATGCTCAAACTGACTTTCACTTACACTGTCCCTGTCATATACCAAGCAACATCAGTACATGTGCATAATCAAGCACATGTATTGAGAAAAATTCTGTCACTTATATTATATGTCGAAATATGCATCGCTACAAGAAAGCCGATGCATTGTTCTTCTGACTTCACGAGCTGGAAAAACTCTATTGTAAGCATCTCCCCATCCTCAAGATCACTTGCATTTTCAATGTAAAGACACTTACTATTTTGTCTTCAACCTGGAACAAGCTGAAAAGGCACGAAAGATTGCTTGAATTCCAAACTTAAGACGGAGTTGTAGCCCTCACTTTGTAGTAAAGGTTAGTGATTAGGATATACACCGTTCATAAGGGATGTTTTGTAGTGAACATACATGTCTGACGTTCACTAGGAGATGTATCAGAACACAAGCAAATATCTGCTAAGACTATGCAGATATATAATCGAAAAAGTTGATCTCATCACACTTAAGATCTACGCTGCTGAAATTGGTAACTACATTGACTATCGAAGATGAACATCTGTGTCAAGCATTCCATTTCGAGAGGTAAATATAAAATAACATACTTAGCTAGAGATGGAAGCTCTTCTTGCCAGAGAGAGAGAGAGAGAGAGAGAGAGAGAGAGAGAGAGAGAGAGAGAGAGAGAGAGAGAGAGAGAGAGAGAGAGAGAGAGAGAGAGAGAGAGAGAGAGAGAGAGAGAGAGAGAGAGAGAGAGAGAGAGAGAGAGAGCGATAGAGTGAGGGACATTTTGCTTGTTTAGATTGTTAGAATTGTTTGCTCTTTCAAGCCCATGCACACTCCATCCCAGTTATGGGAGGCATGGGCAGTGGAAAGGTTTCTTGCAGACTTTTATGGCCCCTTTTTCATTTTTTTTGACTGGAGGGGAGACAGTCAAAAAAATTATTTTTAATTGTTTTTGGACATGTGGGAGTGAGCTGGGAGGGGTCTGTAATTTTTTTTTTTTTTAAATTTGAGCTTGAGGCGCGCCCACCCGAGCGCACCTGGGCCAATGTTTGTGAGGTATTAGTCCTTCATTTTTCTTAGAAACACAACACACTGATTTGTGGTTCCACCTACAAATCTTGAACATAGCATTGACTCTATTAGTGGCTGATTGACTTGAATTCTTTGGTTTTTCTTGAAAAACTCCAATAGATTCATTTGCAAGTCTTTCATGTTGCAACCTCCTTGTGAATCTAGAGACCATTAACGATTTGAGCTCCTTTCCACCACCTTAAAGTTTATCTCTAGCACAACATTTGTGGAGTATTTGGTCATTTAATTATTGGACTCAGAATGTCATTTTCTCATTTTTGGAGGAATACTTTTAGTTATTGTTCGAACAATTTTGAAATTGCCAACTAAATTATACTTTACGATATCTTTTTGACCTTTATAATAAAGCCATGATCCCAACTCATTAAGGACACCCTTAATCTTTAAAAGGATATTATCACTGATTAAACTGTCAAATTATCGTTGATTTGCTCTGCCTTTAGCTGACTTTGCTTTCTATGTCTTCGTGACCCTTAGCCTTCGGACATTTCTTTGAAACTTAAGGCAGAGACATGGAAATCTTTTATTAACATGATATAATGAGATACATTTCATTAGTACAATATAGCAAAAATTGTCATTTTCATAAACCTAATTAACAACTATTGAGACTATTGTCCATCTCAGTCATTTTGAAGTAATGCTAAAAATAGCTTAATGCTACTTTTAGAGACAAACTAAAAATAATAAAAACATTGAAAATAGCTTAATTACATCAAATATTGGGTACAATCAGTTTTTTGAAAGTTGAATTGAAGTTTAAACTTTTCCTAACCATTTGTAGTTTTTTCTTATCATAGCCAATGCTTATATATGAGCCAAAAGTGGCAACATGATACTTTACTTGCATTTGTGCTTCATATATTGTAGTTTTTTGTAGATTTCAAGATGATTGATTATATTTGTTGTAATTTTGAAATTTTTTACTAGGAAACTGCACTATATGTTTCCCTCCCACTTAAATGTGAAGTGTTCCCGCGAACAAAGGGCCTTGTCCCCATCCTTTGAATTTGTATCATTAAGCCACATATTTAGCCTTACAATTTCTTCGTCTTTTCAGCATTAAAAGGCTCATAGGGCTCAACACACAATATAGTGTGATGCTAACCATTATTATTCAGCAACATGAATCGAAAGGCCATTGTTTCAACCCTTGAATTTGTCATCAGTATCACCATTGGCTAAAAATAATACTTGCATCGCATCCAACCCGTATTTAAAAAGAATATGCTCTCACTCCCATCAGATTACAAAGTAATGGCCATCATCAAATCCATGCAATATCAAAAAATGTGACTGCAATCTTTATAGAAGTAGAGAAAAATGAATACAGTTTCTTAGTATTTGTGTCTAGATCTTTGTGTAAAGTAGTGTGTGTTTAGATGCCTCCTATTTTAAAAAATTGATCTTTGTCATTCACTTGGTGAATATCTCTCACTCTCATAAAACCTATTCACTCCTTAAAATACTACTTGTTTTAAAAGAAGTATTCTTGCTATACCTCACATTTCTACTCTCAGTGAATAGATTTTGAATTATCCTTACCAAAGAAAATCTAAGATCCAATTATAAACTTCTCACGATCTCATAAATCAACAAAATTGAAAAAACGCTCATCATTTCTTTCCACTCGACACTCAAATGATCTCACAAATACTCTCAATAAAAGATCCAAGATGGTCTTTAGCAGCATGCAATGTCTTTCATGTATATCCGATTTTTTTTTCACTCACCTCCCCACTGGTAATGTTTTATCCATTCCAAATCCTCATATTATCTCTCAGTATCGCCACATGACTCTATATAACACAAATTCCCAACCCAAATATTGGAACATTGCATCCCATTTTCGGATTAATGCATGATGCAATAGTATATCAGGCTTATATCAAATGGATGCATACGTCATTGTGTCTAGACGATGCGAGTGTAGTAGTTGTGTAAAAAGAAGACATAATATAAGAAAATAATTATAAAAACAAAAACTATTTTTAAGTTGTTGAAATCACCCTAAAGCTCTCTCACATTCATTAGTTCGAGGTGTAAAACTTCCAATTGTTTCTTCTCCATTGAGATCTATAAATACTGGATTTGCTCCTTTTAGAAATTTATGCTGAAACATCTCATTTTTTGTTGTTTGACAAACTCATCTCGAATACATATAGCCCTAAGGTCATTCCAACCACTGTTGTACGTAGTGGGAAATATGTTCAGCTAATCGGTTTGATGAATTGCTATTATATCTTGATAACAAATGAAATCTTCAATTGTACCTAGAATAACATGCCATCTAAAAAGTAGTATTTTTACTATACTAGTAGATGCACTTAAAGTTAATTCTTCACATGATGGATCAAAGGAAATTCAAGATAATGAATATATAGAATGTAATTATCAAATTGTTCATAACAATTTTTATCCACAAATATTCCTTGTTCATACATTGAATTAATCAAAAAACTGCTTTGACCTATTATTGATTTTTTTTTTTTTTTGGTTTTTTTCTTCTTTTTGCTTGAAATCTTGAATTTCTATAGAAAATGATACACACTTCCATTCTAGCATAGATATTTCCTATTGATTAAATAGCTAGTCTTTATCTTTTCATCATAACTAGAAGATTGAGTCTTCATTTCCACTTCTTTTGACCCACATGCTCTCTTCCAATTATCACATTCTTTGATAAGACTAGCAATTTCATTATCTTTACGTATTAAAAAATTCATTTCCCTCTCGTTTTTTTTTTTGCATGCCCATGCTTTAGATGCACCTTTTTATGCAAGTCATAAAAAACAAAATTTTCAAGTCTCTCTATTTTCCTTGCATGCATCCCTACGCTGTCAACCTTCATGATGCATCGACATCATCACCAACAACAATAATCAAATAAATATTATCTTTTTGCATTCACAAAATCATTTTCGTTTATGCTTTTTATTGTTGTCATATCTCTACTTATCCACACACTTTAATTTTCCTATTTAATCCTTGAGGTAAGAAAAGGAATTGCTAACTATTATGCCAAGGTTCCCAGACAATTAAGATTTGAAAACATCTAATCACCTTGCATCCAATCTTAGACAATCACATGTTTCATTTAAGAAATTTGTGGAAATGTTTTTTTGGTTAACCACAACATTCTTGTAATGAATTTTGTGGCAATGCCTTTGTGGTAGACCACAACGTCCTTGTTTATTTGAATGCTTCATCATCAAATTAATGTCTCAAAATTGGGCAATATAAGTGTGAAATAGGTGATTCATGAAACTTAAATATGTACTAATTGGGCAGTCATAAAGTTAAAATTCTTTGAGGTTGAAATCCATTTGCCTGATGACATTTTCTAGGTATTTTATTTAACCTACCTAGTATAGGCAAGGTGGCAACCCTCTATTTTGAGCTATTACACATTAGACACCTACGCATTCCACACAACATACATAAGTTCACGTGAATTGGGAGTGCACATGTGGTCTCTCACTCTCTCTCACTCTCTCTCTCTCTCTCTCTCTCTCATTTTGGACACTAGATATACAATAATTTTCGAGGTTTGAACAAATTTTCAATGAGACGCTATCTATTTTTAATCTTATAAAATGAGACATTACCATTTTAAAATTTCGGTTTATTAGGTTAATCCTTTACTTATTATAAAGGGGCAGGTTATTGAGAGTTTTGACTTGTTGTTCATGACTCACACTCTATATTCATGAAATGAGAAGCAGGTGAACATGCTAAGGGTAGGTTCACATTTTTGTTTTTTGGGGCGGGCGAACTAAGCCCTCCCCCAAGGCCCTTGCAAGAACCCTGTTTCACATGGAGAGGCCCCACCCCACCTCGAGCTCCCTCCTACTTCGCCGTCTATGCTTGTTGTACTTGCTTCTTATTGGATCGCTAAAGGAGTCATGGCCTCTTATTGGGCTGCTAGGAGTCATGGCCCTCTTTGTGCAGTTCCCTCTTGGGAAAGTCCCTTGACGTCCCCAAACCAAGGCTCCAAGTTGCCACTCAACTTCCACTTTGTGCAAGTTAGAGAGAAAAAAAAAAGGCCAACTAACATGTGCTCAACACTCCAAACCAATATAATTTAACGCCAGAGGACTTCCTTCCCAAGCCACCCTAACATCTCTCCTTTTGTGAGTGGCGTGGCCATACCCCATCTCATCTTAAGGCTATTGGGGGGTCCCAAAGATTAAAGCTTGTTGACATCATTGTCAAGGATTGTATCTAATTATTTGAGTTATTATCTAAATCCACACCCCCCCCCCACTGCGGGGTGCCCGGGACCGCGGCCTGGCGCCGCCCGCGAAAAATTGATTTTTGACAGGCACTGCGCGCTGGGCACGCATCAGCTCCTGGGGCCACCGGACCAAACCGCTCCCACGCCCGTGCTTTCACGCCCCCAGGCCCCCTCCCCCACCTCATGACTGCGTATCTCTCATGGCGGTTGGATTTTCTAGTGAGCGTTCAGATTATGCCACGTATTTACAATCAACGCTCTTATACCCTCCAAGTGGCAAAAATCCAAGTGGGCGCGCCTAGAATGCAAAATGCCCCAGCGTCCTCTATTTCTCTATCCCTCCATCTCCCCGAAGAAGGCAGCAAGAAAGACTGTAGGAGACGAAGAATTTTGCTCGCCATCCGCCATCTCTTATGCTCGCCAGTGGAGCAATACCGGCACTGCTATCGAACAAGGATCAAATGGCGGGGATCACGACTTATTTGTGGGGGAAGGATTCTAACGAACATCCACAGGTTTGAGTCGTTTTTTGTGACAGGCTTTTCCGAATTCATTTTTTTCAACTATCAACTTCTTTTGGTTCCTCTGTAGCAGCTTTGCTTTTAGGCTTCACTTTAAAACTCCATTGAGCATTCTGTTAATCTCAGATTGCTTGGTTTTGCTGTAATCTTCATGCTGTTCAGGTTTTAAGTGTTTTGTATCCAGGACTTTTTGTTAATTTTCTGCCTTTCGTGACATCTTTTCTTGAATTTGTGCTTAGGTTTCGTCTGTGAATGATTCCGTTGCTCCCCCTTTGGTTTCCTTAGGCATTCACGTGTTTCACTTTTTCATATATATGTCTATTAGAATATTATTGATCAGCAGCTTTTCATTGCGAAAGAGCTCAAATTTCAATAGATAACTTGGATTCCTATTTGCTGGAAAATTGTCTTTAATTTCACAAGTACACCTTAGGATTGTTTCAGTCATGCAGACTTTGACTTTGAATTATTAGGTTTATATTTACAATGTTATGTGCACTGATCAAAGTAAGATCAGGTATGTGGTTATAAGAATGCGTTCTGCAGGTAGAATTCTGGAGTAATCCTGAACGGACTGGATGGTTGATGAAGCAGGGTAAGGTATCTATTTCTTGCTTTATATGCTGCTTCTTTATTGTGAATTCACCAACTACTACTGATTGCCCTCGTTTTCCTCTCTTTTCATGAGGGTAACATTATTCTTTTTTTCGAAATCAATCAGATTTGGAAATGAAAATCAAAATTTGCTGGTATTTTAGCTGAGCTGCATGTGAAAGTTGTGAGGTTAGCAATTCCAAGATTTGCCACTTTTTGCTATCAAATCATGAGTAATAGAAGACATTGCAATTAGGGTAGCCATCCTCGGTACTCCTGACTAAAGACATGAACATCTATTGGACTAATTTTTGAGATTAGATCACGTGGATCCCTGTTTATCAGAGAGCTTTAGCAATCGAAACACTCCTTCGAATATTTTTGAGGATATAAATCAAACTATACAGTTTTTCTATAGGAGAGTACATAAAGACATGGAGGAGGCGATGGTTTGTGTTGAAAGAAGGAAAACTGTTTTGGTTCAAAGACAGCATCGTCACAAGGGTAAGCACTGCATGATCCCTAGAAAACTATTGAAAGAATTCATTTTGCGTCTTGCGATAAATGTTTTGGTGCAATTTTTTATGGTATCATGTAAGCACCGAGTCATGTTCTTTCTTGCCCCACTTTGTTAGCAGGCTGCTTATAAGGCACTCTCGTTGGTTTGTCTGATTATCGTAAATGACTACTACAGGTTGCTCCTGTTTTGGTTTTAGGAAATTGACATAAACAGATGAGGTTTTTCAATGCCTACCCTTTTCTAATTGCAAATAATCACAATACCATACAAGGAGAGCCATCTTTGGCTTGTAATATCTTGACTTCATCCTAACAAGCATTATTGCTATCCTTATTAGCTATACTGCAAGAACTGGTAGTGTTCTTTCAAGGATTTTATGCCTAGTGTTGAGATAAGGCATATATTTTATGAAACCATTATTCTTTGATAGCATGTATTTGATGATGACATTTTTCTGAATGCATTTATTATTCGATGTAGACCTGTGCTAAAATGACGTGGTTAAGCCTAACAATGCCTGGTATAAGGGAAAGCTCCTCAAGATCTTGCTTACAAGACAAACACAATGGAAATCACACAATGGAGAAACCACCCAACCAAGTAGAAGCAACCAATCAACTCTAGAAGCTTCACCCCCAAGCCAAGGAATAGGCAGAGTGAAAGTAGAGTTAGAGCCCGGCATTGAATCAACCAAAAGGTGAGGTAGTAGGGCGATTTTGGCCTCCTTATATAGAGCCTAAAACCACGTGTGCACATAGTCATGCAAGGTCCTAACTCCCCTATACATAGATTCATCTAGAATAGAGTCTGTATGCATGGAATTGCTATTGATAACTCTACACATGCATACACTGTCCCAAACCTTGTACTAACTCCATTTAGTGTGTTCTGGGCCTCACAAGGATATTAGTTTCTTTTGGGTCACGTCCAGTATGACGTGGCATAACTAACAGTTTGTTTCACTGGAGTACCCCGTATCCAAGACTAGTAGTATATTGAATCCTATGTATTAGTCATGGACATAACACCTAGGTTCCCTAACAATGCTAGGGTCATCACTAGCTCTCTTCGGGGATCCAGCTCTTTAAAGTTCTTGTTTTTTTTTCCATCTAGGCACTTTGAAAACTGTCATGTCTAGGAGTCATAAACACAAACAAGGACGAGAAAGTGTAAGTTGCAACACAGAACAAGAGCCTAACTGATACATTCAGGTCAAACAAGAGATAAGAACATCAACAAATAATTCAACACACAAGATGACGCATAGAATACGCAATCACTTGAACTAAATGAAGCGAAACAATAATCTAAAAAATCACATTATTATCTGTATGTAAAGGAGATGCCAAACGAATGATTTATGCTTGGTCTTATGTCTTACATAAACTCATGTGATTGTGAGGCACAGGAACCAAAATGCTAAGCTCAATGAACCACATGGAACTAGCTCCAAAAAACAACTTGCTATTGAAAACAGCATGCTGTTTTTTACGCATTATTTATTCTCTTTTTAATATGATTTGAGCCGTCAGAATCCGACAAATAAATTATCACGCGCATTCCGACAAATACTTGTATGTCGGCGGGCATTTGTCGGTGATCCGTTGTGCTATTTTGGACACTTCTCTGTCTGTCGAAAACTATAAGAGACGTCCACATGGACGTCAAAATTTGACACTGGTATTGCATGTATCATCATGACGTCCACGTCACCAAAAATACATCGCACCACATTGTCCCCGTCCCTTTTTGGATGTTGCAATCCGATGTCCAGCTATGCTTCGGATGCGACGTCCACATGGACGTCGCCAAATTCGAAAGTAAGAAAATGAACGAAAGATTCCAAAAACAATATATTATGCTAACTTTAGATCAATCTTCCTAACCACAGTAGTATCTAGTTATTTTCTAAACTAGTGCTCAAAAGTTATGAGGTTACCACCATTATTTATGATGATTAATAGGTCCTTTGAAGTACATGAAAAATATTTTTATGCTATTTTTTGTCTTTGAAACTCTCGTACCTAGTGCTAGAATGGTTCGAAATCCTCATAGACGACATTCGCTCTCTCCCCTTAATAATGAGTTTTGCCCTCAAAATTAGAATGTGCACACCTAGCTATTGCTCATACACCATTGGAGAATTTTGCCATCTTAAAGTGCCAATGTGAGACCAACATGTGTTCAATATCAGTATGAAGAAATTCTATCCATTTCTTTCCCATAAGTGTGACAATTGCGCCTTCTACCTAAGAATCATCATCTTTTGGCACTTGCTTATATGTTCGAATATCTCCTTTCCCATTCCTCAATTTTGGATTTGAAGTGATGGCCGCCTATCCGTACTCATTTGGATGACGTGGCTTTAAGCCATACAATGCAAAGGAGCACAAGGAGTAACATTTTAGCTAAATTTCTTAAGATTTAACCAATACATACATTTTGTTTGTTAATCAAAAACTTAATGGAGAGATCCTTCTTGGTTTGACCATCATTCTCAAGATGGTAAGTTGTACTTAGACATGACCTAGTATCCAATTTGTCTATCATCTCCCTCTAGAAGTAAGAAGCAAACTTGCTATCACTGTCTTGCACAATTCTCTTGCAATTCAAAGACATTCTTGAGAAGCAATTGGATTTTGAGTTGCTTCATAAGTGGTCTTGTAAAGCATGAAATGTGCACCCTTAGTCAAATGGTACACAACCTTCCGTTTTTCACCACACGTGCACTATTTGAACGTTGTAAAGGGATAGAAAATGGATGCAGTAAGCATGCATATTTCCCTCAGCCCACCTTATTCACTAGCTTTGGGTAAGCTCCCATGCTAGCAATGATGCGCCCTTAGCTGACGTACTTCCAAGGGTTCTTCATTGAAGTTAGATAAAATCTAGGCTGTATAAGCATCTCAAGCCTTAATGGAGGATTTATTTTTGGAGAACTAATTCCAAGAGAAATGTCGACTATGGAGCAAGCCAAGAGCCAATCAATCATCCAAAGTCATCCTCATGGGTGACCGATCATGGTATGGGACAAAATTGTCTTCTACCTTAGACATGGATTAAAGTACTTGGGCTCAAGGGCAACTCTTGGAAGGAGCTAAAGGTTGAGTGGTGAGCCTAGTAGCAACTTCCTTATTGTCTTTTAGATTGGACATCACACAAATTGCATCAATGTTTTAACACATTCACACAATGTGCATCTTAGCCAGGTAAGCGTTGAATTTTAGCTTGTTGTCTTTTACCTCCCGCCATAGAGCACTCTTTAAGTCATCTACATGCCTTTACTTTTCCAATTCACATGAGGTTGGCCATGCTATTGACTGGAACTTTGTGCCCCAATTTGACCAGAAAGGTGTAGTACTAAGGGCCATCTTCATGATCTAACATGGCTCAATGATGATTACATCACATAGCCTATCGCCAATTGCTTTGGTCACTGTTTGCTTTCCTGTCGTACTTAACGTCTACATTGTGAGTCTGCTTGCACCTTTGTTGGAGATTATGCAAGTTGGATCCAGGATTTAGCACACAGGCACAAAGTGTATATCATAGATATTTAAGTTTTGAACCTCCCACCATAGACTACCCTTTAAGTCCTCAACATGCCTTTAATTTTCTAAGTCACATGACCTCCACTGGTTGGCCATGGTATTAAATGGAACTTTGTGTTAAAATGAATGTTCACATTGTTAGCCCAAATTTTGTCATCTAGGATTAATCAGGATTATTGGGCCATGCTTGCATGCTAATTGTAGGGGCCTTTATGTCTATTTAGTAAAGTCAAGTTAGAATCTAGTTGGCCTCAAATTTAAGATTCTAGTGCTTGATTTGGAGCACTTGTTTTGCTATAAGTCGGTGTTAAGTGCTTTTACCGTATATAGAGCCATCAATTAAGCACTTGCTTTGAGGCTGCTTTTTTGCTTTTGCTTTTGATTTTTGGCATAGACCAAAGTCTATAAGTATGTAGTGCACCCTAGCTCATTTGCAATAGGACACAGTTGGAGTACATCTCATCATTATGGTTCCTCATTGTTGTTTGTGTTCTCTCTCATGTGTATGACTATTGTCTAACAACAACTAGAATCTTGTTTTGGTAACTTGTATGAGCAAGTCGGTTTTTTTAACATGGCATCAAAGCATGATTCAAGATTCGAGAGAACAAGGATGTACTCAATGAAGGGAGTCAATCATCATATGCCGGTTGATTCGACCATCTTCAAGGTGTGGAGATGGTGTCCCTAGCCAACTCTCAATTGCAATTTTCATTCACAAGGGTGTCAGCTTTGTGGAAGGAGATTCGGCACTACAAGGAGGAGTTGTGCTGCATGAGGAGCCTCCAAAGTCTGCCTCAAATCTCAGGTAGAGATCAATAGCTGGTGGAGGTTGGAAGTTGCAAGAAGGTCGACTTTAGAAGTTCTAAGATTGGAGAAGGTCAAGAGAATGCATTGTTTTACAGTTTTTTTTATCATAGTGGCAAATGCTAAGTTCATTGCTACAAGTGATAGGTATTACAAGCTGTGGGGTTGTCATTCTGCTTTGTAATGGTTTGGGAAGAAAAAGATACCAAGGAGCAATTTAAAAGCTTTGTATTAAGTACAAAGATCCAGGGTTTATATTTGTCCTAAATTCTTTGGTTTCTATCCAAGTCATAGTAGCTTGTTCATGTGGTAGAAACTTTTCTATCTATATGAACTAATTTCACTTGAGATTTATGATTAATTGAAGTGATTGTTTTACTGTGGTTGTTAAGTAAATTCCTGGATACCGTCCAAGTCATAGTTGATCGTTCATGTGGTGGTACCAAGTGAGATCAATGAAGATCTAGTTTGAGTTGGAGAAAAGTTATTTCTTCAAGTTCCTAAATCTATCCAAGTTCATGGTCTTGTCATGTGGTATATTCTATTGTTTCCAATCATATTTGGAAGTTCAGGTTGTTGATTAGCTTTTGAAAATCAACATTTTAGGTTGTTGTTTAGCATCATAAAAACAATAGGATTCAGTTATTGAATTGAGAGGTTGTTGTCTAGCCTTATTAAAAACATCATCATATTTGGTTTGGCATGTATCATTGTTGGAGAGTGGTTGTTATGGTAAACAGCCTTGTTGGGCAAGATGTCTAGTCTGATTTCTAATGATTATTATATCTGTCCAAAATGCAACCTTTTGACAATAGGTCTTTTTGGGGTTACCTTTCTTCCATTACTAGACCCTAACATTCCAGGGTTGTCTAGCTAATGTGGCATTTTATGTTAGTGGTTGGTTATTAAAGGAAACAACAAAAAGCTAATTACTTAAGGTGATACATATAGCCTAGTTGGGCAAGATGTCTAGTTTGATTCCAATGATCATCATCTCTCTCAAAATTTACAACCTTATCGACAATGGGTTCATCCTAAGTTACCTTTGATTCATTAAAATTGTTTATAATGGTTGTCTAGCTAGTGTTACACTTTTATGCTAATGGTTGGTATGTAAGAGGAGACAACAACGCTAATCACTTAAGGTGATACACATAGCCTAGCTGGGCAAGATTTCTAGTTTGATTCTAATGATTAGCGTATCTATCAAAATTTGCAATCTTTTCGACAATGCGTCCATCTGGAGTTGCCTTCCATTACTAGACCTTAACATTCCCCATTGTTTGCTAGGGGCATCAAGCATAAGGGTTGTCTACCTCGTGTTGCATTTTTTTGTTTGGCTTGGTAAGCAGACGAGACAATGAGAAGTTAATTATTTCAGTAAAATGAAAATTATGAAATGAGTTTGAAATGATTGATTTAGGCATGATGCATTATTTTCTTGATATTGAGATTTGGAAATATGTAAAAAGGATTTTAATGTCACAACGTACATATTGAAAAAGTTCAATTTGCAATATTGCAAGCCCTTGCTACTTTTTATCCAAGTAAATAAGCCAATGAACTAGATGACTCCCAAGAAGTTGATGGACAATCATATAAAGAACTCATTGGGAGCTAATTCACGTGACCATCACCAAACTTTATATTTCTTTTGTAGTAGGTCATGCAACTCGGGTCAATTTATGTTAGATCTTAACAAGACTTATTGGCAAGCTATAAACAAGATCATAAGATGTTTGAAAGGGGTGAAATTCATTAGTTTATATTGTCTTATTGTGATGTCGATAAGTTACTTTATTAGGAAGACGTGGTTGCATTCTCACACCTTAAACTCAAGGATTTTTCTTTTGTGTTGCAGCTCTCTAAGTCAAGAGGTGAAATTCCTGTTAGCACTTGTCTCACAGTCAAAGGAGCAGAAGATGTTTTGAACAAGCCCTATGCTTTTGAAATCTCAACTAGAAGGGAAACTATGTACTTTATTGCTGACAATGACAAGGTATTGTTTTTCTGTTTTGTGTAAAATTTCTTCATGGCATTCCTTTTAGCAAGAACCTTTTCTAGTACACATTCTTCTGAGTAACGGATGCTTAATTGATTTTTCATATTCAAGGGGCTAGGTTTTGGTACACAATATTGATATACCAGCTTAAAACTTAATGATTTGTGGTCCATATGGTTGCAATCGAATTAGTTGTTAGACTTGCTATTGGTTTCATGTGTCAAGAACTTTTGTAAGAAACTCGAGAACTATGTTAGAGTAATTAGTTATTTATTTATTTCCCAAGCAATTTGCATAGCCAATCTAATCTATCTTTGTTGTTTTCTACGAACATATATCCTAGCAACAAGTAGTAGTGAAGGATGTGGATCTAGTGAATTTTAGATGATATATTCCACTAAAATAGGGAGCGTTTCATACTTGTTTTGAATGTTCCAAAATGTTGTGCAATTGAATTATAATCTTTGATGACATCTTTTTGTACTTCCATGGCTCAACCAGTCTTACTTAGAAACTAAGATGCCCACTAGCAGTGCACCTACTCTAGGGCATTGATGTCGGGAGTAGGGATGTGGCAGCATTTGGTCCACACGATGCATGATGAAGTTGATGGTCCGAAACTTTGTGGATTTGCCAAACCAAACAATCTAAACAACTTTTCCACGAAAAGCTGAGCAAGTTCAGAAGCCAGACTGCTTGGTTGGAATGAATCGTGCCAGTTTGGTTAGTTTGTCAACTATAACCCAAATGGCATAATTTTTCTTTCCCGTCAGAGGTAGCCCAACCACAAAATCCATGGAAATACTTTTCCATTTTCTTTCGGGAATTTCCAAAGAAAGTAACAAACCAACTGCCTTAAGTCTTTCAACTTTATTTACTTGGCATTGTCCACATTTGTGAATGTGCCTCCACTTGACCTTTTAAATTAGGCCAATAAAAGTTCCTTTTTATAAGGTCAAGCATTCTTTGTGAGTCCAGGTGCCCCGCACACGGGCTGTCATGACATTCATGCAGGATTTGGGCCCTAATATCAACATTTTCTGGCGCACACACTGTCCCATTCCAAAAAAGCAACCCACTCCTTATGGAATAGTCTCTTAATATCTTGTCCTAGAAGAAATCTTGGAATCCTACATTCCAAGGTCACCACCAGATCTAGAAGTACATGCCAGGACATCTAGCCAAAAAACGACCGAAGTACCTATCGCTCTTACACACATATCTTAAGGACAGATATAACTTACATCATTACATTTCCCAAGACTCTTTTATCTACTAGCAAGTGTACCGATTATAACCTTTCACTTTAAAATGCAATATGATACTTTTGGAAGTAATTGTTAGTTAAAGAATTTTCATAATATACGAACAATGATCAACAATTTGTCTCTTTATAATTTTATGCAGTGTATCTTGTTGAATAAACCAACTTAGTGACATTTGAATGGTTTCATATCTGAATACATGGCTTGTAAGTTGACAATATAGTTTGCATGCTGACACGTCTGCAGGAAAAAGAAGATTGGATAAATTCTATTGGAAGGTCAATCGTTCGTCATTCTAGATCCATAACAGAGACTGAAGTCTTGGACTACTGAAAATTGGCATTGCATTAATGTACTAGTGTGGATAAAACCTAGAAATCGGTGGGTAGTTATCGATAGCTGATTTAAATCAAAATTTGTAGGTTAAATCAAAGCTATATTCAAGCAATCCTTTTGTAGAGGTTTAATAATTTAGTTAGTTTTTCATATTCTTTGGGCTCGAGTATTTATGCTATGTATGATATCGTAGTCTATCCTATCGTTTTCCTCAATAAGTTTTTATTTTTAAATTTTTTTAATTTAATTTAAATTAGTTGTTTTGTTGCTAAAACTTTCCTCATGTGTTGTTGTAGATAAGAAGACACAATGTCATTCGACAACATAACTATCCTTTGGTATAAATCATATTTCAAGGCAATTGTTGGAGTGATTTATTTACACGCAAGCTCATCATAGTTGATGCAATATTTAAATTTGTAAAGATATAACAAAATTTTGTATATAGGAACAACATGATGTTGACATATCAGATATTTTTTTACAACACAAAAGGTTGTCCTCAAATTGTGGTCTAGTGGTTGACGATTCTCTCGTTTGTGGGGTTTTTACTTGTATGCTTGGCCTTGAGACATTAAGGCCTTTGACTACGATTGGGATTTATGCTCAATTAAAGTTGGATCTATTGGATATTGAAATGTCATTGGCTCTTGGAGAGTTTGAGAGTTTTTAGAAAGATTTAACATACAACTTTGAACAAGATTTAAAGGTAATGACAAAATTACATTGATACGGAACTACCAAAAGACAAATTTCAATCAAACCTCTAGAATGGAGAAATTTGCTTTTGATGATGTATTCCTTGTGAAACCTAAAAAAAAGAAATAACCATCATGATTGATTGAATTGCCATAAACTTTAAAATTTGGCAATAACCATTATAGCATTGATTGTGATTCTTTTGATTGAGTTACTGCAAACTAACTAATAATTAAAGCAACTGTGGCATGACATTTTTGGGGTAGTGTTGTGTATTAGCTTATGAACTCATTTTTGTTAAAATTCACAAGCTAGTTTGTACCAATTTTGTTCATATGTATTATGATTGGCAAGATGGCATGTAATTGGATGCCACGCGTGCCAAATAGCATGAGATGCTTTTTCAAAGCTTTATTCTACATGTTACATTGTAGTGGCATCAATTATGTTAGATGTTAGGGTTATGTTATGATGAGTTCAGAGAAGCCCTAAAATGCTCAGATTCGAACTACTAATGTATAAATATATGATGGTTTCTCCATCAAATTATGAGTAATTTTGGTTTTCCATCTACCGATGTTGCTGGTGATCCATATGTTTGATATTTGCTATTTGTGTTGAGTTTTTTTCAATTGTGGGATTGATTAGTAAGTCAAGGTGTTGTATTCTGCCTGTGGCAGTCCGTACATTCACACGTGTGAAGGAAATTACAAGTATTTGAGCCTTATAATGGAGTTCAAGCCAAGGGAAAGCTAGGAAACACTAAATTGGTTGGTGGTTTTCCTATAGGATCTCAATTGGATCCATTCAAGGTGCTTCCTCCATCATTTCAAACATTTATAGTTTTTTTGTTGCATTTTCAACATGGTATCAGATCTATGTTATGAAATGAGCTAAATTCTTGCAATTTCATTTATTAGCATCATAGATTTTGATCAATACAAGCATTGATTGAGACTGTGATTATCTATTATTTGTATCTCTGTTCTTGATCAAACTAAGTGAAGATGAGTGTTGTAAAATATGATCTACAAGTGTTTAGGCATCTAAAACCAAGATCAAGCCACTTCTTATCTACAAGACCAAGTTAGCAAGTTTTGCTTGCTTCCTTACATTTAATTCAAAGCGAGTTTTGGAGACAATATCGAGGAGTAGCATTCAAGCATTGAAGAGATAGAAGGATCAAACTTTTTGGAGCTAATTTAGGCTATTCTCAGGTTTATGAGAGACCTCTTAAGAGTGATTTAGGTTCAGTCCAAAGCATTTTGCATTTACTCATCATTATGATCAATTTTTTTTTGTAAAAATTGTGATCTTTGTAGCTTGTGCTTGGAAAGTAAATTATTTTGATTCTTATATGAAGGATCAACCTGATCTTAGAAGAGTGATTTAGAGTGGCATTTATGAGCAATTAGATCATCTTTTTTCAGGTTGATTGGATCTTTATAACCCTTGTGAAGTTTAGATCAAGGACTCGTCAATTTGGATCATTTTTCTACATCAAGCAAGCTAGTTTCAATTTGTAAATAACGTCTTGTTGAGAATTCATTTGTTGATCATTCTCAGGTCTCTAGATAGTGGGATAGCTAGTACTTGCATCCTTTCTATTGTGTATCCATTCTTACATAATCAATCTCTTGTTTAGAGGAGGATGACATCCATGAATGCTTATCTTTTGGATTCTAGTGATAAGTTGAATACATCAAACTATTCTAAACTTGAAATCAATCCTTGTAATGCAAGATTTAATGGATATAGTGAGTGGGGATGAGGATGAGCCTATCCACCCTCAAAAATCCACTAAATACAAGAAGAGGTGCAAACTAGCCGTTCATTGTATTAAAATGAATGTAGCCAATGAACTCCTAAAGGAAGTAGGAGAGTGTACCTCGGCCCAAGAGGCTTGGGAGTCCCTTCAAAAGGTTTATGAGTAAAAGAACACATCAAATCTTTCAAAGTTACCAAAGAAGGGAGAGAGTGCTCATTCATATGTTTGAATGGTCAAGGAGTTTAACAAAGAACTTTCCTTTATAAAAGAATCTATAAAGAAAGATGAGCTTGTACAACTAATCTTGAATGGCCTTTGTGTAATTTTCTCTAACTTGGTGCAAGGATATGCCATAATGAGCAAGTTGCCATCACTTGAAGACCTCCAAGGTGTCTTCATGGCCGAGGAGAATAGGAGACAACACTTCAATGCAAAGATGGATAGGCTTTCTATCCATGATGGAGATGAGCAAGCATTGTTCACCAAGAGCAAGGGCAAGACCAAGAGCAAAGAAGCTACATTCAAGAAGAATCAAGCAAAGATTGAAGGCAAGATGGATCTTCAACTTCAACTCCAAGCAAGACCGAAAAGGACAAGTCCAAGATCAAATGCTACTATTGTAGCAAGATGAGGCACTATGCCTCAAAATGCTTCAAGAAGAAGCAAGCCCAAGGACAAGCAAACATCAGCCAAGAGGAAGAAGAGAGTCCACATGAGGACTTACTAATGATGTCAAGCTTCTCTTCATCAAGCTTCAAGGGGGAAGATACATGGTGGATAGATAGTGGGGCAAGTTTCCACATGATAGAGGGAGTACTTTTCAACTCTTTTGTCATATGAAGGGCCTATCAAGTCTATTTTTATAGCAAATGATGATGTTTGTAAGATAGGAGTAGATTCTATCCCCTTGTGCTTAGGATCCTAAAAAAGGATCAATGTTGAAGGAGTGTTGTACATTCCTAGCATCACTAAGAATCTACTTAGTTATGGTTTTTGTGTGGAATTCACTTTTAATGATTGTTACATAAAGAAGAAAGGCAAGGTTATTGCTAAAGGCACTAGACTTGGAAAGCTTTACAACTTAGATGCTTTTGTTGACACCAATGTTGTGATGCTAGCTGAGGGGGACAAGTTGTCAAATTTTGATCTTTGGCACAGAAGACTTGGACCAAACTCTTATATTGGCATTCTTATAAGAGTTTGGTCCTTTAATTTAGGAATCATGACCAAACAAACCTAACTAACCCTATGAATGAGATCTAACCTATCTAGGGTAGCATTCACACGTGTGGACCCACCTATGTACAAATCTAGATGGTTTAATCCAGCTAGATTTTCCAATTTTGACAATTTCTCACAACCTGTTTCTCATGTAAACATCTCGTTGAGATGTTCAACATTAGAATGTCCATTCAATAATGGTGCAGTATGCAAGTGAAGTTTGGTGAATTTACATCATATATTACAAAGAAGGTAGATCATCCCTATGTGATTCATATCGCGTTCATTTTGCAAACTCTTGGTTTTTCCAAGTTTTTGTCATACTAAAACATTTTCTTGGTTTGGATTGAGACTACAGAATAGATGTGGTAATCTAGAAGGTGAGGAGGAGTGATGAATTGCAATCATATAAAGGCAATAGAGCTCTAAACACCATTATAGAGAAAGGCATCCTTGTCTCCTAATCCCAACCGTGCAATTGCTTCTAGCATTAATTCCCAGAAAAAATTAGCTCTATTGTTTTATAGCACAGACTCAAATGAGGAAACTGTCGACATGGTCTTTGAGTGCCCAAAATCTAATTAGACTTGATGATTAACACCTTAGATATTATAGTGCCTGAACAACAGAATACATTGTTTCCCCAAGTGATTAGTGCTTTTGATAAATCGACTATCCTACTAGGCATTGGATTATACCTTCCTTTATCCAAAGAGGTCAATACCTTTGACTTCCAAGAGGTACGATGAAAAATATAGTCATTCATTTGGGTAGTCAATACATTTAACCACACTACATACTACAATGTATTTGATTACTTTAAGTAACCAATAGATGAGTTGCCTAGCCAATTACATGTTAACCGCCTTTTTACGGGGCATATGATTTTACAATGAATGCTTACATTTGATAACATAGAAAAAGTATTGCAACAATTCTTATTTATTAAATACAAACAAAAACTTTACTATTTGCTAAAATTAGAGATGCAATGAAAATGATCCAAGATGTAGTACAGAATCATGGGAATCCAGTTGATAGGTAGCGATTTCTTGCACCTAAGTTGACTTTGCACTACTTTAAGAAAGAATTCACAATTTAAGAAACAATTCACAACTGTGAGAGGCAATCAAAATGATAAATGAAATCAACAAACGCTTTCATAATACCTAGTCACTAGTGCCATTGCTTACACGTATTAATTTCAAGAAGTAAGTTCCCACAAATAAATTTTAGTTCTGACAGTAACAGTCCATGCAAAAACAATTACATTTCAGATTTTCAATTGAGAAACTACCATGAAATTCCAAGCAACTTTCAATTGGCAAACTGGTAGCGCATGCACAAAGAAAAGATACTACTTTTGTTTTCACAACACAGAGAAACAGAAGATATGTTAACAAATCTGTTGGTAGAGAAAATGTGCTTGCAAGCTGATCTCTGTGGTGAAAATAAATTGAATCGATCTCTCACTGCTTGTTGATCACTAACTGAATGGCGCGTGTTTGAAGAAGTCCAACCAGTAAATTGGTTGAAATCTAGAACGTATATGCAGGCTCGTGATCACTGACCCAGATGACGCGTCTTTGAAAACTCGTGATCACGTATATGCAGGCTCGTGATCACTGACCCAGATGACGCGTCTTTGAAAAGCAAAAAACCTTCATCTCCAATAAAAGGCAGACAAAAAAAGGTCGATTAAAAAGCCAGACAAGCAGCAACTGATGCGCAATTTCCACTGCAGAAACTAAACAAAGATATAAGTAAGAAACCTTCACCTCCAATTAAAGGCAGACAAAACAAGCAATTCATGTTTCAAATCAGCCAGGGCAACTATTTTAATAAATGCCATCTGTTTTAAGTTGATCTCGATCTGATTTAAGAAGAGCCAATGATTTTTCCACTGTAAAAGCTTTCTTCCAAGATTATCGCGTAACCGGCCATGTGCAGTTGTATTCACCAAGAGATCTCAATGAAAAATTAACTAAATCTTTGGGCAATATGTCTGTGGAGTATAATGTTTTAATGCTTTGGTCAATAGATGCTAGGCACCTTGCTCTATATATCATGCAAATGCTTCCTTTAGTGGAAATCATAAATAGACACTAGAGGAGTTCTAAATCCATAAAGACCCTTTGTGAAAATACTTTTTATATTTTTTTCTCAAATTTTGCTTACACATTGACCAATCAAAACACTCAAATTTGAAATCTACGTAACGTAGCTCATTAGAATTGAAAAAAAAAGTTTTCTTAATAATGCTATAATTCGGCGTCGGAGGCAGCCCGCAAGCATGACATGTTATTCATAGTATAATATGCAATTATCATTTAAAATAGCATAACTTTTAAACGTAGCTCCGATTGAGACGAAAATTATATCGTTGGAAAGCGCTCGACGAGCGCTTTCCAACGATACTCTACATGACCTATTTCCGAGCTACCGTTCAAAAGTTATGGCCGGTCAAAGTTTCAAACCCAAAAAAAAAAAGTCCACATATCCCTCTTGTGCGCGGATAGAGTACCGAGAGATATGCACGAATAGAGGTCTGCAACTTTGACCGGCCAGTGAGAGGGTACTCTATCCGGGCACAAGAGAGATATGTGGACTTTTTTTTTTGAGGTTTGAAACTTTGATCGGCCATAACTTTTGAACGGTAGCTCAGAAGTAGGTCATGTAAGGTACCGTTGGAAAGCTCTCGTTGAGCACTTTCCAACCGTATAATTTTTTTTTTGTCTCAATCAGAGCTACAGTTAAAAAGTAATGATATTTTAAATGAACCACAAATAGTAATGTACATAGAATGGTTAAGCATCGAAACTAGTGCGGGCAGAAATGAAAAACAATTTGGGCAGAAAATGAATTTATTTTGGTAATTTACATTAATAAACTTTGTCAATCTACGTGGCATTCCTTAAAGGGTCTTTTTTGGATTTAGAATTCCTCTAATGTGGTATGTACTGACTAGACAACTGTAAGCGCCCAGTTCGTTTCAGGTGCATATGATTCCGATCTGCTCTTAAAATACTAAGAAAAAAAACTGTTTATCTCCAAGAAAAGTACATGAAATTTCAGGATATGTTAATGCTGTAACTTTTGAGGATTTTTCATTGTTTTTGCTAGCGTTTTTACCTTTTAATCTTCCTTAATGGCATTTCTTAAATGTGTGCTACATGCTATTCCATTAGTTTTGGTTAGCCATGGTTTTTCTTTTTTCCATTTTCACTCAAGCACAGATAGTGCGAGCAATTTTTGCATGGAGATTTCTTGTGTTTGCGTTTAAAATAGAAGCTCATGAAATAGCTTTAAAATTGCTACACACAGCATCATTTAACAAGTATTATGCACGGGACTTCATGTACTGTTGCTCAAACAAAGACTGCTAATTAAGCAAGAGCCATCACACTTGCAACTCTTTAGTAGAATGAACCGTGAATATGATAGGCAGTTTCTGCTAACATGGTGGTGATGTAACGAATTTTGCTCCAGATTGGCCACAAAACTTGTTAAAGATTGAGTGCCAACAGAGAGAAAGCAACCTGAGTCTTTGCATTGACATCATGCAAAGTATTTTCAACACAATTTGTTCACTGCCCTTTGAGGTAGAGCCCATGATTCGGTGAGCCCATTTGGTAGTCTGACTATTAATGAAGGATCTTCATGCATCTGAAAGTGACGTTCATAGTAGTCATAACCAGATTTGAAATTTTTTTAAAGCATTTGAAGGCTGAGACTGTGAGCTCAGCATAATAGAAATTAAACTCTATGGAAGCTGGTTTGCCCTAGGATCTGATTGATCAAGACCCTCAAGAATAACTTATGCCATAATGGAACTATTGTCCTGCGGCAGCAAAAATGTGGCCACATAACATACACAAAATGACATCTAGACGTCCCTTGGCATTCTTAGGATATCCTGAGAGTACGCAAACGGATGAAATTTTCCCTGAGATATGAATGTCTTTGCAAATCCTGAAGACAAGCCTGCACCTGGATTGATCAAGTCTGCCACCTGCTTCAAGGAACATATTGAGCAGTGGTCGGATGTCTTGTCATGGACTCTGTATGTCTATGGAGTTCAATCAGCTTCTTCGTTTTCAATCGCTCATTTTCTGCGACAGTCTAAGAAAAGCCATAGAAATATGTTGGTCGTCTCACTTCAGATTCAAAGCAGATTTCCCAAAATGATTCTCAAGCTATTGTAGCATAAGCCTATCTACGCTATTAAGAACATGGGCACTTTCTGCAAAAACCTCAGAAAAGCCATAGAAATACGTTGGCTCTTACTTCAGATTTAGAGCAGATCTCTCAAAATCATTCTCAAGCTATTGCCGCATAAGTCTATCCATGCTATTGAGAACATGCTCACGTTAATTAATTGAGCTTGTGAAAACTAACTTCTGTCTATGAAGCCCAATACAGAAGCAATAGACATTATTAAAATTGGTTAATCTAGCATACCTCTGTCAACCTCTTAACTAGGTCACTTTTAAGCTTGCTCTTCTCCTCATACGCCTCCATTGCACTCCTCAACTCCATTTCCTGAAAATTAATATTTGCCCTGATATCTATCAAACAATTAACTACAAATTTTGAATTACTAAGTGTAGGATTATGAATCTTTAAGAACATTCACCTTATTGGTACAGTTTTGCTTGAGTGGTACCAAGTCCTGTTCAATAGATTCTATTTTCTTTCTGATCTTTGCAGCTTCTCTTGTAGTGGTAATACCTGAGACGTGTATTTCCTGTAAGCAAAAGATAATTGTTTGTAAGATCACCCATAGCTAGCATCAGGAATGCCATCTCCTAGTACCACTTCTCATAAAAAGAACAGATCAGAAAGCAGTTTCTGTTCAGCATCACTTCCCATTTTCAACTGCTTGGCCACAAAACAGATGCATCTTTCTAGTTAAGAAATGATAGTGCTTTGCCAAAAATGACAATTCAACAATGGAGATGATCTAAATTAAACTAGTATTATCGGTACATTGGTATGCTCTTTGGAACTTTTTAGGATGAAGTACATTTTATTCGAAAAATACCACAGCTAATAAGGCCGTACTCTCATAGCCAATGCCGGATTTCTCTTATTTGAGAAAATTGCGGATCACACTAGTAGTATAGAATATAATTTAACGAAAGAATATTCAACCTGGAAAGCTGCAACGAGGTCTGAAGATGGAAGCTGGTAAGTATGTACCATAGATAGGAGCAGTTCAGCAGTCCAGCAACCAGTTTCATGAGCGATAAACTACTGAATAGAAACATACTATTAGAACTTTGCTTTGAATATGTACATATAAGATAGCTATCTATTACATAGAAGTGAGTCCAGCATGGTTAGATACTTGCATACAACTGTTTGTCCTGGCTAGCCACCATTTCTCGCATCAATGCAATCATTTCTCCTTGCTGCTGCGCAATCATCTTCATGGATTCACTTATGCCGACAGCAAAATCATCCACACGGGTCGAAATGGCATGCTTCTTTCTAGAAGGCTTTCCCACCACTGCTCCTCGCAGCCTGCAAGTGTTAGAACACGGGCTGCTATCCATTGGCATCTCGCACTGCGGCAGGAAACCTCCGTCTGTGTTTGTGGTGGAAGCACTCTTGCTAGCTGACAAACTGCAGGAATTAGGATCCTCAAAGGTATTGTCAGCTGCATCCTTGTCAAGCCTCTCCGCACCTTCGCCTGCGTAAACAACATACCACAAGTACTTGGGGTGACTCGAAAAGATCTGTTCCATCCTGCAAAACCATTTCCACTCCGACACGCCACCTCGAAGCCGCAGCAGTTCCTTCTCATTCTTGTACTTCCTCTTCAAATTGCTCATCTTGTAAGAGCACTGTTTCCCATTCTTCACGTCTTTGCAGGCTATGAAGCTGCATCGATTATTCACATTGCGTGCCAATTCCTCCCACTCTTCTCCACGGAAATTCCTACAATTCATGGCAGACCATCTTTCTGCATACACATCCAACAGTGCTGCAGTGGCTTGCGCACTCCAAGCCACAGCATCCTTACCCGTTTCCTTGCCTTCCATCTCATCGACCTGCATCCTGGGCTGCTGCTGACTCTGGCTTCCAGCTGACAACAATTTACCCTCCCTGTCCCCAGCTCCACCAGCGATATTAGAGTGCTGCGCCAGCCCCAGGCTCAACCCCAAACCCTCTGCATCCCCCATCGCAGTTTTCACAACACAGCAGCAGGAAATCTAAACTCGCTAAATAACACCTGATCAAACACATCACAACCTTCATCTCTACAACCCAAACCCACCTCACAAATCCCCATCCATAACTCACATGCAAATCTGAGCTCTTCCATGCCCTCTATCCCTCCACCATACATGATAACAATACTACAACATATCCATTTCTGGTTTCTCTAATTCACAAGTAATCCAGTCTTCGCTTCATCCATATCCGATCAGCTGCTGCTGCTGGTTCGCCATTGTGTCCGAGGAGAATCTTGGGCTCATCTCGCGCCGGAAGCTTCGTCTCCTCACGCCATCGCCCGCTGGCTCGTGTGAGTGCGTGTGGAAAGCGAGCGAGCGAGAGAGAGAGAGAAAGAGAGAGAGAGAAGAGAGAGAGAGAGGGAGGGGGAATAGGGAGCTTTTGTGCTGCATATGATAATTTGGGTTTTTCATTTTTCTTTTGGGGGGGGGGGGGGGGGGCGGGCAAGCTTCTGATGTATATGATAATTTGGGTTTTTGCATATGATAATTTGTAGTAGCGGTAACTTATAAGTTATTGTGACTATTTGCTAAAAGTCATTTTGTTTCGATAAGTTTGGGCATTAAGTTATTTTTTTTAATTTTATAATCTTTTAAAATTAAATGTTTATTTTATTTTTCCTTTTTAAACATTTGAATGCCATGCACGTCGGACAAAGCTTTTCACGATATATTGATCACTTGGTCTTTTATTACTTATGTGTGGGTGAACAATGCTCGCCAAAAAGCTTCCGACTTAACTTATAAGAAGCCCGCAACATTTCTATGAAGTTGATAAAAATTTACAATAAAAATCTTAAATGTGGGAATTTATTACCGAAACAACCAACTGATTCTAAACAACTAAAAGCCTTACAAATCCAAAAGTATAGTAGCAAAATATTAGTTTCAACGATTGGCCCGTTGCCTTTGTCTATTTTTACAACCATTGGTGTCGGGTGGGCTCTTCTTCACTTATTTGGCTACAAATTACAATTCCCATTAGAGTCTTCAACATCTTCCTTGGAAACTAAATGTATTGGGAAATGGCCATTTTAGTGATCTTTGCACCGGGTTCAACGACTGTTCATTTTACGACTATTGAACTAGGTGCTAGCTAAGGTCACTAAAAAGAACATTTCCAAGCATGAAGGATTGTTTTTGGCATTATACATTAAAACTCAAAATATTTTTGTGGCCCATAGATTTTGACTTTTTACGAGGCATGATGTGATGTCTTTATGGACATTATATGAGTCTATATAAAATGCTTCTCAAAAGTTCCACGAGCTTCAACATTTTGTAATGTGTCACATGTCGCATTCACAAATGATAATTTACTTCATAATATTTTATTTCACTGTCCTTTTTCATAAAACAACTCACATACAAAGATGAAACCATAATTTCAAGAGAAATGAAGTTATTTGCATGATTTGAACCAAATGCCAATAAGATTGTTTTTTAGCATTGATAACTCCTCATTTCCCTCTTTATTTGTTGTTAAGGATCAACTACTACGTTCTTCATGTAAGAGTCAACTAAAACGTTATTGGATAAGTGCATGTTTCGACCCTCGTGCTTTTCCTTGATCTTAATTATGTGACGTACAATGTATTGTTGTTTTCCATGGCTCCATAACACTCTTTGTTACATGTGACCACTCTAGCAAGCCCTTGTAGTTTTTGTCTTAGCCTTAGTATGTGATGTAAATTGTACTTTTATCCTTGACAATATTTAAGAGTATTTGCTAGATGTGAATGAGCCTTTGTACTCTTCTTTTTAGCTTAGCCTTACTATGTCCTCCATCACAATGAAGTTTTATAAAAGTGATATATGACAATGGAAACCCAAGCTCAAAGTGTGTGATGTGCTTGAGATGGGGATATCGAGGAGCCAACATGGTAAAAAGTTGACTTGGCCAATAAATGTTGACATTGTACAATCTATACATTGTGCACAAAAAAGAAACTATAGGGAGCTTTTAGCGTTTTCACTAATCTTCTACAAACCTATGGTTTTTTAAAAGTGCATTTTAATGGGCTTATGGGACAAAATTTGCCTACTTTTGTTTTTGGGATGAACTTTTGCATGAAAGAGTTTTCTCCCACAAAGGTCATGCACTTCTTAGCAAACATATCTCATGGGCTTCATGTCGTAAAGCATGACACATGTGTCAAACTAGCTACGCAATTCCAGCCTTGCATTAAGTTCAATAAATGATCTATTGATATAGTATAAAGTTTGCAACAAGAGTCAACAACCCTGAAAGATTACAGAAAGGAAAAGGTCTAAACTTCTCACAATTACAACTTTGAACAGACAAACTTTTTGTGCCTAAAGAGAATCACAAAAACTTGTGTCTCTTCAAATACCAATATGCCTTTGGATTTACATGATTATATTTTAGCTTGTTGTATCCATGCTTGCTAGTTGATTTTTTTATGCTGAACATAAACCTTTTCGATTCTATTAGCCAGTTTCCTATCTTCAACGACATCTAGAACCTCAGCATGAAATTGTTCATGAAGCGTGATTTGTATGATAGTGTTTTCTCATTTTTTTTTGGTGGCATCCTTGCAGTTGCAGGTTGTTGCAATTGGCATTGCAAGTTGCATGTTTGGTTGATGTGTTTCTTCGCACTTTACTTTTTAGTATGAATATGGGACCTTGGATGTTTCCTTGATGATGTTGTTTCCTACAACCAAAAATCGTATTTGTCCTATTGAAAGCCTACAAATAAACAAGTAGATGGTTGTATGGGTCAAATTCACATGTGTACTAGATGCAAAATGCGACATTGGTCGTGAAGATTCTTTTGTAAGCAATGTTGTATTAGTATGCAATGGATTTAAAACGATTATAATCTTAACAAACTTTAGATAGCAATACACACTTACTTGATCCATTATTATAGCAAAAGCTTCACTTGCAGAATGTCTAGAACTGTGTCGATTTGTATTGGACCTTTTGTTATCTTTGTACCATCATCTGACAAAACGGCCAATTTTTTTTTCCCAAGGTCCATTGTAACTGCGTGCAAAAATTATGCGTGCGTCGTGTCTCTCTAATCATTGATCTGAATTTTGTAGCCAAAGTACAAATTTATTATTGTGTAATAATTTTTCTTTAGCGTTGAGTCGAAATGTTGTATTGTTGATCTGGTTTGTTGTGATTGTTGTAGGAATGTTTATCAAAAAGATGTTATACAATTGTTTCAAGAAACTTGAATTAAGAACAGCATGCAAAAAGATCTCTTTAAAATTGTTATTCTATGTAGTATTCGAATGAAAGTAGACATTTAGCAAACGAAAATGGTATAACGTTATGAAAGAACAAGCATGTACTGTACCTTTAATTGGATCTCCATGATATTGACTCACATACTTATCTCTCTCATGCTTTTTCTATTCAACAAACCTGCTAAGAGCTAAACTGGTTTTAACCTTGTTTGTACATATATGGATCAACGCCAGAACATTTGTTTTGTTGTGGGATCAATCTTTTCCATGGACAAGGTTGCTTCAGAAGAGCTCTTGTAGTTACATGGAATCATATATTCTAGTTAATGTCAAAAATGTCATTTAGGAATCTAAATCCTAAAGAAAATTTGTATGCTTGCCTCCTTTGAATCATAATCGTTGTCAGATGCCATTTCTCATTGTGGTAATCTATAAACATCATTAAGGGGTAATAGATTTAAAAACATGAAATGGAATATGAAGACAAAAGAGATGGATGGAAGTGATTAGGTCTCAAAATTTTGATGATATATTGTGGTAAACTTTGGCGAACTTGAATAATATATGGAAGATTCAGAATGTGTAGAATGGCACATGGTAATGATTTGTTATATGATCATGGCACATGGACAAATAGCCAAATGCCAACAATTTTTTTTTAATAAATAGGAGACATTTTGGCATAGATTTCACACAATTTTTTGAATTTTTCACTCCTCATGTCACTTTTGAGCACACTCTTCACCCTTAGCATTCACCAAGTATCTTCCCATGCTCAAAATAGATATTATGTTGATTTCGCCCAAATTTCATTTTTAGTGTCAAAGCCATTTTGGAGGCCAGCGAAGGTTAGTTTTGAGTGTACGGTCTCTGGCAGAGATTCAAAGACACCAAAAATAGTAAAGAACCAGAGAACCGTCGCCAAACTAAAAATCTATAAACCTTCGCCAGTTTGTTAGTAGGTATTTTTCCTTGTTATATAGCTCCAACCAGTTCGGCGAAGGCTATTTCCTAGATAAAATTGGTCGACGAACGTTCCTACCATTCTGTGAAGCTTCCAAGTCTCAAGAACCCTTGCCAACCTTTGCTAGTGCATCAAGAACCTTCATTAAGCTCAAGATAGTCATAAAACATTGTTTTGCAGTATCTATGAAGTAGGTGAAGGTTAATAATATTAATAACTAGTCCGACAAATGTTTTCAGCCCTCAAAAGTGCCTAACAGCCATCTGAACCTTCGCCAGACCATCTCTCATCGAGATGAACTCTCACTAGCCCTCTAATAATCATTTAAGATCTCCTTGCAAGTTGGCGAAGATTGGTTAGCACCAGAAGGACAATAGCGAAGGTTCATCAGAGTGAGTAAACGAGCGTGATCAAACATCATTCAAATTACAATAAGCATTCATCTACGTTATACACAAATAGAAATGCGTATTGTTGCTATATTATACTGAAGCACAACAATAAGTTACAACCAGAATAGTGGAGAAACTTGGAGGCTCAAAATCATTCGTCTCATGGACAGAGTATCATAGAGAATGTGTGAGGAAGATGCATTTATACACCACATCTTTGTATCTAATTATAATCAATGTTTGTCATCTAACTAGGTACTTTGTCGCACTCAGGGAGTAGTTGAACTATGATGACAAAATAATAGCTGTATACTAAATACATAGTCAAGCAATTCGGGAGAAGATTACATCCCTAGAGACAAATGCTACATTGGTGGATGGATCGTAAACTTTGTAAGCTTTATGTTCATCAGGATAGCCAATGAAAATACATTTATTTGTCCTACGATCTAGCTTCTTCCTAAGTTGTTTAGGAATGTCAACAAAACATACACAACCAAAGATTTTTAAATGGTTGACACTAGGCTTGTTTCCATGCCATATTTCATAAGGAGTTTTGTTGTTGACGGCTTTAGTGTTGGATCTGTTTTGTACGTAACAAGCTGTGGCTGTAGCTTTTGCCCAAAAAATTGCAAGTAGGTGCGCTTGATGTAACATGGATCTGGCTAAGTTGAGAAGTGTTCAATTCTTCCATTTTGCAATTCCATTCCGTTGAGGAGAATAGGAAGTTGTGAATTGTCTTCAAATGCCATGTTCAGCCAAGTAGTCGGGGGACATCTCGTTAGAGAGGTATTTGCCGCCACCATTAGTTCAAAGAGCTTTCACTTTTGTAGACGTTTGTGTCTCAGCCACGGCCTTGAATCTTTTGAAGCATTCAAAGGCTTCTGATTTATGGTTAATGAACATGACTGTAGACCCTCTAGAATAATCATCTATGAAAGTGATAAAAAATAAATTGCATCTCCTAAGGATGGAGTTGGCATTGGACCACAAAGATTGCTATGTATAAGGTCTAATACATGCTTTGTTTTGATAGAATGTGATTTGGAAAACTTGCTTCTAGAGTGTTTTCCATAGATGTAGGATTCACAAAAGAAAGGCTTCCTATCCAATGAAGAAGGAAAATACAATCCATCAACTAGATTATTACAACGGATATAAGAAAGTGATCTTGTATTCACGTGTCCAAATTGACTATGCCACAGAATAGCATTATTGTTTACATTTTCGTGAGAGATACTAGCTAATGCAATTAAGTTAGAGAGTAGATATAAATTTCCAACTCTAGTACATGTACTTAGAGTAGTATCTTCATCGAAGATTCTACATTGTTCAGAAGAGAAAGTAAAAGTGTAGCCCTCATCAGTTATCTTAGAGAGTGATAACAGGTTCTTTTCATAGCTGAGGTATGTGAAGAACATTGGGAACACAAATAGAAAGATCATTGTTGAACGTAATCTTAACTGTCCCTTTGTCTTTCATGTGTATGGTGTTTGAATCTCCAAGGTAGATGATGATGGAAATGAAAGGCCGGAAAAAGCCGACTTGACAGGAGAGCTACTACTATTGACTGCGATCTAATTCTCTTCCAAGCCCCAGATCGCCACTGCACATCTGTTGTAAAAATCAAACTTGTAAACAACAGATAATATTGAGTAAAAACAACAGCGGAAATTTATCTACTGATAGCATGCATTCCAATATCTCAGATCATACACATCACAGAACAAAGCATTGAGAAAAATCCCTTCTAAAATCAGAGTTGAATTTTACAATATTTTCTTGAGCATTGTCTGTTTTTCAGATTAGCGCGTTGGCGCGAGAAAGATGTTCTCTCTCACGAAAATGACTAGCTACTGCTAATTTGTGAAACACTTTGTGTCCGTAACTATCTTCTTGACTGTCTTGATGTGTCTAGCAATACATATATTTAGAGTAACAAATCTGATTAGAGAGATTAAATGATCTACAACTAATCTCAGATTAGAAGAGATGTGGATTAGGCATGTCCCAACGCTCTTCTGCTGATGCCATCATATCTGATCAGAAAGCTGTACTACTTGGTACTCGTTTGATCTTCCTGGTCTTTTAAAATGTGAAGAGTTTTGTGTCGTGAACAATTTCGTGTCGCGTCGTGTCGTTGGAACTTCTCCTTTTGCTCGTGCATTAGCTTCCTTCTGCCCGTTCGACAGTGTCTTCACACTACAGGCCTTCGCCTTTTGCCTGAAGACCCTTTTAAAATTTTAAGGACAGTGTCGTCTTTTTAAGGGCACTTTCACTTTTCCAAGGGCACCTTCGTGTTTTCAAGGGCACTTTCGCTTTTTCCCGAAAAAGGCGAAGGTAGGCCTGAAAATATTTTTAAGGCATTTTAGAAACAGTGTCTCTTTTTTCTCAAAGGGTGAAAAAGATGAAGGTAGGCCAGAAAATTTTCTAAGGCATTTTAATAATAGTGTCTCCTTTTTTGCAAAAATGCGACAATGTCAGAAAAAGTTGTCAGAATAATTTTCTAAGTGTTTTAGGCCTCATGCTGAATTTTCTTCATGGCACAAAAATGCAAACTGTGCAAAAAAAAACAGCTCAAAAATGCAGACTGTGCGAAACGTAGTTCAAAATGCACATACGCTAAAAATAACAAAGAAAAAAAACGAAGAAAAAATACTAAGGCTTTGAAAGATAGAAACTCTTGGTTTCTTCAGCTCCCTCTCAAAGCTGGTATTTTTCTGATTCCTAAGCTTGCACGCTGTTTCTCAAAGATTGCATTGTCAAGAGGCTTTGTGAATATATCAGCCACCATCTACTTCGTTGGAAACTCGGTCCTCAATCTGTCTTTCTCAACCAGATCTCTTATCAGATGATATCTGATAGCAATGTGTTTCATCTTGGAATGAAATACTGGATCCTTTGTTAGATGAATGGCGGATGTGTTATCCATGAATAGTAGCAGCGGCTCATTGGAGTTCTCTCCCAGTCTGTCAAGGAACTGCTCGAGCCATGTAAGCTCATTTGCCATCCTGGCTGCTGCAACATACTCTGTTTCATGGGATGATTGCGCAGTCATGGTCTGCCTCCTGCTGATCCATATCATAGCTGCACTAGTTGTTATTGTGCACCCTCTTGGGACGCTCTTGGAGTCATCTTTCAGGGATGCCCAGCTTGCATCGCTATAGGATTTGATCTGGAATCCTTCACGTTGAGAGAAACACAGCCCATAATCTTTCGTCTGTTGAAGGTATTGTAAAATTATCTTGGCTATCTTCCAGTGCGTAGGCCTTGGACTAATATTAAATTGGCTCATTCTGAAAACTGTATAAGCAATATCAAGACATGTATTATCTACTAAGTACATGAGTGATCCGATTAATCTCCTGTATGGCATGCTCTACATGGTTTCCTGCTCTTCTACATTCTGCGGGCAATATTGCTTGGTCAGAATCGTTCCAGCTACCATCGACATATTAGCTCCCTTGTAGTCTGTCATTTGAAAATCATCAATGATTTTTTGGATGTATCTTCACTGGTGAAAATATAGCTTCCCTTCGTCAAGATCTCTAGCAATCTACAATCCTAGATAGCATCTTGCTTCCCCTAGGTTTGATATTTCAAAATGCTGTGAAATATTATGCTTCACTTGAGCAATCAAACTGTAGGCTGCTGCATATGCAAATAGTAGGCGTAAGGACGAATGCTTTACAATTGGAGAAAAGGTTTTAGAATAGTCAACACCATATTTCTGAGAGAAACCTTCCGCCGCCAATCTGGCCTTGTATTTTGATACGTTGCCATCAGGTCCATACTTGTATTTGAAAACCCATTTGCAGTTTACAGTCTTCATGTCTACTGGTAATGGTTCCAGATTCCAGACATTGTTCTACTCCATGGAATTCATCTCGTCTTCTATTGCTTTAATTCACTTGTCCTTATCTGGACAGCTGATAGCTTCCTCATATGTTTGAGGTCCTTCTTCGAATCCACAGAATTCCTCTGATATAGAGACTGAGCTATCAAGTACAAATTTGATGGGTGCTCTTCTTTCTCTCATGGATCTTCTTGGAGAAATCATAGTCAGATCGATGGCCTTGCCTCTGCTGACTGCTGAATTGCGGTGAGTAGCAAGTGTCCTGGGGGTACAAGATGTGCGCCTTGCTGCTTGTCATCTGAATAGTCACTCTGTTCACCTGGAATTTGAGCATCTTGTTCTAGGTGCTAAGGGTCCACTCCCTCTATAGATGTTGGCAGGTCATAGTAGCCTCTGGTCAAGATTTCGTAGCCAATTGGATCTCCGTTAGCCATTGTCTTTGACTTCTCTGACAGTCTTGATTTTTCTGCTATTAGGTATGTAGATCCTGTAGTATGATGAATGAACATCATATCCTACGAGGAATCCCTGCTCCACCTTTTCATTCAACATCTTTCTTTTCTGATCTGGAATGTGGGCGTATGCAACACATTAAAAAATGCGCACATGTGTCAAACTTAGTTTGTTGCCCCACCAAACCTCGTGTGGCGTGGTATGTGCAACACTGGATCTGCCTATCCTGTTTTGTAGGTAGTTGGCTATAGCTACTACTTCGTCCCATAAGAATTTTAATGTTTTTAGATAGGCCATCATGGATCTCGCAGCTTCCATGAGAGTCCGATTTCTCCTCTCTGCCACACCATTGTGCTGTGGTGTGTAGACTGCAGTCTGCAAGTGAAGTATGCCTCTCAACAAAGCGTTTGGAGACGTATTCTCCTTCTCTGTTTGTTCTCAGTTGTTTCACCTTCTTATCAGTCCATTTCTCAGTCGCATTGGAGAAATCTGGCTGTTGTTGTTGGTGCTTCTTTGCTTCGTTGTATATGCAGATTCGACATTCATTGATGTCATGATTAGCTCTCTTGCAATATTTGCAGAAGATCTTCTTGCGTGATCCACTGCTCTCATTTTGAGTATGAGGCTTCTGTTGTTGTTGCTGCTGCACTCGATTCTTGCTCTTGAATTAGTCTTTCTTCTTGGTGTACAGGGCCACGGACTTGTCTTTGATGGATAGGCCACTATTTTTTCTCCACATTTCTTCTTGAAGAAGATGACCGATTGCCTTTTGCAGAGTGAGGTCGTGTTGTGTGGAGATCATTGCCACAAACTGTTCATACGACTTTTGAAGAGAAGAAAACAAGGTCATAATGGCATCATCATCTTGAATAGCACATCCTACAGCTGATAATTGATCCATTAAAGACTTAAAGCTATTGATGTGAGAAGTGATGGCAGTAGAATCAGTCATGCTAAGTGTAAAGAACTTCCTTCTAAGGTGTAATCTAGTGGGTACATTTTGAGTCTCGTATAGATTTGATAAGAAATTCAGTGCTTCCTTAAAGGTTTTGCACGTGGTAACATGGGATATTTGAGAGTCGGCCAGATTGAGTATAATACATGATAAGGCCTTCTGATTTTTGATCTTCGATGCCTTTACTTGATCACCATCTTCTGGTTTCAAGTCAGAACTTTCTACTACGTCTCAAAGATCTCTATCTATCAACATCATCCGGAGTTTTAACTCCTATATTTAGAAGTTAGACCCATTGAACTTGTCAACGATTCTAGCTTCGTTGGATGATGACGACGAAGAGTTACCAATATGAGATATGTTAACAGTAATACAAATAGAATAATCTCTCAGTTTATTGAGCGAAGCTCTAGTACCAATCTGATAGGGCGGTAGAACGTGAACGAAAAAGAGATAAGAAAAGAGTTGCGGAACGACTCTCCTATTATTATGGGCTACTACATGCAAGAACAATCTAAAAGAATGTAAATGCTAAGTTATAGTAACAACTCAAGCGCTTGGCCCAACATGATCTTAAGAAATCTATTTGTACTAAAAAACAAATGGATGAATGAGTACAATCCACTGAAGATATTAGATATGGTGTGTGTGGTATTACTACAAATGGATTTTAATAAGAAGTTCAGATCGGAATATCAAAGTGATTAAGCGGTGTGATAATGCAAGTTCCTCAGGCGTCAAAGACAGCCATCGTTTGATCAGAAATTGAGAAGTCGTAGACGTCCGTGTTCTGATCAAAGTGAGCAAACGAGTATGATCAAACACAAGTGAAGTGCATTCAAATCACAATAAGCATTCATCTACATTATACATAGATAGAAAAGTGTATTGCTGCTATATTGTACTGAAGCACAACAATAAGTTACAACCAGAATAGTGGCGTAACTTGGAGGATCAAAATCATTCGTCTCATGGACGGAGCGTCATAGAGAATGTGTGAGGAAGATGTATACACCGCATCCTTGTATCTAATTATAATCAATGTTTGTCATCTAACTAAGTACTTTGTCGCACTGAGGGAGTAGTTGAACTACGATGACAGAATAACAACTGTACATTAAATACATGGTCAGGCGATTTGAGATCGCTGACTGGACCAGAATGTAGCATATTTTCTCTCACTTCACATTTTCGAGAAGTGGCTGGAGACATTTCTTGTAAAAATAGGCGACCTTCATATTTTTCACGAAAAAATCGAAGGTGTTGAAAACAGTGCCTGTTTTGTCGCATTTTCGAGAAAAAGACAAAAAACGCGAAAACGCTGACAAAAAAGTTTACTGTTCTAAAAGAAGTTAATGTCGAGAAATAGTGACATTCATGAAATTGTCGAAGAAGTCAGACACTTCGGTTGATGAACGAAGTTGTCAAAGAAGTCGAAGACTTCAGTTGATGAATGAAGTTGTCGAAGAATTTGGAGACTTTGGTGACTTCGATGTCGAGTCACTTGATTGTTGAAGAAATCGAGGGTGATCAGGCCTTTGATGTTCTTCATGACTCTCTGACATTCGAATGTAGAATTAGACAAGAATGGATACCCTTTGATGTAGATTAGTTGAAAAATTGATGAAGCTGACTTCGACTGATTCGACTTTGTGTAAAATTGAAGGTTGTCGAACTGCTAGCAGAAACTCGTGTATTTTACCAAACATTGTTCTGCACATAGAATGCGAGTAATTTTGTAGAATAGTAAAATATGAAACTTTATAATTCTTGCAGGAAGAGTCTTGAAAATAGAAATTGTATTCACCAAGGAAACAACTGTGCCAGACTTAATTTCCAACAGTTCAGTGATGGGGGCCAACGTAGTCCCCCATACCCCTGCACTGGGGCATCACCAGGGACACCCCAAACCCATTGAGGCCTCGAACCCCACCCGCCCACGACACCATCATTGCCAACCATTCCTCCACATCTGTTACCATCCGCGTCGCCACAATGTGCATTTTTTTATACCATCTCCATTCAATAATACATTAGTATAACCTTGATTTTGTTCGTCTATTATATCCATCTGTCACTCCACTTTCTATTTTTATTCTTAATTTTTTCATCCAAATTTATCAATTATTTATTTGCTCTTTTCTTTTTCTGTGTTAAAAAGACCGTCGAGCTGAATTTTCACATCGAGGGAATCCATCAACATTCGAACCCTTGTGTGCACGATGCGGAGTTAATCGTCCATGCTGAGATTGTCAGATGCAAAATCCACAAATAGCCAGGAGGCATTTGGCTTATGTATATCGGCAGAATGCACCTGTGTTGTCCAATCCACCTATAGAAAGAATGCACTACAAACGAAAAATCCTAGTGCCACCAGGTTGTGAAACAAGTGAAGAAGTTCCAAGTTACGCAGACACACCCATGGGTAAAAGGACAATGACATCACAAAAGACAAAGTTGGTAGAATCCATCAAGCTAGTGATAGTTGAGGAAGTCAAGAAATTGGCAACCGAGGAAGTCCAGAAGGTTCTATCAAGGATCTTGGCACAATCAATGCAAAGATTTCTTAGTGTTGAATTACAAGGGAACCAGTGTCAACAGGATGACTTGAAGACATTTCATCACAAGATCCAAGGGAAAGTACAATCACGTAGCCTCTTCAAATGGGAAGTGCACTGACAAGGGGAAGACTAAGGTCAATGATTGTCCTTCAACGAGCAAGATTCAACCAAAGTCTGATTATTCCACAATGTCATAGACCACCAACACAATGCCAAATCTGGGTATATCCATTCACAAAAGGCCAAATCCAGGGAATCCAAGCCGAAACAAGCCTTCAGTCTAGCAAGAGCCAGCGCTTAAGGTATCAAGGACTTGTTCTCAAGCAGTACTATTGATTTCTGAAGAAATTCTTCAAGTGCAGGCTTATCATGAACACTTGGATAGACTAAGCAGTCAATCAACCATGTCATATCCTCAGTACCAATTGAGTGAATGCACGACAATACCACTAGGAGAAATAGCGTAAGCCTACGAGGATCACTATCAACCAGTCTTATCTTGGGAGCCTTCGAGGGATTGTCTCGATTGCCCATTTGTCGAGGAACAAGGTTATCAAGAATGGCCACCAAACCCATATGTGTATTATTGAAAATTTGGCAAGTCCAAGTTCTTGCAAATCACCATCATCCAATAAAGTCTCAGGTTTTACATAAGCGATTTCTTATCCACGTTTTTTTTGAAGTAGCTCGTCACCAGCAATAAACGTATCGACAATTCTCTTCCACGACAAATAGAGGCAGGTGCCGTGGGACTGCAGCACTCTTTAGGTGGAAGATACTGTTAGGTGCCTAGTGGGTCCCGCCACTAAAATACTATTGGCCAAGCCTTACCAAGTGGGCCCCACCATAGTACACTACTGTACATGTAGAGTAATAAGTGTGAGGGCACTGGCATCCTACGCGTGTAAGCCCAACCCAATGAGCACAAGTAGCAAGTTGTAATTCATAGGAATAAGCGACTAGGGGCTTCAAACTCTAAAATGACATTAGAGGCCCTAAGTCAAGTTGTCAATAAAAAGCTGAAAGGGCCCAAATTAGAACTCACATGATACATGTGAGTTCCCCTTGTGCTTTCTTAGCACCATTAGATTTAGTTTGTGTGTATTTGAAGTGCTTGGATTAGAATCTTTGTCCCAATGAACTGGCCAACCAAAGTGAAGGAGACTAATCTCTTAAATCTATAAAAGATTGCCATTTTCTGTGTATTGTATCTTTTATCTCCTTCTAATAAAACTTTGTTGATTTCTCTATTAGTTTCTCTCTCTCTCTCTCTCTCTCTCTCTCTCTCTCTCTCTCTCTCTCTCTCTCTCTCTCTCTCTCTCTCTCTCTCTCTCTCTCTCTCTCTCTCTCTCTCTCTCTCTCTCTCTCATGGATAGTACTCTACTTTATTTTTTCTATTTGGAATCATAAGCTTTGCAAGGTATATGACCCTCAAAAGTTTTTTAGTGGAAAAAGTTTAAACCTCCACCTACATTTATTGCAATTTCAAAGGTCAAGATCACATGTCTCTCATCGTACAGCTAAAATTGGTTCCTTCCTCTACAAGTGATCTCACCTATAATAAAGGTGGTGTGCTTCATCTTCTCCTCCCACGCCCCCTTTCACTCTCCTCCTTCTCCTCTTGGCAAGACAGGTATGGAGTTTTCAACGCCCTCCCTCCTACGATTGAAGATAGTTCTACTGTTCATATAGTATGTACATTCAATACTTCTCTATTCTTGCTATCAGAATGAATATTAAGCAAATATATTGCATATTTGTTAGCAACTGTGCTAACACAGAGAAAATAAAAAAATAATAAAACTCCGTGGCATGTGTTTTGTAAGACCACGTACGAGTATCTGTCAATAAACTTCAAGCCATGGCATGTGTTTTGTAAGTCCATGAGTAGAAGCTTAAATAATAATAATATAGCTTAAACTTAGATTTAGAACTTATACTTAGGAAACTTAAGATTAGAAATATTTTATCTTAAGTTGTCCTAAGTTAAGAAAATTGAAGTTCTAAATCCTAAGTTAGAAGTTCTAGAAAGGCTAGAAACAGATTAGTCCCATAAGTTAGTAGACACTTATGGAAGACCCTCCTTGCCATAAAAGGAGAGGTATTTGCATTGTAAATGACACTTTTGAGATTAAGCTATCCTGCTCTCTATTTTGGAGAATTATCATTCTATTTCATTTGTGTTCCCCTTGGAAAGGTGCATAGCTTGAGGGAAGGTGCTCGGGCCTCCGCTTGCCTCCTTTTCATCGGTTTTATTGTGGCATGTTCATTATTGCTTATTTGTTTAGTATTAGCCGCAATCTCATTTTCTTACCCTTCGAGTGTTAATCTAGGATTAGTCTAGTCACCTTGCTAGTTGGGTAAGCCTTAGCAAGAATTTTCATTGTTGTTACTAATTAGTTTGTTTTCGTTTCGGGCACTAGTTGGGTAAGCCTTAGTGCTCTCATTCCTTCATATTTTTGTTGAAGCTTTTGTAAAAACTTAAAGAGTGGACGAATCTCTACATCCTTATACTACACCCATAAGTGGATCTAGCCACCGCACTCACTAGAAATACTTCTAACATTGGCGCCGTTAGCGCTTTTTAAGTATTTTTCTACCTAGCTTCTTCTCCTTTCTTTCTTTTATTTCTTGCTTCCGTGTTGTATGTTTGCTTATGTGCTCATCTCTATCTACCAACAAACAGCATGCGTCATCTCTCCAGGTCCTACACGAGCTACGGAGCAACTTCTCAAACCAAGGGAAAGCAACAAAAGAGTCAACTTGGGATTTTCTTCAAAAGAAGTGACCCAAGTGACATTTTTCACAACCAAACAGATATATCAGAATTCGTCAGTTTGTCTACTACCCTAACAGACCCTGATCTTTCATTTTATCACCTCCATGAATTTTGACCACATTCAGATTTTGAGAAAACAGCCCGTTATACTGTCAAAATCCCTTATTTCTTATCAAAATCTTTGATCTCATTAAGATCAGTCCTTCAGCAGCTCCATGAATTCTATCTCATAGATTTTACCCGTTTACTAACAGAACATCACATCTTTCTCTATATTCCCTATCTGCCAGTCAAACCTCTCTGTTAGAATTTGCCATCAAGCCTAAGAATTTGCCCTCACAAAACACGAATTCCCTGTACTATCCGAGAATTCTAAATCGCCAAATTTTTTCAGAAAATCTAAAAAAATCACTATTCTGACATTCTATATACTTGTTCAGAATTCGCGAGTATTACAGTTAGATTTATCTGCCTCTCCACGATTTCTCAGCCTATTTGACGAATTCTATAACAATAAAAAAGATCGAGTTTTGTCCTACACTATCCATTCTGCAAGCAAACTGTCTTTTTTGTCAAGTACAGTTATGCCCTGGTACTCTATATTCTGCATCATGTCTCGTGACTGTGCTGAATATTCTAACCCAACTCCTCCATGAATGGAACGAAGAATTTCATGTATCGATGCACCAAAGTACAATGGCTAATCTGACCCAGTCCGATTTCTCCAAGAATTTGATAATGCATGCCGTTTTTATGAAGATACCTCTAAAACTGAAAAGCTTCGCCTATTTCCCATGGTATTTTATGGCACCGCCAAGGAGTGGTACTTGAATCTCGAAACTCCTGATCTTGCTTCTTGGACCACTCTCAAGAACACTCTCATCAAGCGTTTCAAACATTTCAAACTGACTCAGAGCCCGTTCATTCAAATTACTCATATCAAGATGCGTCGCGAAGAGTCTGTTCGAAACTACATTGAGCGTTTTAAACATCTCAAAGTAGAATGTGTTGATGAAAATATCACTGAACGCATGGCCATAAAACTATTTTTAGTTGGATTGCCTAAAAACATCCGCCGTGAACTCAAACTAGTTGATCTTTATGATCAACTTAAAGATGTGATGACCGATGCTATCCGTGAAGAAGACGAAGGTTTCAATGATGACTTTGACCATCGTGAAAAGAAATCTAAGAATCCGGATTGTCCTAAGTCTGATAATATTGCTCACTCTTCTGAAATTCTATATCAAATGGAAACTTGGCAAAAAGCTCAACAATCACATATGGATAAACTCACTGCCGATTTCCAAACCGCCATGAAAGAAATTGCTGAAGAATCCTTTCCAACAAGAGAAAATGTTTGGTGTCCAATCTGCTCACAGCATCACACTGCTAACGAATGCCCTCAACTACGAAATTACTTCCCAGCAGCCACCAGACCCACCGTTTATCAAGCTTACCGCCCCTACCCGCCACAACAACCTGTGCCACGACCAGGGGTTTACCAACCACGTAAATTGTCTTTTAATCCCACATTGATCACAAAGATCATTAAAGTCATTAGACTTGTACTCACCTCCACTATCTAATCTTAGGACTTTGATCTTCCTACCTGTTTGATTTTCGACCAATGCTTTGAAGCTCTTGAAGTTGTCAAATGCATCTGATTTCTTCTTCAAGAAGTAGATCCACATCTTACGTGACATATCGTCAATAAAGGTCATGAAATAGAAGGCTTTATCCTCTTAGGCCCGCATAGATATGTGTGGATTAAATCCAGGATGTTCTTTGCTCTTGCAACACCCTCTTTATTGAACTTCTCTCGATGCTACTTCCCATATACACAAGATTCGCACATCAATTTCAAGTGATCTTCTATGGTAGGCAATCCTGTTACCATATCCAATCTTCTCATCAAACTGAGGCTTCCCAAGTTCAAGTGACCAAGCCTCTTATGCCACAACTCAGTTTGCGATGGAATGGACGATACAAGTCCATGTTGCCCCTTGATTGTAGCATTCAGCCTGTACAATTTTGTATTGGGCTCCCTTACTACATCCGCAATAACTTTGAACTTTTGGTTCACATCCTTCACAAAGCAACGATCATGGGCAAATTCTACTTTCAACTTTTGATCAGTAATGACTCCAACAGAAAGTAGATTTTTCTTCAAACCTGGTACATAAAGTACATCCTTGATCATCCTACTTTTGCCATCAGGTAGTTGGATTGAAACAATGCCTATTCCCTTGATCTTGCACACCTCACCATTTTCTTGTGAAACAGATGTTCCATTATCCAATACTTTCAAGTTACTGAACCAATTCTTGTTACCTGTCATGTGTCTTGTGGCTCCCAAGTCAATATACCATGCTTGATCATATTGATTAGATGACAATGCAGATATGAAGATACTAGAGTCTTCAATCTCACCCTCATCGATAAGGTTACCTGCTTGCTTTGTTCTACCAGGAATTTGCGACATTCACTCTTCCAATGGCCCTTTTTACCACAATGGACACTTTGATATCTGTTTCATTCGGCGGCCTTCTCTCATCATCTGTGATGACTTCCCAGATGTCTTTCTCCATCAGTTTGTTTTTCATTTTGAATTTCCACACTGCATAGTTGGAAATCCTGTCCAATTTGCTACTTTCACTCAAAATGGACTTTCCCATGTTTGTCATCGCAGAACTGCTTGAAACTTCTGTTGTAGGCTAAAAATAGTATGCCGAGGCCAACAGTGATGTCAAAAGTTGAAAACAATAATCTGCACTTTTTTCCTTACTAGGCCACTCGTCACTTTTCTACCAATTTGAAAGCCAAATCGACGTTGCCTTCCAAAATGCACTTAGTCGTCAACTCCCAACAACGTGCCCAGTGGAATGGTGAAATCACTTTTGATGCACTCCGAACACTTTCTCCATTGCAATCACTCTGTTTTGATGTATTGTACTTGCAGGTACAATTCGGGTGCCCTTTGTTTGGAGGTTATAACCTTTCGTTTGAGTCAAAACGGGCAAAGGACCCAAAAATAGGGATTTTCTTTGTTTTTGAACTGTTTCTTCACCATGAAAAAACTTCACTCTTCACTTGTGAAGGGACCCAACTCCAATATCAGTATAATGAAGTTGAAGGCCAAAATGCACTTCACTTTTTCAGGGTCCTCTTCAACAACATCTAATGGCTTATAGCAATCCAACGGCCCACAAGAAGCTCATCTCTTCCATTGATTATCTTCTATCTGGATCCAACGATCTAGATTTCTTTTGGGCATTGAACCACATCCCTAGAGCCGCGACACACTTCTATACACGGAGTCACCACTTACCTTCACATCTCGCGATCTGTCTGCGACCTCCCTACTCATGGCCACCTACTCTCTCTCTTCCCAGCTATGGCTTCCCTCAAGAATCCTCAACCATCTCTCTCTCTCTCTGGGTCACGACTGTCCACGGCCTCTTTTGATCTGGTTCGCACTTCTAGGGTGCCCTTCTACAAGCTTTTATAGCTTAAAAAGCGGATCAATATAGAAAAAAAAACTTCGCTTTTCTGCTTCCAAACCTTAGGCTAGGGTTTTTCTCACAACTTTGATCTTGGCTTGCTTTTCACAGCTTTTTGGCTGGCCAAATCAACTGCTCTGAGGTTGCCCTACCATTGGAAAGCTGATGTTTCAATCCATTTGTCAAACGATGTCCGATTGAATGCACACTGACTGCAAACACCAAATAGCCTGCTTCGAAATTTCAAAATTCCATCTGTTGAGGTTCTGATTCAGCCGACAACCCTTGTCTCTGAATCCTCACATAGTCTCAAGCTCACCAAGCTTCTGTGTGCTAAACTCTCTGCACCAGTGTTTCTCCTTCCGTCTTCAACCCGCCGTAAACCCCGAACTCTCAGAAGACAGTTCTCCTGAAGCTCTCTTCAATGGCGATTTTGTACTATGTACACTCCCTGTACGGCTCTGATACCAGGAACACAGATCATGCTACACAGTAACACAGACAGAAAACACTCTCCACAGCAAGCTCACATAGCAACTGTATTTCTCAGAATGAAATTACACTATACATATAGTTGTTCACTCAGGCAACCCGTGCATGACCCAGGTTGTTGTTGGCGGGATGCGTGTCCCGTCGACTTGCCTCGTGGCGAGGCTAACTAATCCTTATCAACTGATAGGACCCATAGTACAATAGCACAGTGATTCTACCTTAATTCTAACTTGGACTACTAAATGTCATCTACATTGCAGACTAGACTTGTGTCCATGCCAAACTTCATAAGGAGTTTTGTTGTTGATGGCTTTGGTGTTGGATCTGTTCTGTAAGTAACAGGCTATGGCAGTAGCTTCTGTCCATAACTTCGCAGGTAGATGTGATTGATGTAGCATGGATCTGGCTGAGTTGAGAAGAGTTCGGTTTTTTCTTTCTGCAATCTTGTTCTATTGAGGTGAATAGGAAGTGGTGAACTGTCTTCTAATACCATGTTCAGCCATGTAGTCGGACATCTCGTTAGAGAGGTATTCACCGCCACCATCAGTTCAGAGTGCTTTCACTTTTGTAGACATTTGTGTCTCAGCCATGGCATTGAATCTCTTGAAGCATTCAAAGGCTTCAGATTTGTGCTTAATGAACATGATAGTAGACCATCTAGAATAATCATCTATGAAAGTGATAAAATAGATTGCATCTCCTAAGGACAGAGTTGGCATTTGGACCACAAAGATCGTTATGTACAAGATCCAATACATGCTTTGTTTTGATGGAATGTGATTTGAGAAACAATGTTTCTAGTGTGCTTCCCATAGATGCAGGATTCACCAAAAAAACATTTCTTATCTATTGAAAAAGGAAAATACAATCCATCAACTAAATTATTACAATGCATATAAGAAATTGATCTTGATTCACGTGTCCAAATCGACTATGCCACATAATAGCATAATTATCGTTTACATTTTCATGAGAGATGCTAGGTAATGCAACTGAATTAGAGAGTACATATAGATTTTTGACTCTAGTGCATGTAGTCAGAGTAGTATCTTCATTGAAGATTCTACACTGCTCAGATGAGAAAGTGACAATGTAGCCCTCATCAGTCATCTTAGAAACTGACAACAGGTTCTTTGACAACTGAGGTACATGAAGAACATTGGTGACATAAATAGACTCGATCATTGTTGAAAGTGATCTTAACTATCTCTTTGCCTTCCACGTGTATGGTGCTTGAATCTCCAAGGTAGATGAATTGATCTCTATTGTAAGCTGCATACTTGGTAAACCATTCCTTGCGAGAGGTCATGTGTTGGGTACCACCGCTGTCCAGGTACCAGTTATCGTGGTCTTAGTTGCCACTGTTGTAAGCCATTAACAAGTGCGTATCTTTCTCTTTGAATTCCGCCACATTGGAGGAGTCTGGTTTCTATTGTTATTGCTTCTTTTCCTCATTGTCGATGTGGATACGACACTCCTTGATGTCGTAATTGGCTCTCTTGCAATATCTACAGAAAAGCTTCTTGCGTTATCCACTATTCTCAACTTGAGTATGAGGCTTACTGTCATTGCTGCACTTGATTCTTGCCCTACGGGTTTGTCTTTGATGGACAGGCCGCTGGTCTTTCTCCGCATTTCTTCTTGAAAAAGATGATCGATCACCTTTTGAAGAGTGAGGTAGGGTTGTGTGGAGATCATTACCACAAAGTATTCATACCACTTTGAAAGAAAAGAAAGCAAGGTCATAACGGCATCATCATCTTGAATAGCACATCCTACAACTGATAACTAATCCAATAAAGATTTGAAGCTTTGATGGGAGAAGTGATGGCAGTAGAATCAGACATGCTAAAGTTAGATCCATTGAACTTGTCAATGATTCTAGCTTTGTTGGATGATGAAGACGAAGAGCTACCAATATGAGACATATTAACAATAATACAAATAGAACAAACTTAATCTCTTGGTTTATTTGAACTAAGCTCTGATACCAACCTGATGGGGCAAGGGATATGGAGAACACGAACGGAGAAGAGAGCAACCATCGATGTCATGCTTAAACACATAAGAAAAGATGTGGTATAACCAGATTTACCAATGATTGACAGAGGGCAACGACAGAGGGCAATCGTAGTAATTCATGTGCATTCTTTTTCAAAGCAAATATCCATAATGTGGTGCAGTAGGCAGCGCTACAATGCCTACCAAAGATATGCAACATGTTTGCTTAATATTTGTTTTGATAGCAAGAATAGAGAAGTATCGAATGCACATACTGTATGAACAATAGAACCATCTCCAATCGTAGGAGGGAGGGCATTGAAAACTCCATACCTATCTTGCCAAGAGGAGAAGGAGGAGAGTGAAAGAGAGTGTGGGAGGAGAAGATGAAGCACACCACCTTTATTATAGGTGAGATCACTTGTAGAGAAAGGAACCAATTGTAGCCGTAGGATGAGAGACAAGTGATCTTGACCTTTGAAATTGCAATAAATGTAGGTGGAGGTTTAGACTTTTCCCACCAAAAAACCTTTGAGGGTCATATACCTTGCAAAACTTATGATTCCAAGTAGAAAAAATAAAGTAGAGTACCATCCATGAGAGAGAGAGAGAGAGAGAGAGAGAGAGAGAGAGAGAGAGAGAGAGAGAGAGAGAGAGAGAGAGAGAGAGAGAGAGAGAGAGAGAGAGAGCCCACCAACCATAGCCACAGTTAGTGAATTCCTCAAGTGGGCAGCTAGCTCCTCCCTAAGGAAAAGCTAACTGCCCACAAAAATAGTATTATTGTTTTTAGGCGAACCAAATAATAGTCCAAGAAAAACTTCACGATATAAAAGTTTGTTCATGATCAGACACAGTTTATCTCAAGAGAAGCCATTACTTTGAAAGGTATCCACAAGTGTTCGTACTTCTTTGAGAAAAAATTTCTGCTCATTACAGCAGTACATGGCTGCTATCGTTTGTGATATGATGACCTTATATGAATTAAACACCGGTATGTTTGAGACAAGGTGCATATATTGCAAAAAGTGGAAATGAAGGTCTCTCCTTTTATCATATTTGGACGTGTTTACAACCAGTAATTGGGTCGAATGAAGTAGTAATATTCAAAAAGTTCACCGAATTACCATTGGCATCATTTCCATCTATCTCAAGGTACTCCAAGGGATAGATCCAGAATGGATTGTCAGGTGTTCTTGGTTGGGTTTTGTCTAAGAAATGTCCAACCGTATGATTATTGATAAAGCAAATGTCGTCAATATATCTAAACGAATATTTGAAGTTGTTCATAAAAGCAATTTGCCCTAATTTTGCAAGCCTTTTAATAAACTGCATTTTAGAAAACGAAAGGTGCCAGTTACACCACATTGGTGAGCAAGAAAAACCCATAGGTATTCCTAGGACTTGCCTCCAGGTATGATCTCCAAGCTTGACAATGCAATTATCTATCAAGTAGGAATCCACTCGCATAAGGTATCTTTGTCTATACTATTCCATTTATTCGATACTACTCTTTCAAAAGACCTTTTAAAGTCATTGGACCCAGATATACGTCTGTATTCGAGTACTTTGATTTTGGCAGTCTTAAAGGCCAAACTGATCATTTTTGTCATAATAGTTTTTAGACCGTCAGTTCCGTCTAGAGGAATATTTTCGTAACATTTAGAAATATCAGTAGCTTTCATAGTATATATGGGTTTTGGTAAGTTAAGATAGAAATCGACAGATGAATCACATTGCCATAGTAAAGAAGTATCCCCATTTAGGACGCTCTTGTATGTGTTTGCCTTAAGTTCTGCATCTTTCATAATGAAAGGATACAGCATACCAAGAGCACCTGTCAGGAATTTGGCAAGTCTAAAAAAACAGCAATCATGTGCATTCATGATCCATCTAAAAGTATCTTTGTGTGCTTTGTATGTGCATAACAAGTAAGGTAGCTCCCTAAAATATATGAAGTCATCAAGTAGTAAATCAGTATACGTATTCCAAAGAACTTGAGACGAGATTATTTGTTTGATTAGGAAAAGGTGTGAAATCCAGGCTATCAAGTCTTTCCATAACAAGTTTACATACGAGCTATATGCATATGAAGCAAGAGTTATGTTGAGCCTTGTCAATTCCATTGACATATAGATGCTTGGTAATCCATTTTCATTCATTGTTGGCGTCTTCTTTTTTATGCAGTGGGATAGTGTTTCCTTGAATCCATTTCTTGTTTTTTAGAATTCTAGGGTACTTTCTCTACAAAAATCAGCATGTTTATCAATATCTGTACTTGTATACATAGGTAGAAGTTTCATGAGTTTAAGCCACCCATCACGTAATTCATAGGCAATATCTTGGATATTAGTATGTTGTAATACAATATGATTAAGTCCTTTTTCCAAGGAGCATTTAAGGACCTTACTTTTGATTAAGCTGCAATCCGTAGTCAAGACATGATCAAACTTTGTTGATATGAAGCCTTTAAAACGTTTCAAAGTATTACATGAGCAAGCTTGTAGTTTTTCAACTTGAAAGTTACAAAAGACTTCATAAGAAAAATATCAATCCATTTCAAGTAGTAACATTCAGCATGTATAACCAACCAAAAACAATATCGTAGAAGGACTCATGTATAAAAACTGTTTCACATGAATGGTCTCAAACATCCTATTGCAATAAAGTATATGTAGGAAGAGAGTTCCCTTGGTATCATGCGTAATGAGCTACAGGCAATCCATCGTGTTCTTGATCGCTTCTCTCCTGTCCAAAATCTCATCGTCCTGCAAGCAAATCAATCCCTATAAAAATTCAGCCTCTCGATCGACAAATCTTTCTTTGTACCACTTCCTTGCCCTTCTTTTCTTTTGTATCCTATAAATTTCCTTCTTTTACCCCCACCTTGGCCTGATATGACAGAGCTTGGATTGTTGAGGTTAAAAGTGCCTGAGTCCTTTATTGGAGTTTTGGAAGTATTTATCTTGCAAAGTGGAAAAGCTGGGAAACAAACGTTCAATTTCTCTAATATTTTATGCATCGCCTAGGCTTGCAAGGAGTTTGGCAGAAGGATTAGCAGCAAGCTCAATGGACGCATCTATCATGTATTGGCGAAGAAAGAGAAAAGTCAAGTGTGCTTTGACAACCTCCCTAGCAGGTTTGTGAAGTCAAAGAAAAAAAGCATTGAGTTGGTTATGTGTAGAAGTACCAAGAAAGAAAATGCTCAAGTTATTCATCATATACCAGATGGCATGGTCAAACCAGATAATGGAGGACTGATTTTTGCATTTGTCACCGCATCTTCATTTCAAGAAAGGTCTTTTCCAGTTCCAAATTCTAGCTTGGTGGAAATTAATACTGTTGAAATTGGTGCCAAAATGTCCACGAATTCGTGCCCAAGTTTGTTCAGAAGGGCAGCGAGAAGGCTCAGCCATTTAAAAATCTTTGGTTGTGTATGTTTTGTTCACATTCTAAAATAACTTAGGAAGAAACTGGATCATAGAATAAATACATGTATTTTCATTGCCTATCTTGATGAACATAAAGCCTATTAAGTTTATGATCCATCCACCAATGTAGTATTTATCTCTAGGGATGTAATATTTCAAGAACATACATACTATGATTTAAACAACCATCGATAAACGATGCTATGTCATTTCATCCTATTTTACGTAGCATGGAGTCTTCCAACGATAATGTTTCTTCTACAGAACCTGCAACTATAGCTACAGAAGCCGAGTAGCTGACAGTACCTGTCATCAAACTATCATTAGACCAGACCAAGCCAACTTGAGCAAATCAGGAGAAATTCAAGAGGAAGCATCATCGCATCCTGGCCAACCAAACGTCCACAAATCCTCACGGACTCGGACAGTGCCTGAGACGTATACACCTCAATCATTATGGGCTTCATCAGAAGAACCAAAGGACCTAGCCGAAGCAATTAACTCCAAGGATGCTGTGAACTGGCAAGAAGCTATGGAAAGCGAGTACAACTCACTTTTGACAAACCAGACTTGGACACTGGTCAACTTTCTCACTTACAAGAGAGTTATCGACAACAAGTGGATCTTCAAGAAGAAGATCAACTCTGATGGTTCAATTGCTAAATGGAAAGCATGGTTGGTGGCTAAAGGATTCACTCAAGTCCAAGGAGTGGATTATCAAGAAATTTCTAGTTCTGTCATCAAGATGCAATCAATCGGGACTCTGATTGCGTTAGCAGCCACAGAAGACCTCGAAATACACCAAATGGATGTCAAGACAACATTTCTCAATGGAAACGTCAAGGGAGAGCTATATACCTTCCAACCGGAAGGATTCAAAGTCAAAGGCCAAGAGCACAAAGTGTGCAAGCTGCACAAAGCAATCTACGGTCTGAAACAGACCGCAAGAGCGTGGTTCGATAGAATCAATTCTTATCTCATTCAATTGGGATTTGCAAACAATTCAGCTGACTATAATGTTTGTTCAAAGAATATAGGCACCAATTCAATTCACATAGCTCTTTACGTAGATGATGCATCTATCTTGTCTAATGACACTTCTCTTCTGCACAATACTAAGAGTGATCTGCCAAAGGAATTTGACATGACTGATTTAGGAGCTATCCATTCTTTGCTAGGAATTTACATTACCAGAAATAGACTTCAGAAGAATATCTATCTTAGCCAACAGGCATATTTAAAAGGCATTTTAGAAAAGTTTCATATGTCTGATGGTTAGCTGATGCCATGCCCCTAATGTGTCGATGTAGTGACTCATCATCCAAAAAGGATTTCCAGTAGAGATAAAGTTGAGAGCCAAGTCCAAGAGCATGGGAATTATTAGTGCTAGGCTATATGAATATTCTGTGAGCCCCATGATAATTCTTGGAAGATGGATAGTGTTAGCCGATATTTCCGCACAGAAAATCGGGCTAATATTGAAGTTTAAGTTTGCAATAATTGAAAAAATCGGCATGTAAAACCTGGTTATTAGAGAAAAATTGGCACAAATTTGCCTTAGAACTGGGTCCCAGCCCGCCCTAAAGTGGCTAGACACAGTTTAAAAGTAAGAAACTGACTTTCGAAAAAATCGTCAAAAATATTTTGTGGTCAAGTTTTGTAAGACCAAGCCAAAAGTGCCGGTCCACCTAGAATTGGGTCCCAGCCCGCCCTAAATTAGGCTAGAGCAAATTTTGCGGCCTTAGAAATGGCCGGTAAATATTTTACAGCTTTTCAAAAAAAAAATGGCCAATTGTAAAAAATAGCCGGTATGATCGTGCTAAAATCTCACCATGTACTGAGTCCTTTTTTTTTAATATATGATCACTCAGTGTATTTTTCAGGGAAACCGTGTTGTCATGAGAGCCCTAGTCATGAATGCCAGAAAAGTCAACTTCAGTCAAAGAGCCATCAAAGAAAAATATTTATCGGGCAAAACCCAAGCTGTGAATTATGGGCAATACTGAAAACTTGCAGAAACCCTAACGGGTAAAATTGGGCAAATTACGGGAAATGGGCAAAATACGCAAATCAGTCGATAATCTCGAGAAACCAAAAGCCAAGGGCCGTCAGGCCGTACCTGCTACAAAGAAGAGAAAAACGAAATGAAGGGCTAAAAGAAACAAAGGACCAAGGACCAAGGAAATGGAGGGCACCTTAGGTGGAATAGGGGCTTGACAAAAGTCCTCACCCACCTTTTGGATAATAAATGTAAACAAGACTTTAGGACCTAGAGGGCCTAAAAGATATTTTCTCTAGCTTTTGACTAAGAGGGCATCTTGGCTAGTTTTGGAAGGGGGCCTTAAATAGCACCAACCCCTACACCCTCAAGGAGGCCACTTGATGTACTTGCCAATGGGTGTTGGACAATCGCACCGTTCATATTCCAGAAACTTTTATTTTCTTCATTTTCTCTTTTTACACCAACTCGATCGGACATGCGTAAAGTGGAGAAAACTGCGTCAACATGCCTGGCTCTGATTTTTGCTACAAGGTTCATGACTAGAATTTCCACGCAACGGTTACCTAATTGCACATTGAGGTGAGTTTTTTACTTGAACTTTCTTTCTAGTCACTTCCATTTCTTGAAGTTCTGTTTGTAAGCTCTTAACTTAAATTGGAATGGGATGTGAGATGTGTAAGATAGGGTTTTACACTTTGAAGGAGGTTGTTATGAATGGTCTAGGGAAGTAAGCTTGTTGAGGGACTAATTACGTCAAGTTTTTCCGAGATCCTACAGATTTAAGTGTTGCTGATGGTTGTAATTTTCAGTTGTACTCATTTACATTGGTGACTACTTGTAAGGTTTGGTAGTGAATCGGGTTTTTAAGCATGAACTAGAGTTCAGTTGAGAATTATAGTAATGAATGTCATATGTTGTGGAGGTAATTAAGGGAAGGATTGATTTTTGGTTATCGACGTTTAGTGAAAGCAAGAACGCTTGTAACCAGGTTTTATTAGCATGGTTTGGAAGTACTTATATGGATACGGTTTTAAAATGTGAATGCGTTTTACTCTATGCTTGTCTAAGATAGAACTGATAGTTTAAACCGCAATAAACCGTCAAAGTTCAGAAGCGTTTTATTTTCGTCATTTATGAAGTGTGTCAGCTGGACCTGACCTTTGTGAAACACTAGATTGGGCCGTCCACCATCCGTGGTTGAAAAACACCACCTTGTTAAAGCGTCACACTAGTCACACCCGCCGTCGGTACTGTCTAGCAAAATACCTAGACCCAACGGTCGGCGAAAATACCGCCGCTTAGCAAACAAAGCGGTGCGTATTACTTGCACCCCACGAGCACATCATAGACAGTAAATCGGTTTCTAGCCCAATGTAATATTTTTACTAACTGTAAACCGAATTCAACGAGGAAAGAGATATTAACAAGATCCTAACACGAATTAGTAATCAGAAGTTTTACGGAACCGTGAACCTAGAAAACTAGTGAATCATTGCAGCCAAAAGTACTAGCATCCCGTCCTTGCAACCGTATCTCTGAGAGTCTGAAAAACTCTCATCGATTGGGGAGCACGGGGCAATAGAGAAGGCCATCAGGGTTGGAAGTGGCAAACTCTCTGTTGCTCACATAGGGCCGAACCGCCATTAGAGGTGGGGTCCCTTGACCCTTTTAGGATGTTTTGGCTGGACCAACGACGTCCTATTATCAAGTAAGAGGTGGAACTCAAATCCTTATAGATTGGGGTTCACTCTGCTGTAAGAGGTAGAATCCAAATTATGTTACAATTGGATTCACCAACTCGTGGGTATAGATAGAGGCCTCCACCACGAGTTTTATAGCATGTTTTATGTACTAAAATGTTGTTGCTCTTTGAATTGAAAATTCTACTACTTGCATTTCCTTCCATGCTCCATATTCATGCATATAGTTTGGGTACTGATGTATGAATGTGTCAGGTAGATGTGCAGGGCTTGGAGGCTGATCCATCATTCTACTCAGTTTAGATGCTTCCTAATTATCGGCTCCACGAGGAGTTCTTGTTACAACTGTTGAGTGACAGTTGTAATAAGCACTTTGTAGGATTCCCATTTGTGTTAGCATCAGGTAGATGTGCAAGACTAGGAGATTGATCTACCATTCCACTTATTTATGATGTTTCTCGGTTTCTGGCTCCCTGAGGAGTTCTACTTACAACTGTTGAGTGACAGTTGTAAGAAGCACTTTGTAGGACCTGTGATTTCAGTTTTAAAGAGGTTGTGTTGATTTTATGATTCCATTAGGAGTAGATTTAGTTTAGTTCCCTGATTTTTATGTAGATTAGATTAACAATAACCTGTAGAAAATAATAACAAGGAAAGAACTGGAACAGTCTGTAGAAAGTAGGAAATCAACTTTCTAACAGATCCTATATCCAAGATGATCTACCATTGCCAATAAAAGACCGAAATCATGTTGTCTTTGTGCCTCTGACAAGCGGGTACAACACATTATACTACAAACTAGATTCCGTGACTGAGCCATTGCATATAGATTTGTAACCACGTGAATCCTTGCCAAACTGAATCTTTGTCAAATAATATCGAGCTAACATTCAGACAGAGAACCATTGCTAAATGGTGTCTGTGACAACCGAGTAGATGTCATCCGTAATAGAATCATTCATGAGAGATCCTACAACAACATGGTAAGCCGTTGATAAGCAGGTTCTGTGAGGCAGAATCACTGCTAGCTGACAAAGACGATTCTTGTGCAAACAAAGAAAGATTTTTCAGCAAACACTAATTGCAAACCAATTGATACTCCAATGGATCCAAGTATAGTAATGACTAAACCTACTTGTGCTAATTCTAATAGTGAAATACTCGACATAGCAAAGTACCCTTATCATTCACTCATAGGATCTTTGATGTATGCAATGTTGTGTACTAGACCATATTTAGCATACACTGTTAGCACGTTAAGTCAATTCATGTCCAATCCGACGATCTTCCATTGGAAAGCATTAAAGAGAGTGATGAGATAAATTCAGGAAAGTTTAGATCAGATTTTATGTTATGATAGAAATGATATTGACTCACTCGTCCTACGAGGCTACTCCGACTTAGAATGGGGAGGAATAGTCTCTACCAGAAAATCTACCTCTGAGTTCTGTTTCTATCTGGCAGGGAGACCGATTTCGTGGAACTCAAGGAAGCAGAAATCAGTTGTGCTTTCTTCGACCGATGTAGAGTACATCGTAGCATGTCAAGCTTCAAAAGAAGCTGTATGGATCAGGTTATTACTTCACGGCTTACATCACACTCAGTTCAATGCTACCACCATTCTGTGTGACAACTTGAGCTATATTTCACTATCACTAGTTCCCAGATTTCATGTCAAATCCAAGCACATAGAAATCCAATATCATTTCATTCGGGAGAAAGTTTTCTCAGGGCAAGTGATCTTTCAATACTGCTCCACAACAGAAATGGTCGCAGACATCTTCACCAAAGCGCTTCCCAAGATCAAGCATCAGAAGTCCTTCGATATGCTGAACCTAACGAAGATACCAAGGCACCAACCATGACCTTAAGGGGGAGTGTTGGAAATTAAGTCCTCTCCTTGGTGAATGACTATTTTCTATTTCAAGATTCTTCTCTGCACGTTTATTGATCGTTGGTCTAGGGTCAGGTAAAACCAAGTTTGGTTCTACGTCTGCTCATTTGATACCTACAGGAATCACAACTTAGACAACCAAACTATTTGAAGAATGTCTACAATGGGCTTCTGGCTGATCTCCAGCAAAGGGTAACCAATCCTTTCATATTTCAAGTTTAGATGTTAAGTTCAATAATTTGAAGATCATTGAAGACTTGTGTTAGATTTTTTATGCTCAGCCTTAAAGAAAAATTGTTAAGTAATGAGCATCTTGAAAATGGACGGCCGACAATATGTTTTTGGACTTTTACATTTTTCCCTTTGAGTTTTCTTGTGCCTTAAATATTTTTAAGGCACCTTCGTCTTTTTTCATTTTTTGTCTTTTTCGTCCCTTTGCAAAAAATGCAACACAGTGGCCAGAATGCCTTAGAAACCAATTTAAGCCACCTTCGTCTTTCTCGCCTTTTTCGCCCCTTTGTAAAAAATGCAACATAGTGGCCAAAATGCCTTAGAATCCATTTCTGGCCTACCTTCAACTTTTTTGCCTTTTCCCTACCTTCAATTTTTCGCTTTACCTTCGGCTTTTTCGTCTTTTTCCTGCCTTCGCTCTAAGGGCACCTTCAGGATTTAAAATACCCTCAGTCTAAGGGCACCTTCGGGTTTTTCGAGTTTTTCCACAGTGGCAAACCGACGTCGCCAACCTAGCATTAACCTTAAAACCAGACAGTATTCCGACAATCATTGTTTCTACTAACGATCTAGTCCGACTAGAATGGATCCATCATCTAGTTCATCTCTCATTGACAAACTCGATGGAAGTAATTACCATCTTTGGAAATTCAAGATGAAGGTTATACTTCTAGACAAAGAACTGTGAGACATCGTTGATGGCACAGAGCTCAAACCAGAAGGTGATGCAGCCATCATCACCAAGTGGAGACTAAGAGATGGCAAAGCATTCACCATTATCACACTCAATATCAAGGATACTCAGATCAGCCACATACGTGCTGCTCAGACCGCTAAGGATGCATGGGACATCCTAGCAACTCTCTACGATATCAGAGACGTTACTTCCAAGCTTCATCTGAGGAAGAAATTTTTTACCCCCAGAATGTATGATGTAGATAGTATTTCAAGTCATCTCAACACTTTTAAAAATCTTATGGAGCCTATGGGTCGAATTTTATACAAAGAATCAAAAAATTTACACTGGGTCAAAAAATATGCCGAGGGTTGAATTCTCCGGGGTTAGTGTCATTGTTCAGCAGTTGAATCCCTAGAGCGAAATTGTCTAGTTGCTAGATCCTTGTGTCAGAATTATTAACAGCTTTTTCCTTGTAGTCGATGAACTGGTCTTCCACAAAAATGACATCTCTACTGATGAATGCCTTCTCGGTATCCAAATTGTACATATCTTCCAATTCAAGGCCTTTTGTGATGAGCATGGGATCAAGATGGAGTACACAACTCCAAGGACACCACAAAAAAATGGAGTGGCCTAGAGGAAGAATAGGACTTTATGTGAAAGTGCCAAAGCCATGAGGTTAGGTGCTAATCTTCCAAAACCATTTTGGGATCAAGCTTTGTTGTGTGCTAACTTTCTATGCAATAGCTGGCTGAGTGCCATATTGGATGGAAGAACACCTTTTGAGATTGGATATAGTGAGGTGAGTAAAGCCTACAAGATTTACATTCCTACAACTAATAAGGTGATTATTGGTAGAGATGTCATTTTTGATGAGGGGAATATTCCAAAGGTGTCTTAAAAAAATGATGTTGTGGATGGATCTAACATTCTTGATGTTGATATAAAGGATCCTAGTTTAGATGGTGATGAAGGACCTTCATCATCGTAGGAACTCCTTACAATGAGAGGCACTCATGTGGCTCCATCTATGATCTCCCCCCAAGAATATGGGACCTTTTCATTATGGTAGCCGTGGCATGAGACATTTTTATGCCCATTTCTTACTCATAAGTTGAATTTGACTCTAATGAAATTTAAATTTTTTATTGTAATTTGTTACTACTCAAAGTAGCTGTTTATTTGTATGAATTCTAATCGCAACTTTTTTAGTTTATGCATAAATTCGTGGTACATATGCAAGCCTACTGATTTAGTTTATATGTATTTCTATGCTTTGAGCATTTATGTTCTTGGGCCATTTAATATGTTCTTGGACCATTCATGTATGGTTATTTTGTTAATCATAATTGTCTTTCATATGTTTCTAATTGAATGAAATTTAACTCTAATATTTGTAATTTCTAGAGTGGAATGGAGTCAATTTTTTTATTTGGACTCATTATTAAATGAAGTTCATTTTTTTGAACTAGTTATTGAATGAAATTTATTTATTTAAACTTATTTCTTGCAATAAATATGGTTGCAAGTTCTAAAACTTTCTTTGGTTGCTTGCATCATTTATCCTTTCCTTCATCCATTATGTCTCATGACAAGTCTTCTAGTCAGGAATCTGGTTGTAGTCACAGGTCATCTCATCTTTTCTCCATGAATGATGATGAGTTGCTTAGTTACATGGATGGGGTGTCTCTCTCTCATGGGCAAGTAGGCTCATGGAATGACTAAGGGCTCGATGTGAGGCTTGATCAACCTCCTCTCACTATGAAGAGATTTAGTCTTCACACCCTTCTAGCCCGAGTATAACTTCCCCTTCCCACGAGGGTCGCTCTGGTGAGGGTCCCTCCCTGCCCCCCATCATAGTAATACCAGTGTGAGTGTGTCTCTTCTTGACATTCTCGGGACAAGAGAGATCGTAGAAAGAGCTGCCTCAGTGTCTCTTGTTGTGGAGGTTGCAATGTTGATGTTGTGTTTGAGGTGGTTTCTAGTCTGCAACATCTTTCGAATAGGCCTCATCATAAGGATTTCTTACTTTGAGAGACACTTACTCAAGAGGCCATCAGCTAACGTCTTGTCATCGTATGACAAACGTGGAGAGGTGCATACTTGAGAATGACCATGGTGCCCATGTCAATACTCGCATGAGACTACTCATGCATGTCATTTTTAACATAAACATATTTAAGGACTAGTGCAAAGAAGATGAATCTGACAAAAAATATGTCATTGTAACATTGTATCAATTAATTATGGACTTTGGCAAAACAATTGGACTTTTTTTAGAATTTTGCCTCTCTCTCTCTCTCTCTCTCTCTCTCTCTCTCTCTCTCTCTCTCTCTCTCTCTCTCTCTCTCTCTCTCTCTCTCTCTCTCTCTCTCTCTCTCTCTCTCTCTCATGGGATAGAACATGGAAATGAAATTTGGTTCCACATTGACCACATATTTAAATGCACTTGTTTTAATATTTCAATTCTAATTTTATATTCTTATATATAAATTTAGTGTATCGCTTATAAAAACATTCATTACCTACAATTATAACATCTCAAGAGACATATAACATTGGGATCTTCAAATTAGTTTGAGAGAGAGAGACTAATTTGAGATGTTATTGTAACAATCAATATGTTGCAACATCATCCAAATTCTCATAAGTCTAGCATCCAAATTCAGCTACTAGACTGTGCACTATTAGAATAAACATCATTCCGTAAGAGCATCATGATCATTTTAAATTTGCATAGTTTAAAAACACAAAAAGAAACACAAAACTGCAATTAAGACACATGGATTCAGTAACCGAAATTGCAAAATATTTTTTTTATTGAAAAGTATGTGCAAATGTACATAGGCAAGGATTCCTTTCTAATTGTTGAATGACTATTACAAAATGTGCACCTCTTTGGTGCAATTTAGAGCTTGAACCAAAATGTACAATCATATTGCACATCGAGCATTTGCCAGGACCAAGAGTAGAATATGCACAAGTTTAACCTTAAATTAGACTAAATTATTCTATTCTAAATGTTGCAAATTTAAAGCAACTATTTTGATCCTTTAGAGTCTCTAAAAGTTGTTAAACTTTCCACATTACAACTTCCTCGTGGTCTTACAATACACATACCATGGAATAGAATTAACTTGGGGTGACATGCCCACACCCTAGCATACAAAAAACCGGGTTTTTACAAAATTGTCAAGCTAGAACTGCAAATGTCAAAAAATTTACAACTTAAACCTAGTACTCATCAACATCAGTTGCACATGCATCAATCAATTTGTACAAATACTCGATGTGTGCTCGAGAGATTTCTGGAATAGATATTGATCTTTCAACATCATATCCATGTTTCTTTACCATCTTTTTTGCCTTGGTTTTCCATGCATAAATCACAACATCAATATCTACATCTTCTACATCGTCATTGTTTGGAATCCAGTCTTTTGAAAGGCAGTCTTCATATAATTCTTTGTCAATTGGATTGTTTCCACGTCTCCGAGTGGATTTAGGTTCATAACATAATGCTTTGAGTGAAGTGACCATACTATCAGCACCGGTCCCTACTCCGACAACCTTTGCCATCCAAAATGAGACTCCCACTGCACCATCTTCATCTGGAGGTTGTATTGCAACCTCTCTACTGGGTATGAATTCCGATAATGGTGCATCTCCTTTCCGTCCGCAATAACGACGAGGTAAGAGTTCTATTGTATCCATTTCGACTTCAGTGTTCACATTACAAGGCATGCATCCTGAAGTTTGAAAAGCAATCGTAAAAGATTGTGGCCAAAAAGTTGTTTGGTTGTATGTTGATAGTGGCAAATTCTTTTGTTTTGTGAGGTACTCAAGAACTTTTGTGATTTCATCCACAAATGAGAAATTTTGATCTTTGTATTCAAGATATTTCTTGCACATATATTGTCCAAATTTATGAAAGGATATCAATCCTTTCATCTCATCATTGTCCAGTTCATTTGTGGGGGCAAAAAAGACCGCTTCCTCTTTTGAAGTCAAAGAGTGCAACAATCTGAAAGGTTCACTCCATGTATCATCTCCATAGTGCAATAATACCTCCACTACATGGTTGGTTCGCCATTCAACATTTGAAAACGAAAGTAGTGAGGATTGGTGTGTCCTTCTAGACCATCATTTCCACGAACAATAAATGGCTCCATGAATCCTTTCCAATCCACCATTCATTCTAACAACTCTACTTCAGTACTTTCAGTATGACCACCACCTATCTTTTGGCCAATTCGTCCTAACATATCAGACATAGTAAGAACGGATTTACATTTCAATGCCCTAGAGATTACACTAAAAACTTGATTGATGTCTTCATGCGTGTGTCCGACCATCAAAAATCCCCTTTCAACAGTCTGAAATATGTTATGTGCCACAAGCATAGAACAAAGACCAAAGATGAACCTATTTTTTTTTCCTCCAACAGTTGTCAACTTGAATACGTAAGATGGAGGGAGATTGTCGCGTGCAAGTTGCACCTTTCGTATTGTTCGCATAATGGATGTGACCACCTGATTGCTGTCATGCAGATGCAAGGTGTCTATCCACACATCACAGAGCAATTTGAATCCGTGAACTAGCACTCCACAAACATGCGTTTTCAAAAAATGGTTACCCTCCAATCTTGGAGGAGTCTTTTTGAAATGGGACATGTTGTTCTATGCCATCAATAATAAGACACAACAATTGCTCTAGATGTGATCTTGATTCTTCTTTCCAATATGTTTATAGCTTTCTCGAGTCAAAAACATGCAATAAGTGTCGATTTCTTGTTGCAATATGACGATCTCGCACCTTAATATTAGTGGAAGCTTTGATCGCATTTTTTAGCTCATCACAAATCTTGCATTTGGACATTTTTTGTTTTGTTGGAGTTTTGACATATCAAAATTCATGTCTCCACAACCAATACAATGTATTTCTGGAGATTGTGGACATGCTACTTTCTTGAAGTTCTTTGTTGATGGAATTGAAGACATCACCTTTAGACATGCCAAGAGGGAGATGATGTTCACAATGAAATACTCCATCTTTTGATTTATGTTGAAGATGCAGTTGGGGTAGAGTATGCTTTTCTAAGATTCCACGCATAATAGCAAGTCCTTGTCTTGAATGTGCACGTTGTTTTGATGTACCTGTATTCCCATGAAATTTATAGACAATATTGTTACATGCCTCTGAGATTATCTACCAAAACAATCCATGGGAAGCTCCCAATAGATCTTGAAATGCCTTTGAACATATGGTTTTACCTGAAACTACAGGTTTAAGTCGTAAACAAGGTTCTTCCTACATATTGCATGTAATGTGCAAATTATCTCGTGCCTTCAAAAAATACCCGAACATTTGTAAAACGTAATTATGTCTATCCGGTCCTCGCTTTCTTCATACACTTAGTCTCAAGTCTTCACATTCTTTGAAAGTGAGTTTGCGTATACATAAATTCTTACAACAAGGCTGCATCAAAATTTCTTTTATATGTTCTGGTGATAAAATGGAATTTGCCTTTTTCAGAGTGACGAATGCAAGCACACGCTTTCTTTTGCAGCTTCGAGAAGCTCCAAAAGATTCGAAACTTGGATCATGTTGCATTGGACTCTCAAAACTTTTCTCGTGTGATTGACCAACTCTTGATATAGATTCTTTTAACATTTCATTCCAATTACCTATCTCGTCGTCTTCATCAAAATAAAACATAGAAAAATCTGAATCATGTTGTTTAGAAGCAGTAGAAAGCAATGTTGCAGAGGATGCACCTGTTGTCTTCTTGGATTGTCTTGCCATTTGAGAAAGTCTATGACCGTGACTATCGGTGGTAGCATTCGCTTGAGATGGATTGTTGAAAAATTCTATGTCTATAGAATCTGTTTACTGTTCTTTCTTCTTTACTTCTTGTTTATAGCTTGGATAGTTTTGTGTTCTACTTGTCAGCAGAGACTGTGGGCATGTCTTAGTATTTATCTTGTTTATTACAATGTCCGGATCAGGCAGAAGGGACAGATCTACGTTGTAGCAATGTCTTGCCTGTCAGAAAATACCAAGGAAGGTCACTCTTGAATTAATGCACATGCATAAACAACCAATCATACATGCCAAAGCGTTCAACCCTAAAATCAATGTGCAGATCCGTTGAACAAACAATGAAATCCTACTCTAATACTGCAATATCAAATAAACAGATCCTTAAAAGGCTGAAACTACTTAACCTACAACTACAAACAAAAACTAAATGGACAGCCTCTTGAAATCTGAAAACTAAACTAGCATACACATTACCATTGCAAGAAACAAAGCAAGAATCTAAACTAACTAAACTAGACCACATTTTAGAAGTCCAAGAATCAAGAAACAATTATTTCTTGATTCTTGGACATCCCAAGAACATCAAGAACTGGAATTTCTAGGATAAGCAAAATCTACTCCACAAATCCAGTCTATTTAGTTTACCTGGTTGTCGGCAATTAGCCCTTAGCCCTTGACTCTTTGCCCTTGGACCAATGCCATATCCGTAGGCGATTAGTCCTTAGCCCAAGGCCCTTAGTCCTTGACCTTAAAGACCTTGCATTATTGTTTTTCATTATTCTTTTAAAGTTTTTGTTTTTTTCTTAGATTTATAGATTTTATTTTTGATTATTTTTTAAAATGGTAACTGTTTTTTAATTAATTTTTTAATGTATTTTGTACTTTTTTATTCTCATTAATTTTTTTATTTTATTGTATTTGTTAATATTTTTTTGTGATATTATTTTTAAGCTATATTATTAATGCATTTATTTTGAGATTTTATTTTGTTGTATTCCATTTTATATATCTAATTTATTGTGTTATTTTGTATTTTATTTATTAATAGTTTTCATTTAATATCTTATTAAATAATTAACTTTTTGAGTTTTTATGATTTATTAATAATATATTTGATTTTTTTGATGATTCGTTAATAGCTATATTATTATTTTTATTGATATATTTTTCTAGTTATTTTATAATTATTTTGATTATATTCATTTTTTTTTTGTATTATTAAAGCTATTTTATATTTTATTCACTTTTTTGAATATTCAATCTATTAATGTTATGATTATGTGATGTTATTTGTATATTCTTTTAATTTCTTTCAATTTATTTATTCTTGTAATTTGTTTATTTTTATTTATTTTTGGGTTTTATAAATCTATGATTTCTATTTAGTAGACGTTTAGTGTTATTCATCAATTAATTCTACTAATTTTCACTTTTATGTTCTGAAAAGCTATTTATGTCTTTATGTTTTGTGTGCAATTTTTTATTATATGTCTTTCAAAAAACAATGAGAGGAGAGCACAAGAAAAAGACAACAATCATCCCATAAGTATTTCTAGAAGCATGACAGAACTCATGAGTATATATAGATTCTGAAATCGTCCATTTCCAAGAATTGTGGCTAAAGAGCCACAATTACAATAAGATGCTTTCCAAAAAAGCCAAAATCAATTAGATTTGTTTTGTTATGAGTTCAACACGTCGTTGACACGTGGCAATTCATATATCCTATAAGCAAATGAACATCTATCCACAAAGATAGATAAACTCCCTCCCCATCTCAATAGTTATCTTTGTTACATAATTTAGAAACCTCAAGCTCCAAGATTTTCTTTTTCCATGTTCTGATCTTTACTTCTCTTAAAGTTTCAAAGCATCCATTTACTTGCAAGGAAAAGTCTGATTCAATGGTATTTTTTGTTCAATTTTGATGGGACATAAGTTATAAATATATAATAAAGACCATTTTTATTAATTAAATTGTTGGAAAAAAAAACTCGAAGGTTCTAAGTGTTTTATTTTTTGTTTAAAAAAAATTCAGAATCTCCTGCCCTGGCCGGAGGTTTGGAGTGTTTCATTTTTTGTTTACAAAAACTCAGAACCTCCCGCCGTGGCCGAAGATTCTGAGTATTTTTTTTGTTGATGAAAAATATTCAGAACCTCCTGCTATAACCGCATGAACTACGGTTGTGGTTATCTGCAATCCAGTGTCCCGTTGGTCATCGCAAGTTTGAACTTGTGGTTTTGGAGGTTTCCACCTTACGGTTTGGAAGGTTATGAACCGCATGCTGGACCTTCGCGATGCGGTTGCTGTTTTGTTGAAATGCGGTTTCTGCCTTAGGCATATTCCTTTGCACAAAAACTAGAAGTATCTGATACCTCTGATCAAAAAATTTTAGAGCGGGAGGTTCTAAAGCATCTGATACATATATAAAATATATATATACATATATAAGTAAAAAAATTCAGAACCTCCCGCCGTGACGGGCGGTTCTAAGGCCACGTTTATTAAATTCTTATATATATATATATATATATATATATATATATATATATATATATATATATATATATATATATATATATTTAAACTTATGTACAGTTTTGCGCATGTGTATGGGTGCACCATGCATGCTCCTCCCCTCACCCATGCATGAGCTTTTTCTAACTAAAAAATTTGGGGAGGAGGATGCATGTATGGGGAATGTTATTATATGGCTTTTGTATTTATTTTGAATTACCAAAATTTTACCCATAGATCATGAACATAAAGTTTTACCCAAAGTTCTTTTCTCCGTCTAGCATCCATGCTTTATTGAAGAACGTATTTGTTAATCTCATCCTTGCAACGACTGTGGGAAATAGCAGAAGTTGAATATCTAAAACCAGACATCTTTTTATTTATTCAAATTGAAATGGAAATTTGACACGAAGTTTTCCTTGGTTCTTACCTCTAGGGTTCTTCCTTTTTCTTTCTTCAACACCATCAAGCACAAATCATACACACAAATCCACATACAAAGATAACACATGCACTGACGTACATACACACACATACATTGGCCACTCGTCAACGACAATCGGCCATCCGCGTCAACGACCATCGGTCGTCCATTGCCCGTCAACAACGGGCACTCTTTACTAGTACATGTGTGTGTGTGTGTGTGTGTGTGTGTGTGTGTGTGTGTGTGTGTGTGTGTGTGTGTGTGTGTGTGTGTGTGTGTGTGTGTGTGTGTATGTATTGCATATTGATGGGTATTACATTAGTATATTTATATTTATACTTATATATACAACTGATATATATATATATATGTGTGTGTGTGTGTGTGTGTGTGTGTGTGTGAATTTCATTTTTATGTTACAATACATTATTTTGTAAATACATGCATCTTATATAAATGTCTGTTTGAATTGACTATTTCGAATACATTTCACATAACAGTATATATGTGATCTAACAGACATGATCTAGATTATATCTCCGACAATGCAACACATTTACCTCAATTGGATCATATATTGGATGGGGAACATGCTCCGAACTTGTATACATGGATTCTAGATGGGGTGTGCCAGATCTTCCTGTTTTTAATAAAAGCCATATTAATAAGAATTTATACTATAAAAAGTTGTCACTTACAATAAATGTTGTTCTTAACATATATGAAAAGTTTTTGTTTTAGAATATGAGTTATAACCATTTGCGTTGAAAAATGAGCTGTAGCTTCTTTTTTAAGAACTGGTTCTTCAGACCTCTTCAAAATTTTAAGTGAAGATATTCATGAAAAGGCCCTTGATTTAGCCTTTCAAACTTTAGAATACAAAGTTTTGGGATCCAACAAATGTGGCTTCTCAATTTAGCCTCTATATTAGGTGATCCTAATTGTTCACCAAGATTACACATCAAATCTATGGTTCCATTTTGCTCCTGCATGATGATGGTTGCTTGGTGTACACATCAAACACCTAGAAATGTTAAATTCATCCATTGTTTGGGCATGTGAATCTAGAATGCATTTTCCAAATTTATTGATCTATGTTAATATCAGACTCTACAAGCAAGGTCACTTGTAGATTCAACCTCCACCAAAAGCCTTTAGTAGCAACTTATTTGAATCGATTTAAATGATAAATGAAATTTTTATCTCAGTTTTGTCTCAAAGATAGCTTGTTATGTCATAAAGTTAGAAAAATTCTAACTCAACCTAGTCTTGGCTAATTTCCACACTATTTAAAGCTATCACTAGCGTTTTTTGCTAATTGCTATTCCATGGAGTCCTGTATAACTTGAAACACTACTTTGTATCTCAATTGCTCGTAAGCTCTGTCAATGTCACAAGTGTGAAAAATGTAAAAGCTATCTATCTAGGATCTTGAGTTTTGGGGGTGCTAGGCTACATACACTTCCATGTAAACTTGTAAATATGTTAGTGGTTAAGTTTCATTTTGTGATTTGAGAAAATTATGATCTAGATTAGCACGAGTTAGTATAGGTTGCTTACACTTGTCATGATGGTAGAGATCAAGGATTATGCACCTCATCTTGTTATTTTTCCATGTGGACCAATAGGAGCAAGAGGTGTACCAAAATGGTCCAATCACAATAATTGGTGACTGAGAGTGGTCCAATCCTTGAGCTTTTTTCCACCTATCTTGGATCTCGAGCCACTCTATGAGTTTTGATGAGAGTGAAGGTCCAACACTTAACAAAAGAAATTATGTAATTCTCTCTCTACTTGAGAGCAAATGCCTTATAATTCTCTCTCTACTTGAGAGCAACAAGTTTTTTACTTAGTTTTTTCATTAAGTGTTATCATACTATTGAATGTCATGTTTTTGGATGAGATTTTGTTGCCATAGCCACATAGTTCCACCCAAATCAAGTGTGATTGAGTAGTTCGTGGAGTCCTTGGGTGTTTTTCAGGTGCCTTCAAGCTCGTGGAGGGAGTTGGCTCAAAATCTTGGAGTACTTCATCTTTGGAGAGAAGCAAGATCTAGATTGAAGGAGATTGACAATACTTGTGAATCGTGAGATTGATCTCACAAAGAAATTGCAAGATCTGAAATTGATTGACATCATTGTTAGATCCTTGTTTGAGAGAGAAGCAACACCACTAATTGTGTTTTGATCCATTGCAAAGCAAACATGGCTTCCATGGGTTCCCTACTCTTGGAGCAAGGAGAGAGATGAGGAGCCACTCAAAAAGGGCCTCTTCCTTGCCTAAACAAGTTTCTTGATCATAGTGTAATGCTAATCCATCCTACGTGGCACTTTTAGCATGGGTTACCACATAGAGTGATCATGAGTTAAGAGCTAACTCTAAGATCTATTTTCATATACTTTAGTAGGTTTGTTGCATAGACTATACTAGGATAACCTTAGAGTAAGACAAAGCCTATCATCGAATGCCATCCCAAAAGTACAACACATAGGACCTAGGCATGACACAATACTCATGCCTAGCTCATTTCAAATGCATATCACTTGTGAGATTGATCTCACATCAAGGTTGCAAGATCTCAAATTAGAATTGGATTGACATATTTGTTAGATCCTTGTTTGAGAGAGAAGCAACACCTGCACTTTGTTTGATCTATCACAAATCAATTTCTCAAGAAATTGTGGCTACCTCGAGTTCTCTGCTCTTGGAGCAAGGTGAGGGATTTACCATCGTCAATTATGCCATTTGGAAGGTGAGGATGTAGTCGATTTTGGTCCTCCAAGATGTGATGGATGTGCTTGTACTTGAGGAGGAGCCACAAGTGCTTGAAGAAGCTCAATGATACAAGAAAAGGGCAAGGATTGCCTTACATTGTATCAAAATGAATGTCTCTAATGAGGTGTTGAGGGAGATTAGCTCTTGCACCTCAGCCAAGTAGGCTTGGGACACCCTCAAAGCCATTTATGAGGCAAAGAACACATCTAGGTTGCTCACACTAAGAATTTAAAATTTTCTAAGCTACCAAAAGAGTGATGAGAGTGCCTCAAACTTTGTCATGAGAGTGAAAGATCTTCATAGAGAGCTTGCTTGCATAAGAGACCATCTCAATCAAAATGAATCAGTGCAAGTAATCCTTAATGGATTAAGAGATGAATTTGACAACATTGTTCAAACCTATGCAATCCAAGAGGAGCTTCCAAGACAAAGCTAAGAACTATTGTTCTTATTGCAAAATCACAAGGGTCAAAAAAAATGTATATTGTAAGTTTTATTGAGCAAATGCTCATATTGAAATTAAAAATAAGAACGATTCTTGTTGAGAAAAACCCTTGAAACATTGTTAAAGGAGATGAAGAAAGACATTTGATATGATAAATTTGTTGCAAGGGTGCAAATAGACTATTGGGCATTTTAGATTCAATGTAACGCTCAAAAGGAATGAGAAATAAAATGTTATGATTGTATATCACAATGGAATGATGTAATGTACTTTCACATACGACTGAAATCAATTGTAAATGACGAAACGTAAATTTATGAGTGGGCATTATTCTAATTTGTAGCCTTCAAAATAGATCATCTTGATTGGATTTGATTTATAGTGAACGATGAATAAAGTATGATGATTCTATTGGGTCATCTTCAAGAATATTAAACCATCTTATATCACTTTGGCATGATGTCAAGTCAATCTCAAAACATGCACTTAATCATAGCTTTACTCATAGAGAGACTATTTTAGAAAGGATTGTAGAAGTGGAACAATGAAAATTATTATTTGACAGGATGAAAACTCAAAGCTAAGGTATAAAAAGCAATGTATTCATATAGACTTTATATACCATTAAATATATACTAAGGGTCTCTAAATATAGAATAGGAAACCTTTTAGATATTAAAACAAGGTGATTTGAATATCAGCTTACACTCAATAAATAAATAAATAAATTTACATGGGACTCTACTAAATAGAAAACATCATATAGCCATTTGTAAAGGCAAACGGGTCTAAAAACACATCCTAAGTATTTTTTGGCCATTTTCAGCCACATTTTAGCCATTTTCAGGTCGTAGTCAATGTTTTAAGGTGTTTTAGAGCATTCTACGCATTTCTAAGCTTATAGTCAATGTTTTGGTATATTCTAGGTTGTTCAAGGTGTTTAGCCAGTTAGCAGTGGAAATTTTTTAATATTGCAACCTGTGTTGCAGCGGATCACGATTCGCTGCAAAAACGTTCCGAATCATGCGATCCGGAACGTCAGCGATCCGCGACCCAGATCGCAATTTTTTTTTTTTTTTTGTGGAAAAAGGAGTAATGGCCAAATTTTATAGCTGAAACAAGGGGTTCAGGGGGCGGCCCCCTGAGAAACGGGGGGTTCGGGGGTCAGTAGCCCCCCGAGAAACATGGGGTCCGAGGGGCGGTAGCCCCCCGGTGGGGGGGTGAAAACACACTTTTTGGTGTTTCGCACCCGATATTGGTGACTATTTTTGGTGACTTCTTATTAAAAGATGAGACATACATTGAGATTCCAACAAATTGCAGCTAGGTTGGCAAAGATCTTATTCCATAGAATAAACACTTTGATTATGCTCCTATGCAGGAGCATGAGTCTTATAAAAACTAGATTATGAATCCTTGGCAACATCCACCGATATTTTGTTGAAAGAGTTTACCAGTCCTCAAGAGGCTACCAGCTTCGTGTTATACATATAAACATTTGGGTCATAGGATAGCTTCATTGTCTTCTGAGGAAATTTTTTTAGGATGAGCTGCTGGGTTTAATGAGAGCAACAAAAGAGGAGAAGGAGCTTTGTCAATCAAGACGCTATTCCCATTGGGAGAGAGAGAATTCAGATAGAAGTTTTATAGATCCACAGTTTTATGATCTATTTGAGGAAGTCATTCTATTGTCAATATCAGCTTTTGGTTCTTTCTCAAAATGCAGCATACTAATCACTAATAGAAAGAACAAAGAACCAACAACCAGAATTTCACTCTGAAGCAGTCTCGCCTGTTATCAAAAATTAGGCTTTACAGTTTTGTTTACTCATGTTAACTTCCAACTGGGGAGTGGTTCGTTATACTGATTCATCACAGACTAAAACTTTAATATGCAGTATGAAACTGTTTTCAAAGCAATGAAATACCCTGGACAAAAAGCAGATGTGAAAGATGCATAGTTGATATGTGGTTGAGAATGAGAGGTACCTGCGCGAGCTATCAATCTTGCATTGAACTGCTGGTTTGTAGGAATATCTGCGGAATCGTCATTTTCTGTAAGTGCTACAAAAGTGGGTATATGCGCCAAGGTATCAATGTTACCATCATGATTGACATGATTCTTAAACACGTCAGTAGCAGCAAAGCAACCGAGCGTGAACTGCAACCTGGGATCCCATCCGGTTTCCTTCACATCCAAAGGCCCTGCTTTCAATGAGAACTGCCGCTTCACCTCATTCAGTTCCTGTGAAGGACAAATTCAATCCACATGAATCTGAACCCGATTCAACAACACCTGAGGAGTCTCAAAAGGTTTTATTGCTTATGGTTGCGATCAACATCAGAAACCGAAACTAGATTATCAGGGAAAAGTACAAAAGGAGGTGGTTGTTACCCTGAGGAGAGGCGCATACGCCACCACCTTGGAAATTTTATCTGGGTGAGCTGCAGCCAAGCCCAGGGCCACAGCTCCTCCTACAGACAATCCAATCGTGAAAATCGGGCCTGGCAGCGACTGGACTTCTTCAAGACGGCTTTCACTCTCTTGTAGATATCGCAAGTGGGACGATTCGTAAAACCTAGGTTCAAACAAGTTACTCATAAGTTGATCTGATATAGCCGTCATTTTAAGGACGATCATGAGTTGTCACTGCCTACATGCAAATCGTTTCAAACCATGTACTAGCCCAGCCACCATGGGAAAGCTTCAGGCAGAAACAACTTCGCACAGTCTACTCCTGCTCGGATCTGTGGAGAGATTAAATAACAACGATTAATATCTCAGCGTTGAATTTGTATTGATACCTTTGAAACTTTTCACTGTAGTCACCTACATTTATGGCAGAAATGATGTCTGCCATGTCCGGGGAAAGCTCATTGACTCGTTGCATCACAAAGTTGAGCTGCATAAAATGGAAAGTATACATGACGAACATATCAGTCATGATGTTTAACCTCGGTTCTACCTAGTAACAGGCAAACAAAAGCACACTTGCAAGACTCTGAACCAGAATCAACAACTCTTATCAAGTAAATAGCTACCTGACCTTAACATAACCCATCAAAGCACATTACAAAGCCACCAAAATATGCACTAGATGTTCGGCATGACAAAACCTGCTCTTGTGTGACATTGTTGACCGTGTCAACGGCATTAAGGGCTTGGGATAAAACGGGATCTGCCAGAAATTTTTCCCGAATCGGTTGTTTCCACTGGGGCTTAAGATCCACCTAGATTAGTCAATCAGATGGCACCTCAGCATCACGCAATGATCTATTGATTGATTTTAGTCAGAACTTCTTGTAGATGTCTGAGGTCTCCATCAGTGCAAGTAGAAGTTAGAACACGTGCCTACACCTTCACCTGCATCGGCAATTACAGCTACACTAAAACGCTCAATATAGCATAGTACCTGAGGCCAATTTTTGTCAGGATTGATCAGATAATGAGCCGCAATGCAGGGCTGGTACACATTAAAACCGGTGTCAAACAAATACTGTGCCAGGCGCCAGCACTGATCCGGCTTACTTGTCAAGCCATGGAAAATGAGCACGGTACCGTACACATTATCACCCGCATTATGCAGAAGATAATAAGGATAAGCTCCTTCTCGTCTTTCCGGGTGCACTTGGACGCTATGCAAAAAGTTGTCGAGGGACGTTTTTGACTGCAAGATTGACAATAAATCTTTGGAGCATGGCCGAAAGGTGAGCGAACAATGTACAACACTAGATTGACAAACAAGGAAAACAAATGTAGATCATGGGAGTGACGAAGAGATGACGCATTGTCATAATTTGAAGTGATTTGGGGATTGCATTGGCCAAATCCTAGTCGCACACAAATGAGACTTCGCAAAATATTCCAAAACACACGATGACAGCTAGTTGTAAACACACTGACGATTATAGAAACTCACTTTACGAAAGTACTACATCCTAATAGATATGAAACTCCAAGAAGTTCGATGGACAAAACATCAATTGTTACTTGCACGTCAGAACAAATAAGCTGAGAAAAAACTAGTGCTGAAGTGCAAATGTTACGAGCTAATGCTGGTGTGGAGATGACAAGCGATGGAGATAGCAAATTCATAGCGTTTGCAAAGGGATGCAGTCTCGTTATACAGGCTCGCTCTCTCTCTCTCTCTCTCTCTCTCTCTCTCTCTCTCTCTCTCTCTCGATCTATTAGCTCTCATCAATCGTCGTTAATGTATTACTAATGGCCTTTTCACAAGTGGCCCTGCCTTGACTTAAAAGCACGGGTTCTTTGGTGGAGACCATTTATCAAATGTTGGAAGTTCCATTTTTAGAGAAACCTCATTGAGTTTTCCCTCTAATTTCCTGCATTTTTTTTGAAGTTATCTGTTTTGGAGATTTTTGCCTTCGAGATCCTACATCTCATATTTTTTGCCGGCAAAACATTCACATTAAAAATTTATTTTATTGACTCAATAAACCTGCGTAACCCAACTTTTATAAGGATCTACCTAGTTTACCGTGTGAAAATGACAAACCTAAAATTTCCTACATTTAAAAAAAGTTGTCAGTTTTTTTAAAGTCAACTTCCTGTGAATTGTCATGGAATCGATTTTCGAAGAAATATGCCGGTTCCATTCTCAAGAGATGCGGGCTTTCCCGAACACTATCAAAGTAAACTTTGCCCACCTGGGAAACAGGTAGGGTTTCCCATTTTGATGAAAATTGGGCTTCCACAAGGAGGTTGATCCGGCCGAGAAATCTCTTGTTTCCCTTAGTTGCCATCACATTTCTAACATCAACAATGCATCTCTGATTGCAGCAATTCTAGAAATATATGATCATCGGCCAGCATGCAAAGACGTCTTATGAGCCCAGGTGGCTAAAGAGAGCTAAAGAGAGCACAGACATGTCCTTGCTCCTTAATTCCAGGGTTAGGTTGTGCATGTGAAGAGGCCCTTAGAGCCTAAGGGTCTTGATGTCATCCCTTCCTTGGAGCACACCACCCGTCTTCACAAATCCACTTCAAATGTCACCACCCATTCTCCATGTATTTCACCCATTATTACTTGCTAAACCAGTCTACCAACTGTTATTAACCTAGTGTAATTGGTGTATCGGCCAAAGAGCTATTTTTCAGAGTAGGCAGGAGGTTGGAGAGACTAACTCATGCAACGGCTGACCCGTCGCAAAATGACTCGGTGGCCGATGCCATTCTTGATGTCAAACACAAACTGGGTTCACCCTCATGTAAATATGCTCTTAAGGTAGTTCACATAGAAAGGGATATTTGGAGTTTACATCTCCATATGGCACACAACTAAGAGTGGCATTTAGCTCTAATCTTCTTCTGTTTGGGGGTTTAGTGAAACTAAAACCTGGATATGAAGCCATGACATTGATTAGATATGGGCTCTTCTTGCTTCCACCAATGGCCTAGCGATAGTTCAAGATACAAGGGGATTTTTCCTCGCAAGTGGAATCACCTCGGGTTGGCATCCATTGTTGTCAAATAGGATGGCACCCCAAGGTAAGTGCACCTCATGTGAAAGAAGACAAGACACTTGAAGTGAACTTAGACAATCAAAGAACGGATTATTGGACCCTCCTAACTTAACCCCCTTCCATCTAAAACCTCACTCTAAAGGTGTTGCAACACACACCCATCTAACTATGGGGTTACGGGTATGGACAAACTCACTTTGGAAGATGCAATCATCTCAACGGACTATTTGAGTTTCAAAGAAGGTCAAAAGTTCATCAAAGTGTTGATCAATTGCAAACTAAAAACCATACGTATTTTAAAGGAAAATTTGAAAAGTCAAAATTTCATACAAGATTAACGTACAACATGTCAAATCATGTCTGCTTACATTTCTTTTGTTCGAAGGTCACCTTCAGACATACAAGTCATATGAAAGGTAGAATAAAAAAAATTCCAACTATTTGAAAGGTAGATATGAAATAGCATATAGTATTGCATAAGTTTTTGTTAAGACAAAATACTATAAATTCCATATCCATCTCAAATCTCAAGCTATTTCCCAAGAAAATTCAAAGCAACAAGAAAAGGCTACTCACTAAGAGGTAAATCATGAATTAAACCAAGCAAATATTATCAACATTTAAAGATGGTTTACTCTTGAACACCTATTGCTTGGTTGTGAAGCATTTATGCATGTCCCTAAAGAAAAGAAGACTAAGATTACTAACTATAAACCATGAAAGTGTATTTTATTGGCTATGGTGATGATGTAAAAACGTATAGGCTTTTATTACATGGGGCCACATAATATGGAGTATAGGTGCTCTTAAAAGAGATTTCAAGTCTCTAAAGGAAGATGAGAACAACCGAATAACGACAACTTCGAAAAGATGAAATTCATGTATCTTGGCAAAATGTGGAAAAAGACCATGAATGAGGAGAAAAAGACTTGGGAGCAGAAAAACTTTATGTAATGAGTGGGTGTTGAAGAAGAAAAACATTGCAGTTGACATTGTGGAGAAGTTCAAGTATGGTAAGTAGAGAAAGGGTATTTTTACGTGGGGGGAATAGAGTATGATTTTTTTTTTCTTGTGCTGTAAAAATTGACTTCTATCAGAACTTTGTTGGCTATAGTAGTTGCCTCTGACCTTGAAGTAATTCATTGAGACCTTTAAAAAAAATCTACCTCTCATAGCCAAAAGATCTTGAAGTTGGGATGTATGAAATTTATAGTATTGTGTCTTAACAAAAGCTTATGCTAGTGATATGAATCTACAACAATAAGCTCTAGTAATGTATAATTAGCTCTAATAATGCATAATGACATACAATTTGCAACAAGCTCTTCCTCTCATCATCAACATTTTTACTTATTAATCAAATGAGGATTTATAATTAGATACATCTCAAATATTTAGACATTGTCTTAGAATGCACAAAATAACAATCAAGTGTATGGATATATGTGAACATATATACATATACATACATATATAAAACCTTATTATATAAAACCATACAATCTCTCACTAAACATTTCTTGTTAGCCAACTTTTTTCCAGCATAAAATGGGATAATTTTGGCTTTTTGAAGCTTATTTCAATATAAGACTTTGGGTTGATTTTAACTAAGTACTTTAGTAGCAAGAATGGCTCTTACTATGTTTAGAGAAGGTACCAGTTTTAAAGCCTAAAGGCTCATTATATGTCATCTTAAGAAAATTTGCCTTAGAATTGGCTCTAATATTTGTTTATTAGATTTTACTATTTTTTAGCATTGTTGAGTTTTACGATATTTCATAATGTACTCTTTTTATTATTATTACTAAATCATGCCCATGTACTTTTAAGTGTTTCCTTTAAACTTCAAGGGAGTGTCCTAAGTTTTTGAGGGTCATGGAGTCAAAGATAAAGTTAGTTCAAGTGGTAGTGAATTGTAGAATAGATCCAACATTATTTATCTATTTAGGTTAACAATGGCATGCAAAGATGACTGCTTTGGGTTGAAAAGAATGGCCTTAATTAATACTTTAAAGTCGTGACGACTTTGAGAATTTTTTGTTCCTAGTTAAGTGACTACTTTGTTGGGAAGAGAGTCATGATATTGGAAACAAACCCAATTATAAAGTTTATAAAGCTTAAGTAATGAAAAAGAATAGTCTTAATTTTAAGGGTCATATCAAATCTATTGAAGTGGTGCCTCATCAAATGCTAATTTGAAATCATCCTACAGTTTTGTTAACTAAGCATCTAATGGTTTTAAATTCAAGGGGTTTTCAAAGCTAGAGGGATCAATTTTGTTCAAAAAAAATTGTGTGTAAGTTAAAAGAAGCTAGTAAGGAGATACAAGCCTTAGAGAATGAATTAGAAAGCTTGCCAATAGAAGAACAATGTGAACAAGGAACTTTGCATGCACTCATACCAACAAGAAAACTTTTCTTCACGAAACAAAACGATCTATTACAAAACAATTCTCACAAACTCACAATTACTCCAAGATCCAATGTTGACAATCTCCAAGCTCCTTAGCTCTTTCATTGATTTGCGCTCCTTTGCAAAACTCTTTGCAAAACAATAATGAAAATGAAATGGCACAAGAGCAAAAAATAGACAATGTCAAAAAAAATTGGATTCCAACACTCCAATGTTTACAAAAAATGTCAAATCAACTTTCTTGAAGAATTGATGACTTGGATGTTGAAACTTGACATTTGCTTTTATCCATTGGAATTCCTGATCCAAGTGAGTGTACATCTCACTTTCACATCACAAATTGTATGCCATATCTCTTCCAAGTTAGACATTAGATTCTTCTAGATTGTTTTTTCAGTTGACTTTTAGCATTTATTTTAGATTCCATTGTCACCTTGATTTTTGGTCTGTCGTGGTATTCATGAGAAAGCATCATATCTGTCAAAATATTGAAATCTGACATATTATAAAATTTTCAAAAATCCATCAAGAGCCCATATAGAATAAAAACCCTACATTTTGTTATATCATAGAGCAAATTTTGGAATGCAGTCAAAATCATTAAGCTTCAACTTCTAAAAGAAAACCAAGAGTAGACTCTACTACAATTAAGTAGCCAAATATTGATAATTAGAAGTCGATCAATATAGAACAAAAATTGAGCAAAAATCAAATTCAGGCTAAAAATAAAAATAAAAATAAAAATCTTCATAAATCTAATCATACAACAAAAGACGTGATTAAATGACTAATATCTTGATAACTCCAGAGCTATTGTTGAGAAAAGCAAATGAAAGAGTACCATATTTGGTGATGGATACAAAGCTTAATATATCATTGGGAAGTTGATAAAATGGATCTTTGTGTTAGAGTAAATACAAGTCCAAACCTAAAACTTGACATAGTATCTTATCGATAATCAAAATCTACAATATACATTCAATTTGGTGAGTGATTTACATAGAAGGAAGGCAATTCTTGAACTTGATGGTCTTAACATTTTACTTGAAGTGAACCTCAGGTAGTTGAAGGATGTTTAACTCCATACAGCTCGGATGTCTATGATGATGACCAATCAAATTAGGATTCCAATAGTTGACAATATTAAAGATATGGAACTAAGATTGTGTGATATTTTGGTAATGGTTGATTTGTAAGGATGAAACCATGCAACAAGGGAGGAGTTTATCCAAGAAGACCATGGCTGAGAGCAAATAAAGTTGTGCATGGTTGACAAACTAATATATCTAGGATAAGATTACAGAAGGAAAGCTTGGTTAAAGATAATGCCAGTGAGTACTATGAAGCTCTATTAGTGGCTATGAAAACAATTAGGAAAATCACTTATGTAGACTAGGAGAATAGCAAATATGAATATTTGCACTTGAATAACTTATTTTCTAAAGCTATGACAATAGGGCAGATATACTTTTCTTGAATATTTTCTACAGTTATGAAATGAATATTGTCTTTTTAAAGAAATTAATTACTCATGAAAATCTACCACAACCAGAAAGGGATTGGCCGAGGAATTTTATAGATGTGATTGAGGATATTAGGTTATTGAAGCAATCATCAACTAAATTAAGATTTTAAATTTAGGTACTCAAGAAAATCATCCCTCACATCATTCAAGTGATTCTAACTTGAGTGTCAAAAGCCTTCACATAATTCATGTGATTCCCTTCCAAATTTGTCAACTTAGCTTTGTAGCTAAACTTGACATTAGGCACTACTTCAAATTACAACTTGTAATGCCTTGGTAGCTATGCTCATCGGGTTGGGCTTATACAGACATGAGGCCAATGCCCTCTGACTTATTAACCCTAACTATATAGTGTATTGTGGTGGGACCCACCAAATGCCCCCAACAATATTCCCCACCTAAATAGGTGAGTGCCATGGCACCCACGATGGTGATTGAATGTTGTGAAATGTCATGGCATGAGTGGCTATGAAACAAAATGGATGGCCTCAAGAAAAGTGTGGATGGAATGTCGCTTACATAAAATCTAAAACTTATTCAATTCTCCCCCTTCCTATTTATGTAGCATGTAGAAAGCAAGTGCCGTTTATGAGAGTATCAAATGGTGTCCCATCCATCCTCTCCAATGTCACTACCCCTTGTGATAGAATTTCTTTGAGGTAATAAGGGCCTTTGCCAACAAATTTAAGATGCACAAGTTAGATATTTATTTTTTGTTTCTCGTTTAATGTAATCCATAGCTTATATTAAATTGCAAATAGACATTTACAATTTGGTTCCTTTCAATCATCCCAATTGAGTCAACGGTTTCAACTGTGACTAGTACTCTATATCGAGTGGTACATCAAGTAGGTTGACACTCGTGTCATACATCAGATTATTTTTTCATATCTTGTGATTCTAGCATGGTGTGTTATCTATTTGATTAACTTATGTATCAACTGGTTCTTACAATTCTCTTGTCCAAAATTTATCCCAAAGACATTTGAATTTTTACAAGAGATGATTAAGATTATCTTAACTATGCAAAATCGATCAAGTTGAAGCAAGTAGGTGGGAAGCCCCCACTCAAAGCAATGTTGGAAAGAAGATGTTTGTAGAGATTTAGATAAATGAGTCTATTGTAAGGCCTATGTGTGTGTGTGTGTGTGTGTGTGTGTGTGTGTGTGTGTGTGTGTGTGTGTGTGTGTGTAAGAATGAATACGGAACTAGTTTTGTATAGGTTCCTTAAATTTAAAAAAAAAAAACTAAGAAATGCGCAAAAAAGATACAAGAAAAATAAGGTAAAATAAAAAACTAGTAACAACATCTGAAAATGGAAATTATTACTTTCTATTTGTGGAATTGGGCCTTTTTGGGCCTGATTTTATCATTTTTAGACTTTTTTTGAGCAATTTTTGCAAATTAAAAAAAAAATAGGAGTTACGTGGTAAGGTATGGTTCCATACCATGCCCAGATGCACATGTTAGATATTTATTTTTTGTTTCTTGTTTAATGTAATCCATAGCTTATATTGAATTGTAAATAGACATTTACAATTTGGTTCCTTTCAATCATCCCAATTGAGTCAATGGTTTCAACTGTGACTAGTACTCTATATTGAGTGGTACATCAAGTAGGTTGACACTCGTGTCATACATCAGATTATTTTTTCATATCTTGTGATTCTAGCATGGTGTGTTATCTATTTGATTAACTTATGTATCGATTGGTTCTTACAATTCTCTTGTCCAAAATTTATCCCAAAGACATTTGAATTTTGACAAGAGATGATTAAGATTATCTTAACTATGCAAAATCGATCAAGTTGAAGCAAGTAGGTGGGAAGCCCCCACTCAAAGCAATGTTGGAAAGAAGATGTTTGTAGAGATTTAGATAAATGAGTCTATTGTAAGGCCTATGTGTGTGTGTGTGTGTGTGTGTGTGTGTGTGTGTGTGTGTGTATAAGAATTGATACGGAACATGCAAAACTGGTTTCATATAGGTTCCTTAAATTTATAAAAAAAAAAAAAATAAGAAATGAGAAAAAAAAAAAAAACAAGAAAAATAAGGTAAAATAAAAAAAACTAGTAACAACATCTAAAAATGGAAATTATTATTTTCTAATTGTGGAATTGGGCCTTTTTGGGCCTAATTTTGTCATTTTTAGACTTTTTTTGGGCAATTTTTGCAAATTAATAAAAAATAGAAGTTACGTGGTAAGGTATGGTTCGGTACCATGCCCCCCCCCCCCCCCCCCCCTTCCCCCACTGAACTGGTTTCGTGGGAATATATATATATATATATATATATATATATATATATACACTGGTGGGTATTCTCATCGTTGACGGGCGGCCAACGATTTGGATGGTGACTTGTGGTCGAGACGTGTGGATGATGCTCAAAGCAGGCGATTGATGATCTACTTAGCCATCCTTCCCCTCCCTGTGGTTTGTGGCACAACATTCTTTTTATTTTCAATTTCTTCTGCGAGACGGCACATTGCACCCTCCATGTTGCCGAGAGAGTGAAAAATGTAAAGGGGGGTTTTGTTATGCCCCACCTCCCTCCCCCCAAAAAAATGGGGGGGAGACAAGGTTGGGGGAATGTAGCCCTCTCCCCCACCCTAAAAAAAAGAATGTGTGGGGAGGCTAAATCCTCCTTCCTCCTCCCACTCCCACCCTCCCCCCCCCCCCCAAATAAAATAAGATAATAATAATAATAATTTGTGAGTCTCGAAGATGGGACCTCTTTATTTTTTTGAGGGGAGGAGAGTGGCTGCAAAAATAAATAAAGAGCCCCCTTAAGAAAACAACTCTCCCCCACAAATTAGAGATCGAATGTGGCCGCAGGTTGTCTCATTGTGGCCTGTCATGTAGGCCTGCCACATGGCAAACCATGAACGCTTGGGGTTTGCCACGTGGCAAGCCACATAGGCCTACCATAGGCTTGTGTAGCAGGCCCCATATGCATTTCATAGGCCTGCTTGTCACAGGCTGCCACATGGCAAGCCACGTAGGTCGAACACATGGCAAATTATGCAGTCTTTGGGTTGCCACAAACCACATAGGCATACCATACTTGCATGGCGAACCAATCAGGCTCTACCACGTAGGTTTGAGTGGACCTATAGAGAGAGAGAGAGAGAGAGAGAGAGAGAGAGAGAGAGAGAGAGAGAGAGAGAGAGAGAGACAGAGAGAGAGAGAGAGAGAGAGAGAGAGAGAGAGATCATTCCATTGGCAGATTAATAATTTATCCATAGAAGTTCATTTATTACTGGGTTTATCTACCCATTTCCACTTGAATTTGCCACTATCAGGTTTCCATTTATATGCAAGATTATTATTCTTGCAAAATTTAAATGCATATAGTATCATTTTGCACATAACAATCTTCAACTCATCAGGGCCATTTAAAGGGATATTTTCATAGCATTTGGAGATATCAGTGGATCTCATAAACGTAATTTTACTTGGCACATTAAGGTAAAATTCAGTAGATGAATTGCACTGCCAGAATAGGTTGGTATCCATATTTAGGTAACTTTGGTATGAATGTGCCTTAAGGCCTGCACCCTCCATGAGAAGAGGTGATAGAATACCAAGAGCTCCTGAGAGGAATGTGGCCACCTTAGAAAAGTAGCAGTCATGTGCATTAGTAATCCATCTAAATGTGTTTTTATGTGCCTTGAAGGTACAAAGTAAAAAATGTAATTCTTCATTTCCTATCATGTACTTAGGTATAGTCTCTGAAAAGGTATGTTTAATAATCATCATAGCATTATTAATGGTATTACCACTATCGTCAGGAAAAGGGGCAAAGTCATGACTAGATAGTCTTGGTAGAGCCAGATTTCTAACCAAGTTATGCACATGAAACAAGGGTTGTGTTGGGCTTTATCCACTCCATTAACATATAGATAAGTAGTAATCCAGTTATGTTCATCAACAACGTTCTTCAAATCATTTCTTGTCATGCTATTACTGTGTAGCCATTTAGTTTTTCTTAAGAAATTTGTTACAAATAAGGGCATGTTCCCTAATGTGGTCATCATCCATGTTCTGATATGTAGGTAAAAGCTTAGCCAATTTAACCAACCATGATAAAGCTCCAAAACAACTTCATTAATATTTGATTGTCATAGAGGGATATGATTAAGTCCTTTGTTCAGGTAGTTTCTTAAAAACTTGTTACTAATAATTTTAGTATCCATAGAAATCACATGACCAAACATTTCATTGATAAACCCTTTAAGGCGTTTAGTATTCGAGCAGATACAAAGAGGAATATCATCAATATTGAAATTGGAAAAGACATGAAAGGGCTTGTACCATTCTTGCTTCAAGTGCAAAAAATAACTCCAACCAAACACAATTTGTTCAAAGATGTCATCAATATGACCAAATATATGAAGTAAAGTCTCAAAATAAAGTTGCTTGACATTAAGACTCTCAAAGCATCTATTGTAGTATCGTAAGTTCAAAAACATCTTCCCTTTGTCTTTTCTAACCACAAGTCGTCATCTACAAATTGCACGAACCTCCAGTACTCTTATTTCTTCTATTTCTTCCTGCACATGGATCAATCACAGTAAAAATTTAGCTTTCTGATAGAAAGATCACCTTTTCCACCACTACTTTGTCCCTCATTGCCTTTAATCGGAATGGCCTGCTATGACCGAACTTGGATTGTTCAGATTGAAGGATCATGTCTTCTTACTCGTATTGTGGAAGTATTTATCCTATAAGGTAGAAAAGCTGGATTTTTTAAGAAGGCGTTCAATCTCTCAAATATTCTCAGCGTCACCAAGATGTGCAAGGAGCTTCGCAGTAGGGTTAGTGGAAAGTTCGATGGCAGCATCAATCATATGTTGTCTGATATAAAGCAAGGTAAGATGGGCTTTGACAACATCTCTAGCAGGCTTATGCAGCCAAAGGAAAAAGGCATTTAGTTGATTCTGTAGAGAAGCACCAGGGAAAAACTTGGCAAGATTATTCATTATGTACCATGTAGCATGACCAAACCAGACAATAGAAGAATTGTTTCTACATTTTTCACCACATCTGCATTTAAAGAAAGGCCTCTTCCAGTTCCAAATTCTGGCTTGATGTAGGCTCATTCTAATAAAGCCAGTTTTAAAGTGACCTCTAGTTCTAGCCCAGATTTGCTCAAAAGGACATCTTGATAGATGTGCATTATCCTTATTTCCACTAAGCTCAATATAAGTGGAATGCAATGAATAATGGGAGCTCCTTAAAGGAACATTCCCATCAGTAAAGCCTAAAATGTTCAAAACATAAGATCTTTTGACAAAAATGATCTTATTTGTCTTAACAAATTTATGTCCTCCTAGATAAAATGATAAAGCTTTAACTGCCATTATAAGACTCTCCCCGACTGGGCTCAGCTTGGAATGAGCAATACAGATCTCATTTTTTAGGAAATGTCTAAGATAATGGCCCAGTCCACTGTCCCCCTAGAACGAGGATGCGTGTAGTCTGAAACCACCTCATCTCGCAGCAAAATCATCTATTATGAGAGCATCCTACAATAGGAAATATGTTAGCAAAAACACATTCAGTGATTGAAAACATTCAAATGCATAAAGATTAAACACTTACACATTCTTCATCAGCAACAACAACCAGATCAGGATGATCAATATAATGACCACGTACTGAAGTGGAATCATTAGTAAAGTGCATTAATGATGGACGAGGGAAGCCCATCTGAGATTGAAATGCCGTAAATTCTTCATCGGATGGTCTGCCTCACCCATCCTCAGCTATATTTGATAAAGTCTTATTCAGGAATTCTTCACCGGTCATAAGACCCTCCTCATCATCAAAATCAATACCAGCAACAAGGTCATTTGTCTCAAAATCTACAAAGTCGAAGAATTCAGAAATTGTGCCGGATAATAAACATAGAACCTCGTCCTCACGATAGTCAAAAAATCTACATAAATCAGCGGTAGTAAAATATACATCATCATTAATATAATATACATGCAAATTGAAAAGACATTTCGAATCCTCCATAGATTTGGATTCATCATCAGATGTATTTTGGCCAATGAAAGAATCCCGGAGAACATCAGTATTTACATCAATGAAGTCACTTTCTTTATCAGGAGTGTCGATAAGAAAGTGACTGATATTCTTAATGGCTGACTGAACAGAGGAGGGTGCAAAAGGGAGGTCAGCAACGGGAACTTCATCATCATCTGGGATCTGAACTAGCAGAAAAAGTACGAAACCACTATGATATTCAACCAATCGACATTTCTTGTTGCAATACGGACACATTGAACTACTTTTGAAAAGATCAAACAATTTGGTGAACATTCTATCCAGTCTATGTCTAAGAGCTGGGAAGAAATGAACAAGATCAGTATAATGCATGTACTAGAGTGGATCTATGGAGAAAACAAGCTTGCTAAGTATATCTCTGAATCTGACATAATGTTCATAAAATACGTTAGAATTTGGTTGTGCAGTCCTGAAAACATGTAGATATGGCCTGAATAGACTATGGAAGTAGTCTAGGTTTTCAGTAATCCCAAATTCACTCAGAAATGAACTCAAGCCTGATTCTCGTGAGGATGATGAGGAAGAGGCCATGGCAGTAACGTGAATATCGCACTTGTGCGCACGGGAGAACTGAACCAAAACTAACTATCAAAAAGGCGCAGAAGATGGATATGTACGGCAGGCATATACAGAATATTGCACTTGTGCATGAGTAGGTATAGTTGCAAGCAAACGGACAGCAATGAGCGCGCACAAAAGCGATATGTCATGAATTTCGAGAAGTGAAAAGGTAAAAAATTAATCGGTTTTCATGCCATTTATACTAAATTTTTGCACGTGTGGTCACCGTACTTAGGACACGTGTCTACTTTCAATTGGACAACAAGCGCAGGCACATGTGAGATGACACCTGCACACGTATAAAATGACACCTGGACACATGTCGCGTGTTCATTCGATTGCTCAAAAACACGTGTCGCTCTCGCATTCAATCGTACAAATCCCACATGTATAATGTGATAGGGTGACACGTGTCGCTCTCGAATTTGTCCGTACAACACCCACACGTATGACAGGACGTTTTTTCGCACGTGCAAACCCTGATATAAAATCACAAATTTTGATGATTTTTTTTCACTCCACATATCGCATTTGTGCGCGCCCTTCACAATCGAAATTCCTCCTACTGCCTTCCATGCGCACAAGTCCGATACGCTGCCTACATGTCACTCCATATCGCACTTGTGCGTCTTTCCTCAAAGCTAATCATTCTCTCTGATATTCACCTCGCACAGGTCCGATATACCGTACATTTTGTCCGTACATAGCGGTCCTCTGTGAGTACTCCTATAATTGTTATAGATACTACACATCCACCTCCTCCTCCTCCCAATTTTTATACATATATAGATTTGGATGATTATCTTAAATTTGATAAAGACATATCGGATGCTATAGATACAATTGGTACTCCTTTTTGTTTTAGACTAGATGAACTTGATTTTAGTATTAATTTTAGAGTTCTAGATTGTCTGGATCTCAAAGACAGACGGGCTTCTATCAGTGATCCTGTGATAGAGTCTGGGCTTACACTCTTGCAATATGACATTGCAAGAGATTCATCAAATGAGTTGCTGGTGCAGAGTAACTTTCTGCTTCAGGCCTTCAAGGAGAACAATGACACATTGTCACAGTGTCTGACAAGTGAATTCACACCAGCAACAAAGTATCTACTCATACCTTATCATACGAAGTAGGTTATATCAAATGCTTCTTGCTGTCTTATGCATTAACATTGACATTGTCAATGAAAATAGTTGCAACTAAAGAAATTTCAATCTTATTTTGCAATGACCACTGGAGTTTAAACCTGATCTCTATTAAGAGAACTGTAAATAATATTATTAAATGTGTTTGTGTCAAGATGAATTCGGTGAGAAATACACATAAGGATGTAGATATATACATTCCATATCTAAGTAAATCTATTTCTACAGACGTTCCCCATTCCGTGGACTGGCAGATCGTCAGCTTGGAGGTAAACTCTGTCTTTCTTAATGGCATTTTGAAATCAGTATTCTGATGAAATATTTTCAATCTAATTCATTCTATTTCATGAATTATTTTGCAGTCACCCCAGCAAAATGATTCATTCAGTTGTGGGTGGTACACATTGTACAATGCCAAGTTGTTTTTCGAGTGGTTCAACCTTCAACAAGATGTTGATATTTCTAAGCTAATAAATTCTATTTATTCTTATTTTGAAATCATGATTAGTTTTCTATTCTGGTGATGTTATTGGCCATTACTAATACATGAATGTTCTATTTTGCAGTTTACACTTCCTGAGTACACATCAAGCTAGGTGTATAGATTTAGACAAGAAATTATCCTGAGTATACTGGCTAGGGCAAGGCTTCAGCCTCCCGTTATTGATGATGGTGCAAAGGATGATGTAGTTGTACTAAATTAAGATCAGAAAAAATATAGATAGCATAGAACAAAAATACATGTATAGACTTCATAGAAAAATATACATTGATATATAAATGCTGCTCTAGTTTATGAATTTGGCTACCTTATATTGAAAAGCTATCTTTTGCTCCAAATCATAAGCATCCTGATATATCTGATCCTTGAGATAAGTAATGATATCAGAATATAACAAATTTGTGGATGAAATTTCAAATGGATGTTTTTCTGGAAAATCATCATTAATTGGTTTTTCAATTTTTCCCATGCTGAGTTGCGATAGATAATCAGCATTTGTATGATACTTTCCTTGGTGAAGTTCTACTTGATAAGTGAATTCCTGCAAAAGTAGAACCCATCGAGCAATTCGTCCGGATAGATCTGGTTTATTTACAAGATACTTAAGAGCATAGTGATCAACATGAAAAATAAATACATATCCTAGCAAATAATGTCGAAATTTCTTAACAGTGAAAATCATGCCAAGTGCTTCCCTTTTTGTTGTCGAATAATTCTTCTCTGAGGTACTGCGCTGTCGACTCGCATAGTAAATGGGATGATCCTTCTTCTGGTCGTCCTTCTGGCTCAGACAGATGCCAATAGCAAATGCAGAAACATTAACATAACTATGAAATAAAATAGCCCAGTTAGGTGGTCTTAGAATAGGAGAATTGATCAACCTTTGCTTAAGTTCTTCAAATGCTTTCTACTGTTCATTCGTCCACAAGTATTCCACTTGTTTCTTCAGTAGATGTGTAAGGGAGGCAACAATAGAAGCATGATTTTGTATAAATCTCCGATAATAGCCGACATGTCCTAAGAAAGCTCTTAGTTCACGTAAATTGGTTGGTATCTAAAGATTCTTTATAAGCTCAACTTTATCTTTGTCAACTTCTATTCCTCTGTTAGATATCCTGTGTCCGAGTAATATTCCTTCTTTCATACCGTAAAAGCATTTCTCTGGATGAAGGGATAAACAAGTATCTTGAAACCATTGCACTGTTAATTTCAGCTTCTGCAGGTGTGTCTTGATATCACTATATACACAGAAATCATCAGTAAATATTTCCAGAAAGGTTCTTAGGAAGGCAGCAAAAATTAACATCATGATTCACTAGAAACTAGCTGGTGCGTTACAAAGACCAAAGGGCATTTTGTTGTAGGCATAAGTGCCCCAATCCGTAGTGAATGTGGTCTTCGAACGATCCTCCTTTCGCTCTCCAACCTAATTATAACCAGAAAATCCGTCACAGAAACTGAAACGCTCTTGACCAGCAACCTTATCAAAGATGGAATCAGTGAAAGGCAGAGAATGATGGTCTTTCCTTGTGGCAGCATTGAGTTTGTGAAATTCCTGACATATTCATATTTTGCCAGTCTTCTTCTTTGGGACGACAACAATGGGTGAAACCCAGTTACTGCTTAAGACGAGATAGATAATACCTTCCTTAAGGTGCTTGTTGAGTTCATCCTTAACCATGAGGGAGTACTTGGGATTGAGACAATACTGTCTCTGTCGTACAGGTACAACATCTTCCTTAAGATCAATATAGTGCTCTCCGAATTCTGCAGGTATACTTGTCAAATCGTCAAGCAACCAGACAAAAACATCTTCATACTCCTTTAATAATTCAGTGAATTCCTCCAACTCCGATTCTCCAAGTGACTTTGAAACATGCACAAATCTGTCAGGTGCAAGTTCAATTAGTTCAGTAGAATCTGGTAATATGATACCTTCTGTCACACTGGCCTTGGTATGGCCATGAATTTCGCGCATGGTTGACTCCATTGATGTATTCTTGTCGTCAGCCTGGTTCTTGTTACCAAATTCGTGTTCAGATTCATCACTTGAATCATCAAACTCTTTCGAGTTCGTGTCTGCAACTTCAATTTTTTCAATCGAAACATTCGCTTCAGCATTGCAAGCATCAAAAAATTCTTCTTCGTCAGCATTCTCATAACATTCAAAGTACTGCACTTCGATGTCAGATGCATTGGAAAAAATATTTCAGGCATTAGAAGATTCTTCTGAGGTAAAACTGGTGTCAGACGAAGGAGTTTTACCTTCATATTTGTCACGACTCCAGGTGATTATTTGCTCTGCTGGCTTACCTCGATTATTGGTCTCACCAGTCTGAAATCTTAGCTCTCTGGATTTCCAATGAACACTTGCATTTGATTGATAAAGCCAGGGCCGTCCAATTAGCACAGAATAAGATGACAAACCGAGTGGTTTGATAACAATGAAATTCATTGTGAAAGGCTTGGCTTGAATGTAAACAGTGACATCCTTCAGTTCTCCAACAGGTTTTCGTTGCGTCGAATCAGTTAACTTCATGTTTCACTGTGTCGGTTGAATGTCAGTTAGCCCCAAAGCATGAGCTGTGTCTTCTATTATTATATTTACGCTGGAACCAGAATCAATTGGCACTTTTTCGATCAGACATCCTACAATGGTAACATCAATTTCAAGTGCACCGAGATCACCTAAATCAATAGACAAAATATCAGCATCTAGCAAAGAAACTTTTTTTTTTTCTTTTTAGGGGCAGAAAGGCCTTTCAGTTGCTTTCTGTAATAAGTGTTATCTGCCAAATGCTGTTCAAAAGTGATGTTCGGATGAAGAGATCCAGTATCAGTCACGATGTCATAGTCCTTCGTCTTCGATTTTGAGATTGGCTTGTCAATAGCAACACTAGACAATTAAGTCTTCGCGATGTCTTCGTCTCCTTCCTCGAAAGTGACCACCTTCTTTGCAGCAACTGATTGAAGTTCAGTGTTGATAATTTCCTTTGCTTTTGCTAAGATATCTTTTGCAAATAACTTTGCAGCATCGTGGTCATAGTCGGGGTCATCTTTAAGATCTTCTTTAGTCGTAGATTTGTTCATTGATTGCTAGAAGATTTCTTCTTCGAGGATTTTCTGCGCTTCTTTGAAGATTTATGTTTGGGTTTCGAGGAGCCTTTGTTTCTCATTGTGACTTTGAAAATCTTCTCCATGTCACTTGGCCAAGACTGATCTTCTGTCTTCACCAATTTTCCTTCAATAACGTCAATTCTCTGCACAACAGCATCAGTCGAAGCTTTCGCTTTCGTGTGAATTTGCTACTAATCATTCTGCCAAACTCCTTGCAAGTCTAGGCAATGCTGAAAACATTAGAGATATCGAACGGCTGTTTAAAAGACCTAGCTTTTCCACTTTGCAAGACAAATTCTTTCAAAACTCCAATAAAAAGACAGGCATTTTTAACCTCAACAACCCAAGCTCTATCATATCAGGTCAAGGTGGTGGTCAAAGAAGGAAATTTATAGGTTACAGAGGCAAAGATGTGCGAGAACAAAGAAAGATTTGCCGATTAAGAAGCTGAATTTTTATAGGGTTTGATATAGGTGCAGGACGGAGAAGTTTTGGACAAGAGGGAAGTGATCAGGAATACGATGGATCGCTTGCAGCTCATTATGCATAATACCAAGGGAACTCTCTTTCTACATTTACTTTACCGCAATAGGATGTTTGAGACCATTCATGTGAAACAATTTTATGCTCACACTTTTTTTTTATTACAATTATTCGGCTTTATACACGAGTCCTTCTACAGTATAATTGTTTTTGGTTGGTCATACATGTCGAATGTTAAAATGGATTGGTATTTTCCTTATGATGTCTTTTGCAACTTTCAAATTAATACTACTACAAGCTTGTTCATGTACTACTTTGAAACATTTTAAAGGCTTTATACCAACAAAGTTTGATCATGGTTTGACTACGGATTGCAGCATAATCAGAATGAAGGTCCTTAAATGCACCTTAAAAATAGGACTTAATCATATCGTATTACAACATATACTAATATCCAAGAGATTGCTTTTGAATTACAAGATGGGTGGCCAAAACTCGTGAAACGTTTACCTATGTATCCAAGTACAGATATTGATAGGCATGCTAGTTTTTGTAGAGAAAGTGCCCTTTATTTTTTAAAGTACAAGAAATGGCTTCAAGGGAACACTGTCCCACTGCATAAAAAAGAAAATGCCTGTAACAAATAAAAATGGATTACTAAGCATCTATATGTCAATGGAATCGACAAGGCTCAACATAATCCTTGCTTTATATGCATATGTCTTGTACGTAAGCTTGCTATGGAAAGATTTGATAGCCCGAATTTCACACCTTTTTCTGAACATACAAATAATTTGGTCTCAAGTTCTTTGGAATACGTTTACACGTCTATGTCTGACCTACTACCTGATGACTTTATATATTCTAGGGAATTACCTTACTTGCTATGCACATACAAAGCACACAAAGAGACTTTCAGATGGATCACGAACACACATGATTGCTGTTTTTCTAGACTTGCCAAATTCCTAACAGGTGCTCTTGTTATGATGTATCCTTTCATTATGAAAGATGCAGGACCGTCCTAAATGGGGATACTTTTTTATTACGGCAATGTGATTCATCTGTCGATTTCTATCTCAACTTACCAAGACAAAGATCTATACGCTACAAGGAGGGAATATTTGGTGACATTCCGGAATAGGGTACAACCATACGGTTTAGGAATTCGATTTGACACTATGTATTGCTTTCTTTTGGTAATCCTTTGACTCTAAATGCATTTATAAGTCTCAAACCCATACTATGTTGAAATTTCTTTAATTATATGTTTTTCTATTTTTTAGCTACAGTCAACAATTGTTTTGTTATTTGCAAAAAAAATCACAACAAATCTAATAATTTGTGTTTCAATTCCACAGGTATTTATTTTTGAAGAAGCAAAAATTTTATGTAGAATAGAGCATGGACACCCCCGAGTGTGTGTGCGGAACAATCATTCGTACATTACTCCAGAGGGTGAGACTCGGTCTACAAGGAGGAGGAGGTTGCATAGAAAATGAAACTTGTGCGAAGGGCATTATCACTTGCACTTGTTATTCGTGTTGTTGAGGAGGCAACATGTTCGACTACAAGTTTGTTTTCAAACGTGCATAGCGTCGAACATGGATGGAGTTTGTGTAGTCGTTGTTCAGCCCTGCGATGGAAACTAGAAAGAGATAGCTCTTTCTGTTGCATGAAAGGCAAGGTGTGTTTGCCTTTGATGCCATCACTCTTTATCTCCTTAATTTGTACACATCTCTCATGATTTTGTTGTATTTGATAATTGTTAGATTTGAATGTTATTGGGATTGTATGCGCGAAGAAAGAGAAAAGTCAAGTGTGTTTTGACAACCTTCCTAGCAGGTTTGTAAACCCAAAGAAAAAATGCATTAAGTTGGTAATGTGTAGAATCCCCAAGAAAAAAAATTCTCAAGTTATTCATAATATACTAGATGGCATGGTCAAATCAGATAATGGAAGACTGATTTTTGCATTTGTCGCCACATCTACATTTGAAGAAGGTATTTTCCAGTTCCAAATTCTAGCTTGGTGGAGATTGCTTCAATTGAAACCCGTGTCAAAATGTCCACGAATTTGTGCTCCGGTGTTAGCATCTGTGATAACAAGGGAAAAAAAAAGAAATAAAACTCCGTGGCATGTGTTTTGTAAGTCCACGTACGAGTGTCTGTTGATAAACTTCCGCCATGGCATGTGTTTATAAGCCCATGAGTAGAAGCTTAAAAAATAATAAAATAGCTTAAACTTAGATTTAGAACTGACTTAGGAAACTTAAGATTAGAAATATTTTGACTTGAGTTTTCCTAAGTTAATAAACTTTGAAGTTCTAAATCCTGAGTTAGAAGTTCTAGAAAGGCTAGAAATAGATTAGTCCCATAAGTTAGGGGATACTTATGGAAGACCCTCTTTGCCATAAAAGAAGAGATATTTGCCTTGTAAATAACACTTTTGAGATTAAGCTATCAAGTTCTCTATTTTTGAGATAATCTCTCTATTTCATTTGTGTTCCCTTTGGGAAGGTGCTCAAGCCACCTCTTGCCTCCTTCTCCTTGGTTTATATTGTGGCATGTATTTTGTTGATTGATTACTAGTTAGCTGCAATCTTCCATTCTAATTCCCTTTGGGTGTTAATCTAGGATTTGGTTTAATCACCTTGCAAGTTGGGTAAGCCTTAGTAAGGTTTTGTATTTTGTCATCTTAGTTAGTTTCATTCCTATTTCGAGCACTAGTTGGGTAAGCCTTAGTGCTTTCATCATTATTTTCTATTTTCACACTCTATTTGAAGCTTGGTAGAAACTTAGAAAGTGGACGATCCTCTCTATGCTACATCGTGAGTAGATCTAGCCAAACATTTGCAAATCAGATTTACTTCCAACATTGGCGCCATTGTCGCTTTTTAAGCATTTTTTACCTAGCTTCTTTTCCTTTTGTTTTTTCGCCTCCGTATTGTGTGTTTGCTTGTTGCATGTCTTCTATCTTCCAACCACAACACGACTCTTCTCTCCGGGTCCTACACGAGCTGCAGAGCAACTTATCAAGCCGGGAGAAAGCAACAGAAGGGTCAACTTGGGCATTTTCTTTTTCCGAACCAAATAGGTAATTGGCCAGTCTATCTGCAGCCCTAATAGACCCCGATCTTTCATTTTATCACCTCCACAAATTTTGACCACTATCAGATTCTGAGAAACAACTTGATATACTATCAAAATCCCTTATTTCTCATCCAAATCTTTGTCCTAGAATTCGCTAGCTTCACTGAGGCTAGATCTAATCAAGATCAGTCCTCCAGCAACTATGCGAATTTTATCTCAGAGATTTTGCCTATTTTTTGTCAGAAAGTCATATTTTTTCTATATTCCCTATCTGTCAGTAAAAACTCCTTTTCAGAAATCGCCATCCAGTCTACAAAATCATCCTCAGTGAGCACGAATTCTCTGTCCCACCTGCGAATTCTCATAGTACAAATTTTTTTTCAAAAATATCAAAAAATCAATATTCTGATAGATAGCACTCCCTGTTAGAATTTGCGAGTTTCACAGTTCAATTTATCTGCCTCTCCACGATTTCTCAGCTTGTCCGTGAATTCTATTACAGCCAGAAAGACCAGTTGTTTTGTCCTACACTCTCCATTCTACAAGCAAACTGTTTTTTTTTTGCCAAGTACAGTACTGATCTGATCATCTGTATTGTTACTCTCCTCCACACTCTGCATCATGTCTCGTGACTGTGCTGAATCTTCTAATCCAGCTCCTCCACGACTAGAACGCAAAATTTCACAAATCGATGCACCAAAGTACGATGGAGAATCTGACCCAGTCCGATTTCTCCAAGACTTTGATGCATGCCGTTTTTATGGGGATACCTCAGAAACTAAAAAGCTTCGTCTATTTCCCATATGGTACTCTATGGAACAACAAAGGAGTGGTATCTTAATCTCAAAGCTCATGATCTTGCTTCTTGGGTCACCCTCAGGACACTCTCATCAAGCGTTTCAAACCATTCAAACTGACTTAGAGCTCATTCATCCAAATTATCCATGTCAAGATGCGTCGCGAAGAGTCTGTTCAAAACTACATTGAGCATTTTAAACGTCTCAAAGTAGAATGTGTGGATGAAAATATCACCAAACGTATGGCCATAAAACTGTTCTTGGTTGGATTGCCTAAAAACATTTGCCGTGAACTCAAACCAGTTGACCTTTATGATCAACTTAAAGATGTGATGACTGATGCTATCCGTGAGAAAGACGAAGGTTTCGACAATGACTTTGACCATCGTGAAAAGAAATCTAAGAATCCAGATCGTCCTAATCACCCAAAGTCTGACAATCATTGCCCAATCTTCTGAAATTATCAATCAAATGAAAACCTGACAAAAAGCTCAACATTCTCATATGGACAAGCTCACTGCCGATTTCCGAACCACAATGAAATAGATTGCCGAGAAATCAGCAAGAGAAAATGTCTGATGTCCAATCTGCTCACAACATCATATCGCTAATGAATGCCCTCTACTGTGAAACCTTTTTCCAGCAGCAACCAGACCCACCATCTATCGAGCATACCGCCCCTACCCTCCACAACAATAGTTTGTCATTAATCAACCTGCCCCACAACAAGCTATCCATTATCTTGATCTGAATACCATTGATCCGGCAAACTACTATGTGGAAGACAATACTCTATTGAGACAGTTGTTTATTATACATATGATTCTAATGCTCAAGCAGTGGATCCCAATGCCCAAGCTTACAATCCAAACCAAGTTGTCTTTGTCGTGCGTCAACTCCCCGCAGTACGAGGATGTTTTATTTGTGCAGGTAAGCATCCTAGTATTTGCTGCCCAGATAAACTCTGTTTTCCTCCATCTTGTGAAAACTGTGGTATTGAACATCACGTAAAGGACTACCCATCTTGATCCAAACCTGTTGCTCTTATTTGTTCAGTGCAAGTAGAAACTTTACCAGTTGAAACTCATCTTGCTTGGGTCTTGACTTGGGCACAAACCCAATGCCAAGCCCCTACACTTGCACCCAACAAAACTCAGTAGTAGGTTGTCCCGCCAAGTAAAGATTCAACCTTGATAGTTTATCCTCACTCATCTAAAGAAATTTGGCTGCATTATCAGTATTGTCAACAAATCCGCAATGCCAACCAACAATCTTCCACCTCCCATAAAATACCTCACAAGCCTTTTTCAAGCAAGACCCTTGAAGGTATCAAAGTTTGGGGCGATTTACTGCAAGCCAATGTCACTCTTCCTTTCCATGTTCTCTGGAAGCGTGCTGGAAAATGAAAACACCAAATCCAATCCAATGACACCACCAACCCCTGATGAGTTGCCAGAAATGCCCTTACACCTAACCAATCAACTCAGCGAACAAGGCAACATCAAAATCCCAGCTACCCATCACCAATCACATGAAGTTTTAGTGGTTCTCGATGGTGGCTCCGGTGTCAATATCATTTTCACATCTCTCATGCTAGAATGGAATCTGAGAGACAAGCTTGCCAAACCCACTTGTCAGCTTAGGATGGCTGATCAAAGTGTGGTCCAACCTACCAGTTTCCTTCCACGAGTGCTAATCAAACTAGGACGTCTAAAGTTTTCTGTAGGTCTAGTAGTACTTGATATTCCCAATAATGCCTATTAATATGAATTACTACTTTGTCGTTCGTGGCTCACCAATGCAAGAGTCGTTCATGATTGGAACAAAGGCCGAGCACTTTTGGAAATCATGACAGTTCTGTCACCATTGATTCAACGGGCAAACTCAAACTTGCACGCATACATGACGAAGGGTCCTCGATCACTAACTTAGTGTTTGATCCATACCAGTCTAGCTACAAAAAAGGTTATTATGTTAAATCTACTAACATCATAAACTGGAGTCCCAGTTTAGCTACCATTGATTGTGTGAATGCCGATTACTGTGCTTAGCATCAAGATGATTGTACCTCTCCAATCCCGATCAATCAGGTTCAATTACATGATCTTGATACACCTATCATCAATATCAATTTTATTGATATCCTTCCACACAATGATGAGTTACTAAATGTTGCATGGCTACCTACTAATAAATCAGAAGATTTATTCGTCGATGACGAGAATGTCTTACGAATTCATAATTGCCCAGAATATTTGGACATTTTTTATATTCAAATCCTCAATTACATGGAAGCACTTCCACTTAGGGCCTATCCGCAACATGCTTCCAAGGTGGAACCGGTTGCCAAGGTTATAGTAGAAAAGCCTGATACAAAATTCTACCGTGCCAAACGCCCAAACTATCCATGGGATCTCTGCGAGGTGGAGACCATCTTTCAAATTAATGACGAGATCCTCCATGACGTACCACATGTTCCTCATCCACACACCTCCCCACAGCCAAAGCCTCAACCACGTGGCCATGCTATAAAAGAAAAGATGAAAAAACCGCTTCAAATTCAACTGCCTGGCGACCTCACCACTGTTAGGGAAGTTCCTGAGATTGCCTCTGTTCCTACACCAACCCCCGAACATCCCCAATCACCATCCCCAATTTCTACTCATGTTGTCGCACAGTCTACATATTTACATATAAAATAAGACAGGCGAAAAACTCGACTGTCTGCATAGATACAAGTAAATTTCCACAGGCAAAAAAGGCGAAAAACGTGACATTGTGTTTTTACACGTGATTTGTGACAGGCGAAAAAGATGACACTGCCTTACAAAATGTCAAAGGTGCCCTAGGAAAAGCGAAGGCACCCTGTAAATCAAATCCTAAGTCATTTCGTCAGAGTGTCGCATTTCTCGCATCTTCACCAACGTTCATTTCAGCAAAGGCTAACGTCACGATCTTTTTCATGCTCACCCCATGCAACTGTGCTAACAGATTTGACAACGACAGCAGCCACCCACGATCTCCTACAAACAGCACATTCACTTTGTACTTTCATCATCTGCACGCCTGTAAAATTGTGTATATATATTAAATACCACTTGCGTATTCAATAGTGTGTGAAAAATAACAACATCAGAAACTTATCAGAGATAGACGAAGTAGATGCCTTGCGCATTGATTCTTTTGTATTGTCAGTAACAGTTTCATTTATTTTACAGATTAAATCAGCTTTGTAGAGCACGTGGTTTTCTCCACTATAGTCTTGTGCTCCACAACATTATTAACATGTATATTTTGCTATACTTAATCTAATAACAGCTCTGTTTTGTTCTGTGTTCAAATTTGTGTCAATATTGCTATGCTTTTCTACATTATGTTTGACTCCCTTATTGCTCAATCTGGTAATTTGTTCTTAGCGAATTGTTATTAGTCTAACTGTTGGCGACTAATATTTAGTCTTGCCTTTCGCGACTAATTCGTGACTGATTATCAGTCGAGCTCAGTCTAGCTCTTCGCGAATCATTCGCGACTAATAATTTGTCTAGCTGTTCGCGACAAATTATTCTTCTGATGTTTTGTTGCTTAATGTTTGGCTACATAATCAGATCGACCATGATTTCTATCACTAATGTTCTGTTCGTCTCTGATAGGCGTAGTCATGCTTAGGAAAAGAGTAATATAGCTCATTCTGTTGCGCACGGACACTTTTCGTTTGAGTTCGTTTCTCGTTCGAGTTTCGAATTCACTTCTTTTTGTGTTCGTTTTCTTTTTGAGCTATTTTAGTTTCTCACACTCACACACCCTCTTTCTCCAACATGGTATCAGAGCTATTTTCATAGCCTGATAAGCTTCCACAGTACAAGACTCTACTAGCTGGTAGAATAAGTTCTTCTTGTTCTGTGATTCAGTACCAGATTTTCGATGGAAATTGTACTAATGGCTAAAGAATTGTATGACGTTGTTATAGGTGCAAAAGAGAAACCCGAAGCAGACGATGCAGCAATTGTCAGTTGGAAGTTGAAGGATGGAAAGACTTTCGCGTTGATCATCCTCAACATTACGGATACCCAGATCGGCCATGTATCCGAGGCCCAGACATCGAAAGAAGTTTAGGACATCTTGAGCACACTATATGAGGTGCGAGATATAGCTTCCAAACTACATCTTATTACACAGAAATTTTTTGCATTTGAAAACATGAAACAAAATTTTTCTTGCATCTAAAAAATGTTGTTGATTTTTTAAAAGTTAATTTCCTATAATTTTTTTTACACAGTCAATTTTTGGAAAAAGATGTCGATTCCATTCTTATACTTGTTGACTTTACCGAACAATGAGCCAAACTTTTATCAAAGCCTTCTTTTTTTAAGCCTTCTCCATATATAATCGTAGGCTTTTGACCCATGAATTGTTAAAAAGCCTACAAAAAAAACTTTAATAGGTATTGTGGTAGGTTGAAAAAAAAGTTTTCCGCAAGCAGTGATTCTCCCACGTGAAAATGTGGTGGGTTTTTTTTTTCCATTTTTCAAGACATTATATTTCTTAAAAACCTTATCATATGAGACATGCACAATAATGATTACACCCATAAAGGCCATGGCTTCATGGAGGTGGAGACTAGATTGGGACTAGGCTCATATTAAGCAAGCAAAAATAACATAACATTAAACTAGCTATTTTAGGAACCCACCTCCAGGGCTACTAACCCAACACTAGGGCTACCTATGTGGCCTTGGTCTTAGGTTCTCTAACCCCTGATCTACTTGTATGGAGGATTGGATAATAAATACATATTGATCACAAAATACAACTGGCTGCAGGATATAAAACGATATAATAAACCAAATTTCACGGTTTGTAAGTTTGTAACTACAAGACACATGACATTATTGGGTTTGTGAACACGAGACACAAAACCCAATGTCATAAGAATGCCAGCATACTTTGCAGTCCATTTGCAGGTGGGCAATATAGGGACTGGAGCTGGCTGAATGCAAGCTCCACAAATGGTTCTAGCTACCTGACTCCTGAGCAGTGAGAATGCATGAATTTTGGCTCCAAATTCAAAACAGGACACGTGTGGGCCTGTTTGGAAGTAACTTGGCTCCGCCAACTGAACCCTTTTCCTATACGTTGCTTGATTCACTTCTTCACAAGCCCTTGCTATGTATGCCTTCTGAAGTGTGCTATAGTCTGGCATATGTATACTGAATAGCTGAGCTTAAAATAAAGTGTGATTTGTGAACAGTCGATGATTGACTGATCATCTTGAAATGGCTATAGATCAGAAAGCTATACTTTGATCTCTGTCGCAATTCTGGGTCGTGTAAACGAATCTTAGGATTTTATATCATAGATTATTTCATCTCCGTTGTAGTCTAGATGGTTAGGATACTCGGCTCTCACCCGAGCGACCCGGGTTCGAGTCCCGGCAACGGAATGCTCCCGAGTTGAAGACTACGATATCTTTTTGTTCAATCCTACTTCTTATACAGCAGTACTGTACATTCTGTTCTCTGCTATGGAAAACAAGCACATTCATTTTTTCTAGCATTGGTGTTAATGACGCTTACCATGTGCCCTTGTCTCCCTCATTTGTCGAATCTCTTCTAAATTTGTATGAGCTCTAAATCTGTTTGTGTTGCAAAACACTCATTCCTAGTGTTGTTGTGCTGCTACTGGAAACCTTTTGAATTTGATTCTTATGATTCATTATCATGGGTAACTCAAACCAATTAACTATGATAACTACAAAAACTGAAAAAAACTAAACTAAGATTGGAGTGTGAGCATCGATGATTTGTTTATTCGATTTAGTTGGGTTGTTTGCAAAAACATTTGTAATCCCAAAATTCAGTAGCACACATTTAAAAAGTCACGACAACCATTTTTTACTTCTGTGGCCTGCCTTGCTAGAGCCAACTATACTGGTAAATAGTGCAAGTCCTGCTTTTGAAGGTGGATGACATGACATTTAGAATAGTCATAGGCAATCATATATAGATGATTTAAAAATCCACACGTGATAATTTGGATTCATGTTTGCAATCATGTGCTACTTCTATTGGAGAAACAAATTTGGAATCCCTTAGAGTTTGTTCCTCAAGCTGTCATAAAGCATTAGATCATCTTTTGAGTAAGTCCTTTACAAAAGTTGAATCTCACTAAGGTAGTTGTACCAAAGGTCTCATAATGCTTTAATGGTTTCAAACCCACAATGTACTTGGTAATGTATATTTATGAAAAGCAAAGGTGAAGGCCAAAAGTTGAAGCCATTTTTCAACCTCTCACCTTAGTTTTGGTTGATCCTTGAAGCCAACATTTTTGGTGGAGCCAATTTGAAGAAAAGCTTTTTACATCCAATGTTAAATATTAAGAAGTTTTATTCAAAATTATTTCATTCCCTTCAATAGCCTCATTTTTGTTAGATCTCGTATTGGTTCATGTTAAGTACACATATGCTATTTTCAATTATAAAACTTCGAAAACGTTGTCTGGTATTCTCAAACCGTGGGAACGTTGGAAATCGAACATGAGTGCACGAGCCCAAGCACAATACACCAACTCACCATGCTTGATAAGATTAAAATCTAGAGAATGTGTTATTTGATATGCCATAAAGATTATATATAATCATCATTCATAATCTAGCTACCTCACCCAACGAGGTTGCCTCAATTGGTTAGCTTGACATCCAAATTTTCTTTCGTCCTAGAAACCAAGAAGCTTGAGATATAGGAATTCAATAAAAGCAACAACTTCCAATTCAGCAAGGGAGAATTTGTTTGAGTTGTTTTTCCTTGGACAACCATACAAGATACATTTTCCAACTTTAGGCTATTTTACTTTCAAGAGAAATAAAAAAAGACAATATTAAAAAATTAATAGCTTTGTTATTCTATATACAAGAAGGGACAACACTTATGGATAATATCCCATCAACCATTTTATCTACTACAATCTATATTCACAAATCCAATTCATACAAGAGTAACTAGTACACACTAAAAAGTTAGTCAACTATTCATTTTTTGAGGGCAAAAGTGGTCAGTCAAGCAATAGGGGAGTCACAAGCTAGAAATTTTGTACAATGATTGAGAATTTAAAGCAGTAGAAATTCCATTGTATTTGATGCAAAATGAAGGACTCTAAGAGATACTTAGACAATTAAATACAAGCTACCGTTTTGTTAATTAGTTACAAAAGACATGTCATTGATACCATCAATTTGGCACATTATTTGTCCATTCTATTTTCAAGATATTTTTGGTCCATATCTATGCAAAGAGTAAGCAAACTCAATGAGCCAAGAGGGTCTTGAGGTTCATGTTGTTTCAATGGCAATCCAATGCACCAGTTTCAAGGACTCATTACAAATTTATGATTTCTACTCATTTTCCTCACCCTTTCATCTTTGTTTTCATTATGTATATGCGTATCTTGGATGTTAGGATACTTATGGGCACTGCTTATCATTCTTCTACGGCGGATGGTCAGTCTGAGGTTATTAACCGGGTATTGGAGGATTATTTACGACATTATGTTTCTCCTTCTGGTCATGATTGGGATCAGCATTTATGTTTGGTTGAGTATAGTTATAACACTAATAGCACACAATATCAAGATCGATTAGGCATTCACCTAGCTAACTAGTATATGGGAGCAATGCTAATACATATATATTGTTGAGATTGTCAAAGATCATATTGCCATGAGATGCATTTTCTAGAGGGAGGTTTTTAATACCAAAACTTCATTCGTTTATTCAAATTTATAAAATCCACTAGTGGAATATGAATTTCACTACATAGCAATAATATGAATAACTGCCCCACTTAATAGCTTGAAAACATAACCATTGCTAAATTACAACTATCGAAATCTTTGACCTAGTCCACATCAACAAAGCCATGTGGATTTACTAGCTGCTGAATATGCTGTAAATGAGTAGCAGCTCTAGTAATAATCTCCCGAGCACTCGAAAGATAAGATGAAATAGTAACAGGTGCATCATCTGGAGGAGCAGGTATACCGGGTAGAACTGATGAGTATCCATGAGCAAGCAGGAAAGGAGAAACACCTGTGCTGGAGTTGGTGCTCGGTAGTCAATGCTATAACCTTGTCGTTTTGAAAGTAGCTTCCCGGTCTTGGCAAGAAGAATTTAGTTTTTCTCCTCCATGGGCAATATGCACGCTTGAGGCCTTATCAATTTGACAGTCACCTATAAGCCTAGTTTTTTGAGAACTTAATACTGTAGTATTGTGTCAAGCTGTAATAATCGGTCTAAATTTTGTTAAACCGATCTTGACAAAATAATGGTAGTGGTTTGGTTTTTCAGGCAAGTATCCAGTTAGTGAGAATTTTGTGTCCCTGGTACTGTGCTTTTTATCGATTTAACTCTGGAATAGAAATATTCCCAGTAAATTGAGTTAAATGGTACTTTTTATGGTTCTTCCTTTTTTACTTCGGTGCTACACCGATAGGCTTATCCTAACAGATTTTGATCTTTAGGATTGGGCAATTTAAGCTTTTTAGATACTTGTTAAAGTGAACAATGGAATAAGGTCGTAATTTTTGAGAGGTAGCTCTATATTCGGGTTTCGAATATTGGTTATAAGATATATAATGATGTAAGAAATACATTAAAAATGAGCATGAAATAAAAAAACAGTCCGATTGCATTCGATAAAATATACAGCCTTCTCAAAATTGGCTTCCTCCATAGGCCTTTCTTGATAGTGTATTGCATAATTTGATACCTCTCATAGGTATCTAAAAACCATTTGTCCAACATTCCAATGTTGTCTTTCTAAAATTGAAATGTACATACTCACAACTTGTTATGTCCATGTCCAGTTTAGAGGATTCAAAATAATTCTTGACGTGGATATTCGGCACTCCAATGTACAAGTTTATTAGTTATGCCTTGACATTTCAAACTAGGCCAGAAATGTAATTAATAACCTTGTGAGGACCCAGGCATACCCATTAAGACATGTGGAGCTAGTGCATGGTGATTGACAACTTTCGATGCATGTAGAGGAAATAAAAAACAATTGGCTGAGAATTCGGATCCTATATGGAATATTTCTAGACTCTAAGAGTCTATATATACCTATAGGAATCGCCCTCCTCTACTCCTAGATTTCAATTTCCAATTGTCAAAAAAATCTCCTCTTTTGCATTCATTCAACATGGCTCAGGGGTGAAGTTGATTGGGTTTTCACTTTCAACTTCTAATTAGTTGGGTGATTTGGCTCCACATCATTCCTTTTGGTGCATGCAACTTGATCTAGAGGATTTATACTTGGTGATCTTTACAATGGTATTAGAGCTTGGCTTTGCATCGATCAAAAGGTGGAGACGCTTTTTGCTTTTTTGTAGCTTTTTTGTAGTAGCTCCTTGCTTTTGTCTTCCTAGTAGTGTAATTTTGACCTCCAAGTAAATGGCTTCTCTAAATCTTAAATGTCTTCAACCTGAAAATTAGTGTTATGAACTTTCTCCGAAGAAATAACTATAAATTGTTCAATTTTTTAGGGTTTATGGTTATTTTTACTAGTATTCATTTTTTTAGCTTGAAATTCATCAACTTTATTGTATATAGATGATTTTTAGGATTGTACTTACTATTTTTAAGTCATTATGATAGGTTCTAATGATTGCACGCCAGTTATATGGTCAACATCAAATTGAGATTGTATTTTGGTCAAAATAATTTTGACTAGAATCGATCAATAAGAGTCAATATTGAGCATAATCAAAATCTTTAGTGCTTGCATGTGTCGAATGGACTAGCAAAAGGAAGAACGGGACCTTAGTCGAGTCTGCATAATCACTCATGCTTCGTTGTCCAAATAGTTTTGGCAACATGTTGTATCGACGACAGTGTACATGCAAAATCGATATATAACTAAAGGCCTACTTAATAGCAAGACTCCCTGTGAAGTTTGGTGAAGTTTGGACTGGATCCAAACCTTCATCAAAGCATTTAAGAGTCTTTGGATGCACTACCTATGCTCATGTCACAAAGGACACAAGAAGGAAATTAGATGAGCATTCAATCAAAACTATTTTGGTTGGTTATTTTTCTTCGATTGGCATGTATCAACTGTACATATTGTAACCTGTAAAAATTTTACTAGTTGGAAAATGGGGAGGGGGTAAACTATGTAATGGGAGTGAGACCCTAGGCTTGCTAAGGTTTTCTAGCTTAGCTTGAGATCTAAACGTGGAATAAGCCTAGATTTTGGTTGTTTTTTTTAATATTTTTGATGTATGAAGAAATACTGAAGCATTTCTTAGTCTAAGATGTTGATTTTGATTGCCACAACAAAGTTGTAATCAATATTTGGTGTAGCACTGGAAGTTTTGATAGATGTTGAGTTGGAGCCTACGTTATGAATTCCATGACTTGGTAAGTTATTGATACAAACACATGAACCTTGAATCAATTCAAAGATCCTAATTGCAATGATTGCTTAATATATCCAATTTTTCTAGATATAAATGTCAAGCTTGAAACTTGATTTAGAAGCCACAACGGTCATAATCTACATACATCCAATGCTTCTAGATATAAATGTCAAGCTTCAAACTTCATTGAAAAGCTACAACAATCATAATATACAGTGATGAACTACTACATAATTACCCAGTGCCATTAATTTTAAAAATAATATAATGTATCAATTTTATGATATCATAAATTATGTTGATGTTGCGGCCTTCTTTAGAAAGATTTTTCACTTGGTAAATATTATATTGTATTATGAATTGCACTTATGAATACAAATTGCTAAAGACATGTTTCTAGCTGTGAATCAATTATGCTCTTAATTTATGATGAATCAAACTGAAACAATTTCAATCTCATTTCACATACTTATCAATCTATGGAATTAGAATACTTTTCCTTAGAAGTCATGTTGACATTATGAGTTGAAGGATCAATTATAATAAGAACAATTTTAAGAAAAGTCTTTTTGGTCTATGATACTCTTTCTTTTGTAATTTTGCCTTCTAGAAAGTTCTTGTATTTTTGCAACTTATAAGAGTCGTCTTCAAGGGACTTGAAACATCAAGGGCTGCATGTGTTATTAATTTGAAGAACCAGTTGGTAACTATCAAGTTCCTAGGCCGTGATTAGAAATTTTAGTCCTAGTTTTGCTTCAAAATTTTGACCAAATTTCAAATGAACATGACTACCAAACCTATGAGAGGTGCAACAACTCAAACTACAGAAAATAAGGTTTTACTATCTCGAATGTCACAATAAGTTTTATGTTGGAGAAAATCACAACCTCCAATTTGTGTTTAGAATCTTGAGCTCATCCATTTATGATCTCAAAATTTTAACTCTCACAAACATCTCTTCCTATCCTTGAAAATTATACTTCCACATTTTAAAAATTAGATGCTCTTCAAATATAACCTCAATGCAACTTGATATAATGCACTTAAAACTTGGAGGCATTACCTTTATGATAGTCAATTTATAGTATATACAGATCACCAACCTCTAAAGTATTTTTGCAATCAAAGCGATCTGAGGGGTCGTAAAGCTCGATGGGCTAAGCTTATGCAGGAATTTGATCATGAGATCCGATATGTCAAGGGCAGCTCTAACCAAGTTGGAGACACTCTTAGTCGAATTGGTGAATTAAATGAATTTTCATTCACCTAGATTTCCACTGATCTATATCTTTCATTGAGAGGAAAGTGTGAATCAGCTTCTCATTTTGGTCGCATCTAAAAGATGGTTGAGACTGGGAAAAATGAGAATGGAATAGAGATCAACTACTTTTGTCCAAAACTAACTCCATTTATCCACTCTAAAGAAAGAATCAAAAAAGTTGTGCCAAGAATGCCATATAAAACCTTTCTATCTAAAATCATTACCATTTCTATTCATACTCAGACTCAAATCCCAATAGGCATGTTCAAAGGCCAAAATATCTACCCTTTCTTGCACTAGGCCCCCCACATATGGTGCAATATTGGAGAGGGCAATACTTCCACCCACCATGCACACCTTTTGGACATGTCTGTGCCCCTATCTCTCAGTCTAAGAGAGAGAGAGAGAGAGAGAGAGAGAGAGAGAGAGAGAGAGAGAGAGAGAGAGAGAGAGAGAGAGAGAGAGAGAGAGAGCAGGAAGAGTGGAATTTAGGGTGGTGTCATTTCTCTTTTTATGGATCCCAGAGGAAACTTGGGTGCATTGAGTGCTAGTAGTTACTGCCCACCGGTAGATTGAATCCCCATAATGTGCACTCATCTTAGCCGTTCAAGGAAATTCAAATTTCCCACCAAGTAAATCATTTAAAAAAAAAACTCTTGGGGGGTCATCCAACTTAGTGTAACAAAGTAAGGAAATTAAGTTTACTTGGTTTACAAGGGGAGGAAAGCTTCGACGATTGCTCGTAGAACAATCAAAATCGAATGTGCATAAAACAGAGTTTATGAGAGAGAGAGAGAGAGAGAGAGAGAGAGAGAGAGAGAGAGAGAGAGAGAGAGAGAGAGAGAGAGAGAGAGAGAGAGAGAGAGAGAGAGAGAGAGAGAGAGAGAGAGAGAGAGAGAGAGAGAGAGAGAGAGAGAAGCTTTAGTTTGGAAAGTGCTTTTGTGAGAATTCTCATGGTTTGAAATTGAACTAGGCTCATCTAATACATGAAAGGATTCTCTCTAAAATTAATACCAATTCCTCTTCATAAAATTAACTTGCTCGATAAGCCAAAACAACTCACTATTCTAATATACATATCCATGCAAATTTGTTTTAAGTGGCCAATTGATGCATTTAATCACTTCATTGTATACAATGATGCCCAAAATCGTTTTCATGGCACATCTTACAATCGAGTTGGGTAAGAGTAAGTACAACTTTTGCGCATCACTCACATAAGGAAATGGTTTTTATAGAGACTTTATGAATAAAACTTTTGTTGATCCTTTACATAAGGGAAGGGTCTTTCTAGAGACCTTTATGGTGGTTCAAGTAATATTCAAAGGTATGTCTCACCCTAACAAGGCTAGTTGTAATTTCTCAAATGACTTGCACTACCAACAAAGGTCACTCGAAAGATGACTCCCCCATATGTTGTGAGCATGCAATGTAAACAATCACAATTGAAAAGGCTATGAAACTAACCAGTTTATTTCATCAGCTATATCCGGTGTGTAATATCTTGATTTGCATGATAAAAAGTTTTACTCCTTTTGTGGCCTCAATGTACAATTAGAGGAACTTCAAGAAAGTGATTGAGATCTAACAGGCCATAAATTTGGAACTCAAAGAAACTTGCTTCCAAAAACTAAACCACCACCTTAAACCCTATGCAAGTTGACATTCCTTGCTAATAATCACCAACCATCGAAATCTTTTAGTTCCAAGTATTTTACTACAGGCTGCCGGCAAATAGGGCAAAGGTTTGACCGAGATTGAATCACTTTTGCACACTTGTTGCACATGCACTGCAAAAAAACAAAAACCCCACAAGCCAGATTAGCCATATGCTATGAATAGACAGCCACTAAGAACACATAGGTACTCAAAAGAAGAGGTTTCCTGCTTTTATCAATAAAAGATGTAAAACCCATCAGAGTACAAAAGAGTGTATGTGGAAAGTTAAGGCCAGAAGTCAAATTGAGATGCTGTAATGTACCTATAGCAAAGCAAAAACTCATAGTTGCTCAAACCCCTACTGCTTGATGCAGATCACTTGCAAATCAAAGCTCATTCTAATATATGAAAAGATTTTTGGAAAGGCTAAAGCTTCAGGATTCAACCATAATTCTTTGGTACAAACTTGTAATGCTACAAAGTTACAAACTCTGACTAGCTCAAAGAAATTGGAATAAACAGCCAACTTTGAATAGTCCCAAAACGTCACATAAAGCTTGTTCAGAAAAAGACACTCGCTTCTATATTCCAGTTTTCCAGTTCATGTAGTCCAGCAAAACCTGCTTACCATGTGTCTGCAAGGGAAGACTGCTGTATTTTTAGGTTCTGACATACAGATCACGCACTGTTTTTCTGAGTCATTTTCATTTTTGGAAACACCATAAATACTATGACGCTCATATCTCGTTCCATCCATCCAAATAATCCGCTTTATGACTCTGACCTTATAATCTTCGTTCTTTCTTTCTATGACAGCATGGATCATTCGAGATGTTGCCGACTTCGACAAGCTTGAACCCGGTTGTTCAGAAACTCTGGCAGCAGCATCAAATGGCTGCCCCTTGGTCCATATATCCATCCTAACTACAAGAGGGTATACATTGTCTTTACCCACCTTACTAAGATCCACATCATTGAATAAACGAAGGTTCACACCAGTGCCAGAATCCTGAATAAATTTCTGATGCATTCCTTCCTTGAAATGTTGAAGAACAGGGGTAAAAATTTTGGGTTTCAAAGGAATCAAACTGCATTCTGCTTTTTCTTTAGCCATGAAAAATATGGAGACACTGCAAAACAACACAAACAGCAATAGCACATTAAACTCAGTATGCGAAACCAATACCTCAATGTCATGAGCATGTGCAAAAGAATAAACGTCCAACTTGATGGTTTTACACGAGTCTTCTTGCATTCATATGTAGGTCCTCATTGATAAAGTGTATACATGTGGGTTTCAAGCTACAAAACTGTATTCTCTCCATCCAACTTGAAAAGTGTGCCTTGGCTAAACTTGGTGCCATCTTCCTCTGACCAGATGCCAACTTGTACCCTCTGGCAGAATTTAAGAAGATCCAAATCCAGTAAAACAAGTTGCTCCATACAAAAGTATGCAAACTTTCATTCATCATAAGTTGCAAATCTAACAACTAGTAACAAGGCAAGAGATACTATTTAAGAAAGACTCTTTGTACAAAAACATCTTTTGACTTTTCAACTATACAAGGCAAAATAATGTTTGTCTATGTGTGTTGTATATAACATGACACTAACACCCACAATGTGAACATAGATTCTAATTGCCTATCATGAGATCTACAACTATTCAAACTAAGGTGAATAAACCAATGTGCACAAATTTCCATAATGTGAACATAGTTGTCCACAACTAAACGCAAGTAGCCTTGAGCATTTAATTTCTCTCTCTCAAAACCCTCTCTCCTAGTTGGCACTCCTTATAGGATCTTTTTGGATTCAAAACATGTCTACTTAGTGATTTGAAATCGCACACTAAATTGTAGTTATTTAGCATCAAGAGATCCTCAATGTTACGTCTCTGTCTGATTTAGAGAATATGGAATAATCCTTGACATGGATATTTAGGACTCCAATGTACGAGTTTATTAGTTACGTCTCATCATTCCAAACTATGCCAAAAATGTGATTAACAACCTTGTGAGGGCCCAGGCACTCCAATTAGGACATGTGGAGTAGTGCATGTTGATTGATGACTTTATGCATGCAGAGGACTATCAATAGCAATTGGATATGAGTTTAGTAAAAAACCAATGTTTTAGAAGGAATATTCCTTGGCTCTAGGAGTCTTGTGTGTGTGTGTGTGTGTGTGTGTGTACGTGTACGTACAGAAACATGCCCTACTCCATTTCTAAATTCTAGTATTTAGTTGCCAAAAATCTCTCCTCTCCTGTATTTAGTCACTGTAGCTTGGGGGTGAAGCTAATTGACGTTTGATGTTTTAGTTGTGTCCACTGACTTGCCCAAATGATCTTTCGTATCATCTAATGAGATTGTTGGCTTAGGTAGGCTCTTATTAGTACATAATATTTTCTTCCCCTTTCAAGAGCCTCATCCAAAAAGAAAAAAAATCAAGGAAGCTCAATCGTAAGTAATCTTCTCTCACCTAAATGTCCTTATCATTTGATTTTCCTTTTCAATATACCAATTATTCAATAACTATACGATTTCTCAAATGGTGTCAATGAATGTCAACAATCTTCTTTGGTATCATTGGTACAAAAGGTAGTCATGTCCTCCAACTCAACTAGTCCACCTTCCTAAATTAGATCATTCTTTCCACTAAGTCATTTTTTCGAATGGATTACATAGATTACAAAATGAATCCCACTTCCAACTAGAAGCTCTAGTTAACACCATGACCCAATTGATTATATATATTGACAAGCATTTTCTTTCAAATGATTTTGTATGGATTTCTTCAAGTTTTCCAACTTATTAACTTTAAATGAAAATTTGCTTTGGCGGTTTTAAATGTTGATGATACTCTAATCATTGGAAATGATGAAGATTTATGTAGCTCACTAACAAATCACTATATGGAATGGAGAATAATTCTCTCTCAACTTGTTTGAATGTTGTTCGTGTGCCAAGACATTATGTGACTTTCACCTAATGTCATACAAGTTGCATATGTACATAGACATGCAATTCTTTTGTAAAGCCAATTTGAACTTCCATGAATTGATCTCTTCTTAGAAAGAAAATTGTTCACTTGTCATCACAACCAAACAATTCCCTATTATCGATGCTTTTAAAATATCCAGATAAATACTATCGTTCTTGTATATTACAATATTGGTATAATCGTCAAGTTGCAAGCCTATTGCTACTTTTGATGTCAGCACAAAACTTTCTAAGTTTGATGGCATTGGTCCCTTTGTTTCAACCTTATTTTATCAATTGTTTGTTAGTTTGATCTGCCTAACTACAACTGGGCCTGATATATGTTATGTTGTAAGCTTATATCTTTATGTCGTTTGGTGTGTTGGATTTGACAACTTGGCAACACCCCATAAGCAGGTTGTAAACTTGGAGCCTTAATCAATCACAATTATGTGGCAATCTAAAAGTGTGAAAGTGATCTTCATAACAAGGAAGGACCTCAGACAAGGTCTTCCCCCCCACGAAAATTAAGAAGATCTACTTATTATCACATATTATCACTTCGCTCCCGCCCTCAGACGGGGCCTTTCCCCACACAAAAATTAAGAAGATCTACTTATTATCACATATTATCACTTCGCCTTTTCTAAACAAATAATATAGTCAACCGCTTTCATGCCTACCATATCCACTACAAGAATTGCCGTGATTTTCGACAGGATTTCCACAGGAAATTGCGTTTTAATTTTTTTTTTGAATCGAAAAACGCGGGCGTCGAAAAACGCGTCCCAATAGGGTCGTCGGAATCCCTCGCATTTAAAAGCAAGCCCCAAACCGGCCGGTAAAAACATGCCACGTGGACGTCGAATTTCGACAGCCAGCCACATGGACGTCGGAATCCGATTCCGACGTCCACGCGGCAGAAAAAAAAAAACCTAACATTTTTTTTTCAGGTTTTTTTTTTCTACCACATGGACGTCGGATTCCAACAGAAAAAAATTCCCTTTTTTTTACTTTGCCACGTGGCCGTCGGAATCCGACGCTTTTTTTTTTCCTTCGGAATCCAATGGATTTTAAATGTGTCGAAATTTTGACACTGCTAAAAAATAGAAAAAAGCTAAAATTTCATGATACGAATTCTTACTTCAATGTGGAGATTATGACAAAAATTGCAAATATACTATGTATGGCATATAGTACTACATAGCAACTAACCTCTTACAATCGTTTCAAACACATAGAATGAATATTTAGATCAACTATGATTCACAATATTAATCAAGTCACTAATACACTACGAATTCATTCGTTAACTAGTATGGAAACTAGCATAATTGCAACCAAACATACTCCAATCGACAGGAATTCGAAGTGCATACGAAAAATAGATGATTACGAAAAATGACATACATGAAACGAACTGAAAATAGATAAAGCCATACCTATTTGTGAGTGCATATGCATGTAGCCGGAAAGCGAAGAAGTGCTAGTCGTGAATGCTTCAATTGATTCTACTATGTTTGTCACTTTGCTTCTGTCCTTTGCTAGGACAGAAATGCTCTCAACGAGAACAACCATGAGGGCTCCCATTGACAATAAATCAGTGAGTTCTCAATGGTCGTTGATAGATCAGCTTTAGTCAACAGTTGCAAGCTCCCTATTCATGGTCGTGAAAGCTCAGTTAGCGGAGTTTCTGATCTGACAACTAGCTTAGTGATGGCTTTCCTTCATATCTAATACTCATAGGCGTAGTGAAGGCTTGCAAAGTAGTAGCAGCGATGGTCAGATGTATTATAGAGGTAGTGATGTTAATAATCACATCTCTCAATTTTCTTTTGGAAATCAGCAATAATCCTTCAGTACTTTGGAAGTCAACGTTCAATTCCTCAACGACTATAATGTGATTGAATGGTTAGATGGCTCACTTATCTGGCAGCGATGGTAGGCCAGCACTCCAAATATCTTATAAAGAAAACATGATTCTAACTCACAACACAGAGATAATTAAGCACTCCATAACCAAGATATCTCAACCTTCCAACGGAGATAATGAGTCAATGGCACTCTTCAAAGTTCATTTTGAGTTCTGATTTTCAACAAAAATGCCATCATACTGAGCACGCCTCACTAGCTTTCTCTAGCTGATATCTCATTTTACATGTATCAAGCAACGATGGATTACCCTTTACGGTAGGGAGTAGCAACGAGATAGTCATACTGGATCAATCAGTGAGAAAAAGTGGTAGCTCTACATCTTTGATGGTAGAGCTACTTATGATCTTCATTCAAACCTCAAGAGCTCTCAGTCTCACACTATTTCACAAAGAACATAACAGTAAATCTAAACCCTAAAATCTACAAAGAACATAATATCAATTCAAACTCTTCTATCTATATTTTTCTTGCTCTCTATGTCTCCCACACACATCCTTCTCTTCCTCTCTCATTCGCTCACGATCATAAATCACTAAGACACATATTTGTGTTTAATACACAAAATATACAATACAAGGAAGATAGTGTACAAAAAAAAGTTACAAAGAAAGAATCTTAGTTGCACATAACAAAACAAAAGAATCATACTTGGAATGAGACAAATGGAATTGATAGGGTTGAGAAGAAGCGCCAAAAGCCGATCTCCAACAATCTGCTGCAAGAATAAAAAAATAAAGAAAACCCTAGAAAAATGACGCGACTTTGAAAATTCGGTCACGGGACGTCGGATTCCAACATTTGTATTATCCGTCGGAATCCGACGTCTGCTTTATGCTTTTTTTTTATGCACGGACTGGTGATGTCATCCATTTAAAAAGTTGCAGTCTCCGAAATGGGAGGTCAGATTCCGACATTCTTACTGTGCGTCGGAATCCAACGTTCGTAAAAAAAAAAATTCAGGCAAAATTTCGTCAAATTCCGACGTATTATTATGTCGGATTCCAATGGATTATGAAATTTTTTTAACTCCGTCGAAACCTTATGTCTAAAATCGCGCATTTTGTTGTTGTGATCTTTAGTGGGTTCTCTATCTAGTTTGTTTTTAAGAACAAAGAAAAATGAAAGTCATGGAAACAATGTATAAATATAGTATCCACAAAAACAGTACAAAGACATGGAAACGATGTATATAATGGTTGTATTCGTGATGAAGTAGACAGATGTAGGTGCATCGAAAGACATCGTGATGCTAGGGTGATAGGCTGATGACTGATCATGAGAGAGATCTCCGCCCATTTACCTTCTAGGTATGTGGTCCCTGATGGGTACTAGCTACAAGCTATAACACACGTATTGCCTTTTTTTGGGGTTTTTCTTTGTAATTTGGTTGCAGCTTCAGGGACAAAATGTGTATCTCAATGAATAATTTCTACTAAAATCGCTTAAAATCGCTTACCTTCCACGAGCATTACAATGGGACAAAATGTGTATGTCAATGAATAGTTTGTACTGAAATCGCTTACCTTCCATGAGCATTAGAATCGAAAGAAAATGCCACCAAATGATGTCCAGGATTTTCTTCGTCGTTCTCCAGCCTGAGACTTGCCGTGTTGATGTTCACACCAACCTCAATTTTGTTAGCGATCTTATAATGTGCAAGGATATTGGGCAATCCATAAGCTGTGCCAGGAGATGTAACTGGACTGGGGAGGATGCTTCTCATGTCGCCTGCAGTACAGCCAAATTCATCATCAACTATTGATCGTTGCTGCAGCCAGCTCCGTAGCCAGACTGAAACAACTCATGATCACAAGAATTTAATGATATTGCGGGAATACTTGCAATATAACGATCAGTTAGACATGAAAGAAAAGAAAAGGGATATGCTTGCCGTATGAGGAGGCGATGAAAGCATACCTCGGGCATAGCCCGGCAGAGCTCGTTGCTCGTCGTGTGCGTTTTCTATAGATGCAATCGTTCGTCTACTGGAACATCCAATTCCCATAATGACAGCAGCTTATCAGGGCGCTGAAATGACAGCACGCGGCAGATGGAAAGTCGATTTGTACTTCAGCGGAAACTACCCCAATTAACAAAGCTCTTGATTTTCACTATATCCGCAATTCCTTAAATGTGAAAACTAAGCAGCTTAACGTCCACTGATGAGCTTTTCCGATCGCACGCAGACCACAAACGGTGCCTTTTCGTTATTGAGCTACTGCTTATAAAAAGTAGCTCTTCGACTCTACTTTCGATAGTTGAATTTCGTTTAACCAAGCAATAACATCATCACAGTGCGAAAATCAATATGTCAACGTAATTTGCAACTGGAAGTTGCGATGCGGAATTTTCCAAAGTTCCTGCGTTATATAATCCTCCGCAGCAGGTTTGGCATACAAGCACCAAATTGCTACCAAATTTGCTCGCTTAAACCTTTTGTGGACGAGGATTCAACCCAAAGATCACGTGCACACACAAACACAAACACACAACGATCCAAGCTATCATTTCTAGAAGGGGAGAGGAGGAAGACGAAGACAATGAAGAAGAAGGAGCGGAGGACAAGAGGAGGAGGACGAAGGAGAGAGAGCTATAGAGTGTATTTACTTTTAAGGGACTTAGTTAGGTATTTTGCTTCAAGTCCGTTCTTTCACGAGTGCCTATGTGGCCTATGTGGCCTTTCGGCCTTGCTTTTGCAAACAAGATGGGAATGCCCATTTTAATCCTTTGCACTACATAAAATGGTGATCATATAATTAAGATGGGATCTTTAAGCCAAGCCATAAGCAAGAGCCATAATGAACCTAGTCTAAAGGTCACTCGAAGGAGCTTTCCCAAGCACATGCCAAGGTGAGGGAGACCCCTTTTAACAAATAAAACTCTTCTACGGGCCTCACTTATGCATCTTACTAGGCTGTATTCTCGTGTTAAAAATCTTTGATAAGCATAATGTTCTTGTGAATCTGTTTATTTTATGAGCTTGCAAGCATAAAGGTATTGATCCTACTCCTACTTTACAAGCACAATCATTGATGTAAAAATTGACTTGATAGGACCATCATAAGTTGAAAAAGGCGAGAAATACTTTCTCTTGCTTGTCATGTGGGAGCTAGCCCCACTATTTATCCACCAAGGGTCTTCTCCTTTCATGTTTGAAGATGAAAAACTTGACATCATGAGAGAGTCTTCATGTGAACTCTCATCTTCTTTCCTTTGCTCTTGATGAAAAGAGCCTCTTCATCTCCATCCTTGACTTGATGTGAGTTCTCCTACTCTCCTTGGCCATGAGGACTCCTTGGAGATCTTCAAGAGAGGGCAACTTGCCCATGATTGCATAGCCTTGCACCAAGTTAGCAAAATCCACACTTAGTCCATTCAAGATCAATTGAACAAGTTCAAATTCCTTAATGGAATCTCCTATGTAAGCAAGCTCCTTGTCAGAACATATGAATGACCACTCTCTCCCTTGGCTTGAAGGCATTGAAGGATTTGGTTCTTCAAGGATAGCAACCTTGAAGTGTTCTCAAATTCATATATTTTTTGAAGAGTTTCCCATGCTTCTTGAGATGAGGTGCAAGCACCTACCTCCTGAAGAAGCTCACTTGCTACATTCATTTTTATACAATGGAGGGCAATCTTGCACCTCTTCTTGTAAGGCTTGTAGCTTCTTGAGGGTGAATGGACTCATCCTCTTCACCACTTACTATATCCATTAGATCTTGTAAAACAATAATATATTCCATACTTAGCTTCCAAATAGAATAATTAGAAGTATTCAATCTATCATTTAGATCCAAGAGATATGCACTTATGGAAGCCATCTCTCTCTAATTAAGAGCTTGATCACAAAAATGGATGCAAAATAGAAATGATTGAATAACTAGCTATCCCACTACTTAGGGACTTAAGAAGATTCAAACCTTGACCTCTCAACAAGCTACTTGATCTTGAGCTTAATCAAATCTATTTGAAACAAGAAAAATGAAAACGAGCTTGAATTGGTACGAAAATTGGATGTAGAATTGCCGCCTCATTGATCTCAACTTCACAAGGTACTTGGATTCACCTAACCTAAACCAAAAGGAATCAAATTCACATAAATGTCTCTACAAATCATCCCTACAAAGTCAGGTTGAATCATTATGCAATGATCGATCCAAACGATATCACAAAAACAAGCAAAATTGAACACAATCTTGGCTATAATTGCATTCTATGATGAGTACTTGCCAGGGCTGAACCTAAAAATGACTTTCAAGGACTTTAATAAGCCTAATAATGACCTATTATAGCACCAATCATGATAATCTACCTTCTTACTGAATGATTGAAAACTATTCCTTGTGATTGACTCCACAAATCGAGTGGCATCTAAAAGAAGGAAGCATAAAAAACTTGCTATTTTGATCCAATTGATAAAAGAAGACCTCAACTCGGATTTTGAAGCTAAATAACCTGTAAATAAAATTCCATTAGATCCCTCTTCACTCAACATCAAAAATTGGAGGCACTAATCATAGATTATGTCTATATAGCAATCAATGCCTGAATCGCATCAAAATTTATGATTCTAGCATGATTTATAGCACATCTCTTGGAATGGCTATGATACCATGTTAAAGATGCATAAAAATAAGTCCAATTGATCTTAGAAATGATGGAGAAAGCACTTAATTAAGTTCCAATAGCTAGAACACAAACCTATACATTGATTTCTAGCTTATCTTGGCTTGAACTCCTCAAATTGGCTCCAAAATCATGCAAAACACTTCACACGTGTGGATGTATGGCTTGTTGCAGCCTATGTAATGTACCTGCACCCTCCAAACCTTCTAATGATTACAAAAAACCAAATGCCAATAGCAATCATCACACAAATGATAGACCAGAACTAGTCATGAAGGAAGATCTCAATTTTACTCATAATTGGATGGCAAATCCATCACATATATATACATGAATGCCTCGGATCTGATCATTTAGGCCTTTTTTTTATCCATCCAAGACCTAACCCTAATGTTTAACCTACTAGGCCACAAGATCCACCCTAATTTGGGGTTAAGATCTTGAGATCCAAAACAATATAAAAATTGCTATTTTTAGCTCCTAGAATCTCTCTAGCCTATCTATGCACAATTTTGCCTCATGTCCCATTCCAAAACTAGGTTAGGGATATGACTTAGAAAAGAGTAACCTATGATTTTGGCATGTGTGACATTCCACAACATGGCCACATTACAATTTACAAGTGGTTGAACCAAACTAGAATTGTGAAATTTCAACAAGATGAATTATAGAATTTTTCTCCCAACGATCTTTGTCTATAAGGTGGGAGAATTCTTTGTATGAGTAGAAATATGTACAAATGTACCTAAAGAAAATTGTTCTCAACAAAAATGTTTAACAAGTCAAAACATATATTTGTATCAATAGAAATATATACAAATGTACCTAAAGCAAATTGTTGTCAACAAAAATATTAAAAAATTTGAAACATTTATTTAACATCTATACTTCTACTTTTTCTATGCATGATAGCATTAAAGAGATGAAAATTGAGTCTTTGTAAAATTTGGTATTCTAGCTTTACAAATGATAACAAAAGCTATTTCAGATGTACATCATAGCATGTTATATAAGTGAGTGCATGGTGTTTGACGATTATATATGCATGTAGAGGAGCATCAATAGTAAGTACTTTTGAGTTTAGTAATGGATTAGGATTTTCAAAAGAATAATCCTAGCTGATTGGGTCTATATATACTTACAAAAACTTGTCCTACTCCACTATTCCCTAAACTTGAGTTTGTTGGAGGGTTTGCGGATATCGAGGCAACCCTAACCCTAGTTAATAAGTGAGGGAGCGTGTGTAAGTCCAATCGATGATCACATAGTTATTTGATTAGTTAGAAGTTAATAAAAGGAATTTAGGTCTTTTTGATGGACTTTTAATATCGCAGGGCCTAAAAGTCAAGTTAGTGATAAAATAGGGGTTCCCACCAGAATTCAATTTCAAATTGGTTCCCTCCAATTCTTGAATGGGCTCACTTTTTCAAATTTGAATAGTTAGGGAGGTAGATATTGGCCAATAGGAATTGAGGCCAAGACCCTACAATCCACTATATATAGTGGTAGTTTCGAATATTGTACAAATGTTCTCTTCAATACAAGTAGGTTGGCCCTCTTATGGAATGGATAAGGAATGTCTTTGCACTTCATCTCTCCTCCTCTAACTCTCATGCTTTCTTTGTGTCTGCTATTTTTTGGATTTGATGCTTGTTGGGATTGATTGTTCTTATGTTTTGTGTGTGTGTGTGTGAGTGTGTGTGTGTGTGTGTGTGTGTGTGTGTGTGTGTGTGTGTGTGTGTGTGTGTGTGTGAGAGAGAGAGAGAGAGAGAGGAGTAAGTTTCTATCATTGTGGATTAGTGTTAATGGATGTAGTGTTGATGCTTAGTGTTAATGGATCTTAGTGTTAATACATACATGCTGGATTATGAAATATGATGTCGCTCTCATGGGAACGAACCTCCGTGTGGCAACTAACTTCATCTTTTTGATGCTTGTGTGCTTGGATCTAGGGTTGGGGGTAGGATAGGAAATGCCCACTACAATTTTCGCACCATTGCTAGGGAGCTATGCCAATTTTTTAGTTTTCAACATGTTGAATGGATGTTAGCTTGTATTTAGGGATTTTGTTTTGGCATCATAAGGATAAAATTGCATCATATGGTTAAATTTGAGATATTTTGCTTGATTTGAGTGGATTTTCTTGTTTGAAATATAATTTGATTGTTGAGCAGGGGAAGCCATACATATCACAATTTTTAAGATCCATTTGGATCTGAGAAATCAGAGAAAACAACAAAAATCGTTCAATTCTGTCAAATTTGGTAAAACAAGAGACAAAATCGTCATCAGTCTTGATAACTTTTTGCTCCATGGCAAAGAACCTTCCGCGAGTTGTAGACAGCACCACCTTCATACAGAGAATCTTCAATTTGAAGGGAGAAGGTTAATTTCTAGCAGATTTCTAGAAACGGGACAAAAATTATCAGATTACCACCAAAAATCCAAAAAAACATAATAAGAACCTTTGTCCGATTTACTGCACATAGGTGTGATTCAGATTTATCTACTGTGAGCTCGGCGAAGGATAATACCAAAAATAGAAGGCCAAAGTCACTGTTCATCTAGTTTTTAATAAACTTTTGTGGAAAGTTTAACACCTTTTTTCAAAAATATCAGTTCTCTCAGAAGAACCTTCATCAAAAACTTTGCCAGAGTCAGCGTCAGTCCAACATACTATTTTTGATAATCAGTGAGTTGGGCGAACATTTAGTCAAGGACAGTTGTCATATTCATCTTTTTTTTGTCAAAAAAGACTCTTTTTTGCAAAAATAACAGTGTTACGCTTGATCCTTCACCAAAACCTTCATCGGCTTGTTTGAGGATTCTAAATATAATATTTTATCATTTTTTATTTCGACGAAGGTTAGATCTATCAGGATCATCCAAAAAGTCCACTTTAATCCTCGCCAAGCCGCAAAAACATTATTGTTCATCAAAAAGAACCTTTGCCAGTTCTACCCGAGCTTTATCAGTACCAAATTTATCTATTGTGAATTTACTGATGGTTAATAGTACCAGATTTGTCAAAAACAGCTAGATCAGTGAGTTTTTACCTAAAATAGCTTTGAAGAACCTTCACTGAGTTAACCTTCTCCTAGAAAACCTTCACCAACCCTATTTTTTAGTTCTGATCTACTAGATCTAGCCACTATCAAATTTTTGAAATATTTTGATACCTTTTGATATTGAATCTGAGAAATTCTTATATTTAGAAGTGGCGATCGCGTGATCAAAGATCCTTTTTTCAAAACCAAAAATCTAATTATTGTCAAGTGATCAAATTTTTATAAATTTGATCAGAGATAGGATTTGATTGAAAAATCTAAATCTCATTGTCGTTAGTCATTTGCAAAGATGGTTGATATAGGTGGACCACCTGAGGGAGCACCTGACACCAGAGGGAGCACCTAATGGACCACCAATGAATATTCTGCCAGTTATTGTTAGAAGGTCAAGGAACAATCAAGGTCGAATTCCAGAAAGGTATGTAAAATTTTTGTCCAATGTTCTTCACACTCCGAATCCTACTAAAAAACTGCTTTCAATAAGCAGAATCACTAAATATGGTCATAGGGCCAAATTTGATAGACAGGGATGCACTATTCTTGACAAATCTAGGAAAGTTTTAGCTTTTGGTAGAAGGTGTGGCTACTTGTACAAACTCTTTCAGAGATTTATTTTGGAGTTGTTATTGCGCTACTACTTATCAGCAGAGCTACTTATTATCAGACTTATTCTCAGTTACTCAGAGACAGCTTAGAGTGCGCAGTTTCTATCCACTATTCTTTTGCGCTCATTAGCATCTGATTTTGTTTTTCTGAATCAATACTATTTCTTATTGCGTTCAATATATGTCAGAATGCATGCATCTCTGTATTGCTTTTGTAACCGATAGAAATTGTCTGAGAATTCAATACTTTATGTTTGGCTATGTAATCACTTAGCATCTAGCAATTTCAAAGATAGTTGCTAAAGATTGAACGTGATTCCATCACTACTGCTTTGTTCAATTTTTTATAGGCGTAGTCATGCATTGGAAGTAGGAAGTTTCTGCATTCCATTATCTATCCTATTTCTGACAGAATGAACAGTAGTAATGCTCAATAGAACAGACCAGTAGTGGGACAGAAATGTACTCTTGATTGTTTGGAAAAATTGAGTACAATGGCTTGAAGTAATAACTTCAGCTTGTTGATCGTTGTTTTTTTTTTTTCAGATTAATCAACTATATATGCTAGCTGGTGTAGCCCTTATTGAAAAGATATTTTGGTATTTTGAACTACTTAGTTAATTAGCACCGCCTGATAGTAGGTAACCTCCATTGGAGATATTTTATTTACATACATGTTGGATTGTACGTGGACAATATGTGGATCGACTTTTATTGAGAGTTTGATGGATTGTCAATGATATCGATGTCGAGTTAGTTGAGGGTTTATGAAAAGTCGATGAAGTCGGGCAAGTCGATGAAGTCCAGTTGATGATGAAGTTAGTGTTTGAAATGTCGATGTCGAGTAAGTCGAGTATACCGATGTCGAGTAAGTGATGGAGTGGAGTGAGATGTTGAGTAAGTCGATTTTGAGTATATACATAAGAGTCAAAGTTGATGGAATGAAGTAAGTCGGGGACTTCGATGTTGGGTATTTTGATGTTGAGTACTTCGATGTCGGGCACTTCGATGAAGTCGATGTCGATGGAGTCAGATGAGTGAGTTGATGAAGAAGTTGAAGTCGATGGTGTTGAATGGAATAAGTTGGTGAATATACATGAGAGAAGTCGCAGTTGGACTTCGGACTTTGATCACTTCAGAGACTTCAAAGTCGATTGAGTCGGATTTTGACAAACCCGAAGTGTAAAAACTGTGAAAAATACGAAAAGTGCAAAAAATGCGAAGATATGAAAAATGCAAAGTTGGACTTCGACAGGGGGCTTTCGGGATGCTCATTATTGAATGGTTTTTAGGCTGAGTATAGAATCCAACAGATCAGAGGCAAAATGTCTCTAAACGACTCCTTGCAAATACTCTACTTACATCTCTTGACCAAGAAATCGAAAAAGGCCCCCTTAAAATGATCAAAATTGTCCTGTACGAATAGGTTGGAGGTACTTTTTCCCTAAGGACCAGAGGCTCTAGAAATATCAAGAAAGTCCAAAGAAGGTGAGAGAAACATAGCAACCTCCTCCAAATTATCTAACGATACAAATTCTTGATCTTTCCTCAAATAGTACTTGCAAGGTACTCGCAAGCTTGCCCTTTGTGCGAACCTCTTCACTTGTGTGCGAATTCTCCAGAGCTAAAACTAGCAGAGTCATACCCCAGTACCTCTCGAAAGATCAAAATTTGGAAACTTAGCATCATCAATCCAAGCGTGAAAATGAGATATGTCACCACCAAAAGTGAAACAGTGAGATATCTTTATACTTAGGCCTGTACATATTCACAATTACCACCAACATCTTGGTCATATATTCTTACCTCGTCTAGTTGTAGGTGATATTTCATCAGCAATTTTATTCTACCTCTACAATTGCAGTATCACACGAATTTTCATTGGGATATATCTCTACGTCTTTACTAATGATTTCAACAACTTTCAATATGAACAAAAAGAGCAGTCAAGGACTTCAACAACAAATGCTCAGTTTGACAACAAAAGGAGCATCTTATCAGATTGCAACCATGATCTAGCAAAAGATCCATCTTCCCAACAAGCTAAAATATTTGCGACAATGCCACCACCACCATCATCAATAAGCATTTGGCTTTACGTAAGCGCTACAATATCCACGCTTTTCCAATCACCTCACCATGGCCATCAAATCATCAATAAAGTGGTAACTTGTACCCGTGAAGGGTTCTCAAGTCACATCAAGGGCAAAATCTATGTGCAAATCGACGTAGATGACCAGTGTTCCTACCAATGCCAACAACAATGCTTCATTTGAAAAATGTACATTGAGCAGTGGTTGCCCATACTACCGTTGTTGTACATCATCCATTCAATTATCTGCGGAGGCCACAAAAAAGCACAAGTCATCAGCGAGCGACATCCCATAGGCCTATGTAAATTGAAGAAATCTCAAGTCAATCAGAGATTGAAGCTATGAGCGCACAATCTCAATGACAAAGCTTTCAAAGATGAGCCATGATGATTCCGTGGAGAATTGTACAAAGAGCATTGGTTATATTATGGACAGATATGTAAATCCACACAAGACCCATCTCATTCCTTTTTTTCATCCATTCATTCTCTCATGTTCCACCATATACTACATCTTGCAGCTTCATCTCACTTCCCCCATCCTTGTCTCAAGTCTTCATTCTTCCCCGATGGATCAATCTGCACTGCTCTAGTTTGTCAACTACAGTACTTCATGAAGCAGACAAATCTACGACATCTACAGCATACCATTGATAAAATTCACGGTGCTTGAAGCAACAAACTCAAGGATGTTAGAGGTTCTCAACAATGATAATGAGCCATGTCTTAAATCCAAAAAAAAAAAAAATACACGCCTCTATACATTCACGACCGCTTGAAGAGTTCTTGAACTCTGTGAAGAACTCCCCTCACCCCATCCCTCTCCTTTTTTTTTAATTATGCATTTTTTGGCCCATGGATAAAAGCTTGTGGGTAACGATTTAGGATTTAAAGCTAGTGAGTTTGGGCTTGTGGTTAAACATTCCTGAAAATGGTGGGCCAAGATAGGAATTTGAATGACTGAAAAAAAAAAAAAAAACAGTTTAAGGTAGTCAAGAAAATTTTTATGTTCATGATTTATGGGTAAAAGTTTGATAATTTAAAATAAATAAGAAAGCCAAGTAATAAAGATTATTGGCTAAAGTTTAAAGCACATTGAAATGTGTGAATAAAATAAAAACTTAATTTCAAACTTTAAGTATTTGAATTTAGTAAGTGGAAGGGAGGGGGTGAGGAATCTCTTTGGGGTCCACCCCTCAGTCAAATGGGAAACCTCTGCTGCCAAAAGTGCTTCAAAAGACAATAATGAGTAAAGGAATTTTGATCCATCTAGCCACTTCCATATATCCACCTTCACCACTTCCAAGATTTCAACACCCTCTATCACACCCACTCCATCTTCATCTCACTGCCATTCAGTAACTCCTTGTGTGGCATTCACATCATGTCTCAAGAAATACTAAGCTCGTGTACATCATCCGTTGAATCATTTGTGTGAGCAATTGGAAGCAAGTCATCAACGAGCCAACTCCACTCTGCTTCAATTCAAATCTTCTGGAGACACGCATACTTCTTCAAAGATTCATCTCCTACGGAGCATCACTTTACAAAAAGTTCCATATCTACAAGCTGCACCAACTTTGACTCCTCCAGCACCATAAGGAGCGGGGTCTAAACATTGCACTTGGCGTGGGACTGCCAAGTTCTTAACGGAGATGATAATGTAGGCTGATATTCCAAGGAATATTCTAGCAGGATAGGATTTAAACGTAGAACTTGCCCAGCAAGTTTAGGCTTTTACGGTATTCGTACTGGCTTAAGTTATTAAGTTTTAAGTTTAAATTGCCATGGGCATTGCACATAGATATGTAATTTCAAGTTAAGAAGAAGTTAGTCACAAAGGCCTATTGGGGGTTTGTCCCATGGCACCAGTGTGATTCAAAGTTAAGTTAGTCTATGTGGCTTACTTGTCCCATAGTGCATTTCTATAAGTGACCACCATTCCAAGTATAAATAGGAGTGGAAGAGTCCATTTTCGAGAAGAACCTCATTTGCAATATATGCCTATCTTTTCTCTCTGAGTGTTCTCCCTTGTGTGCTTTCACGTACTGTGTTACTTCACATTGTATTGTACAGTATTGATCTTGCAACAAGGTAAGTTAATCTAGGCCCTCCATTCTCTAGTAGGGTAAGCCTTAGCGGAGGAGATTTAGTTTAGGGTTTTATCTTTTAGGTTAAGCCGTCATTTGGGTTTAGTTGCTAAGTAGAGAAAAGAGATTCAGAAGAGTGGATCTTACCCATCAGAATACTCACAACTATGCTAATGACTATCTTCTTGCATCCATATCCAAGCTAGTTGGAGAAGCCATAGCGTAGACTAGTTGGGAGACTGCCATAGTCAAGCTAGTTGGAGCCATAGCCGGTGTGGATGCCGAAGATCCAACATTCTGGGATGCTACATATTTAAAAGGGAGACAAGCTAGATGGGGTGAGCTAATGCAGGTATTTGACTTCTCAATACGATATTGTAAAGGAAGTCAAAACACTCTAGAGGATGATTTGGGTCGTTTACCGGTTATTAATTAGTTAAGCTTTATTGATATACAACCGAGATTATTTTAGTCTCTCCAAGGACTTTTTGAGTTCAATCCATTTTTTGGAAAGTATTGGCAACAAGTACTTTCTGGGGTCGATTCGAGTACACAGGATTCCTCGAATCTAGGAAAGACTGAAATGGAATTTTCTATATGAAATGGGATTTTATTTCGTAAGGGCAGAATATGTGTACCAAAGAATGACACAATTAGGGCCCTAATTCTACATGAGTGTCATGATAGTCCATGCGCAAGACATCCAGGTATACAAGGAACTTTTGATTTAGTGTGGCCTAAGATGAAAAGTCAAGTACATGCTTATGTACTTAAATGTACTAATTGTCAATTTAATAAAATAGAAAGGATAAAAGCTAATGGCCTATTACATCCATTGGATATTCCTGCTGGAAACCTTTGATCATTTACAATTTTATCTAGTTAATGACAATTATTTATTATTAACTATTCTCTTCTGCGACAATTGATTATCAATTAAAGAGCACGTTAGTCTCATAGTAATATAGCGAAATTGTTTTGGATTGAAGTTTTTGGAGAACATAACTGCACCTTTTTGCATGCTGTTGTTTAGGATATTTACTTTTAAGTATATGTAGTTTGGGTGGGAGATTTGGTAATGTTTACTAGCCTGAACAACTCCTTGCTAAATTCAAACCTTTCCAATACTATAAAGCAAGCTTCTCGACCAATCCAAGAATAATCACATATTCCAAAACCAAGGATGCATTGAGATTTACAACTTCAAAATTTTAGATCTCATAGTATCGTAACATCCATAATTAATTAGAAATTTGGCTTATTTGCACAGTAATATCAATCCTAGTGATTTTCCATTGCCAAAGTTTCTTTCAAATTTTACTTAACAACGAATGAAAATTTGTAGACACATAATACAAGATAGTATGAATAGCTCATTGAATGACAAATAGAATGATATATTTTATTGAAAGTTCATAGATGCCAGCGTATGAGTCATTGTCTAATATAAACTCATTCAAAAGTATGAGTTCTTTATTTAATATTTTTTTGGATGTCTCTCAATACAAATCTTATTAACTAAATTTCCTTGGCTAGTGTGTCCCTACCTTATTATCTTATTAGGAAGACTGTGGAAATGTTTTGAATTTCGTTACCATGTTTTTTGAATCCTACTATGGCATTTCTAGCATTTAGATTCTTGTCAATAGTTTTCTTAAGGGATTTACTCTCATCTCATTATAGAAAATCGCATAATGTACCATAGCTTCACTTCCAAACATTTTATTTTTTTGCATTGAATGTATAGTTCCATACCTTTGCATTGTCACATATCCTAGATGACTAGTTGAGATTTTGAATGAAATCCAAAATTTGTTGCTCGTCATTACATTTCGTCCACCCACGAGATTATAATCCCTTTCATTGTTGATCGTATGACGTAGAATTTTAGCCTTTTTACCTTTATATTCCTCTTGCTTGGCAAAGTGCAATTTGCTAAAAGTCCTTATGACTCAGTGAGCAGCAATGGAGGGCTGCCTCACTCCTGCACATACTTTATGTTTTTTTTATGATTAGGAATGGGCACTGTCCAGCGATGGAAGCAGATAATTGTCCAGTGATGGACAGATCGCTGAAATATTTCTCATAAGATGAAAGTGTATCGATAGTGCTATGTGCTATCCAGCGATGGATTGCATAGGCATAATAGACTCACATTTACTCACCAAATCTACACATAGAGACCCTATTGTTCCAGCGATGGACAGGAGAGTGGTCTCCTTTTTCAGATGATAATACTGTGAATTCATGCATGGCTAACTGTCCAACGATGGACCACGAACTCGTGCTATCTGTTCATAGAATTCTTCACGTTATTAGCCTCCTCCAATCAGCGATGGAAGGATGGACACATTCAAGCATAACTCTTACTTATGTGCTCTCTTTACAAGTGTTCATAGATTTTTTGATCTCATAGTATGAAGCTAATGATATCTCATGTTGTAGCTTCCTTACACTGCTCCGGCTTCATCTGAATACTACTTGGTTCTTTCCTTAACCGACTACTCACTATTGAAAGGTATGCAGCCAACAAAATCTTTGCGGTATAAGTTAACTAACATAGTCAAAAATGTCATGTAAAGCGCTTTCTGCATAACTTATCGAAGCAATACGCTCACTTCACAGTTTCTTGGCTTTCTTATGTTCTAAAAGAGTAAGAACTCAATCGCTTAAAAACTACTATGGCTGCGTCTCAAGAAGCTACGTCTACAACTATTCAGGTACACTTTTTTGAGTTTAAATATATTGTTCACAACTTTGGTAAGCATGGTAGTTTTGGTTCCATAAAGGCTATGATACACCTTCACTCTACATAAATCCACTCATTTTGTCCGCTTTTCTTTCCGCTTTTTGACTTCTCTTGTTCGAAAGTAAGTAACGACATAAGATCACACTCAAATCCAACAAACATACCTTGAAATAAAAATTGGTCAACTAAAGTAACATTAAGGACTCCAGTATTATGATCTTATACATCATGGATATGCGTAAGAATCATAGTTTGTACGAAGGGAATAGAATGGCACGGATCTATCCTACTATCCAGTATAAACACTGATAGTCTCTTACTTTGTTTTAATCACATCTTTTCCTATACAGTGTCCGTATACCGTGGATATTATATCATTCTGATATAACATTCAGGGTTACACTTCACCTTTTCTCTTTTAGTGTTACTTTAGACTTTTGGTGAGATACAACTGGAAAGCATGGATATGCTCAGGAGTATGAACAGCAGTGCGTAACATACCTTACGTCGTAAGGGTCACTTGGGTCAGTATAGCATGGATTTTCTCTAATACCAGCACACGTGTTCATACCAAGTCTTTTGGCTAAATAAGACTCTTAACGGTTTAAACTTCTCATACTCCTCTTTGATTAAAACAAACTGATACGGAGCAATTGACCGTAAGCTGATCAGTATGGCACTCGCCCTGATACGGGGATATAACGGCTTGGCCTATCGCTAAAATATTGTATGTTTGGGAAGACTGGACTAAGTTTTAACATGTTATTCAAAGCTGTTAAGTAGTATAATTTCTTTTGGACATGAATAACAATTGTCGTTCAACTATGACACCTGTCTTCCTCACTAAACTAACTTGAGCGGTTTTGTTTTGTGGGATGGTGGCAGGTATCAGCTGGACGTCTTGAAAGTGGTTATGCTTTATGGTGCTTTCTAGTACTGTACTTTTCAGTTGTACTTCACCTTGTTGGATTATGAATAAAGGCTTTAAAGAGCTTTTGTCTTGCTTTGTCAAGAGGAACTAAGTGTTGTCTTGTAACTCTCTCTCTCTCTCTCTCTCTCTCTCTCTCTCTCTCTCTCTCTCTCTCTCTCTCTCTCTCTCTCTCTCTCTCTCTCTCTCTCTCTCTCTCTCTCTCTCTCTCTCTCTCTCTCTCTCTCTCTCTCTCTCTCTCTCTCTCTCTCTCTCTCTCTCTCTCTCTCTCTCTCTCTCTCTCTCTCTCTCTCTCTCTCTCTCTCTCTCTCTCTCTCGTGGAAATGGCTCCTCATAGAAAAGTGCTCCTCTCTCTCCCCCTCGTTGCTGATCCTCTCCCTGAACCCCCTCGCTGCTGATCCATCTCCCCCCTTGCTGTTGATCCCGATGCACCCATGCCCTCCCTCGCTGTTGATACATCTCTCTCCCCCCTCGTTGTTGATCCCGATGCGCCCCTCCCCCTCTCGCTGTTGGTCTCGATGTGTCCCTCCCCTCCCTCGCTACTGATACATCTCTCTTGCAAAAAGACACCAAACCAAGCGCTCCAATCTCCTCGCTTATCTCAGTACCATTTCGAAAGAGACGTCTCAAGACCAAAAAGCCCACAACATTAGGGTTCACGAAATCCCGAACACAAAGGATGTCTTGGCTGAAGCCAAAACGCTTTCTCGACACCACTCTCGAGCACAAGATAGATGGGTTAGATACCGCATGGAGGACTATTGGATTATTCTCCTACTAATCGACTAATCAACATTTTAATCTTCGTCCAACTCATTATCCAGACTTGCAAATTTCTTTGTGTTTTTACACAGTCTACATAAGTACTCAAAAATGGCTCACAGTGTTAGCATTTTTGGGATTGTCGTTTTTTGGAATTTTTCTCTCACTTTGGTTTTTTTGCAAAATGGCAGATGCCATAAAAATTAAGGAAATGACTTTGGCGAAGACTTTCACATTTTTTTCATTTTTCACCTGTGATAGTTTACGCTCATTTCTGCAGAGTTACAATCTACGTTTAAATCTACAGACAAACTATTTACGACCAAAGCCACCGACTTGCATTAATCCGTCAACAAGTACTTTCTGAGAAGTCCTAACTGGATGGATGCCAACACATCACAGCCAACTAGATGACGCTTTGGACGACCTAATTGCTTAGTATACATACATGTTCATATTCCTACAATTTTAAGCTTTTGATCAATAGATCAGCAAGTATTGAATAGTTAGCTCTCTCTCTCTCTCTCTCTCTCTCTCTCTCTCTCTCTCTCTCTCTCTCTCTCTCTCTCTCTCTCTCTCTCTCTCTCTCTCTCTCTCTCTCTCTCTCTCTCTCTCTCTCTCTCTCTCTCTCTCTCTCTCTCTCTCTCTCAAGCCTGCGAGCTTGAACACTCTTGAGCATTCTAGCTCACTTCTTAGAGTTGTTTATAAATTGCTATTGCGCTTACTGCTTATCAACAGTGCGCTTAATTCATACTTTCATTTTTAGCCGTTCAGAGATAGCTTAGAGTACGCGGCTTCGATCCGCAACTTATTGTACTCATTTACTTCTATTTCGTTTTCATACTGAATCAATACTATCTTTTATTGTGTTCAAGTTCGTCTCAGAATGTATGTGTTTCTGTAGTTCTTCACGACTAATTATTTGATTGATAATTTAATGCATTATTGTTTGGCTACATAATCACTGTAGTACTGAAGATTTCAAAGTTAGTTACTATAAGATCGAACGTAATTTCTATTGCTATTGTTTGTTCGAAATTGATAGACGTAGTCATGCGTGAAGAAAGAGAAAGATAGTCTATTCTGCTACGCACGATAAGTTTTCTTTCTTGTCGTTCGATTCCTTTTTATTTGAATCTTATTCGACCTATCTTTCACATATCTCTTTCTAACATGGTATCAGAGTGTTGATTCTTCAAGGCCTAATACTATATCAAAGCGAAAACTGTTATACTTGATATCATTCGCGATATCAAGTTATTCTTTAGTTCGAATCAATTTGTTTCGGTATCAGAGAATTGATTTCCACAGCATTGTATCTTTCTCTTAACGACAATCGAATTATCGACAGTCTAAAGTTCCAGATGAATTCTCAAAGTAAATTCGGTCTTATCATAGACAAGCTGAATGGATCCAATTATCATTTATGGAAATTTAAGATGAAGACCTTGCTAATCGCCAACGAGTTGTGGGATGTTGTTACAAGTATCGAAGTGAAGCCTGAAGACGACACAGTCGACTCAAAATGGAAATCGAAGGACGGTAAAGCTTTTGCGCTTATTATCCTCAATATATCAGATACTCAAATTGGCCACATAGTTGAAGCCAAAACTTCGAAAGAAGTTTGGGACATCCTGAGCTCACTATATGATGTGAGAGACGTAATCGAAGAAGTCAAGACACTTCATCTACCTCTTTGTCTCATGCTCTATATGTCAACAAGAGCTCGAAACGACAGAAGCAGAAAAGCTCTAAGTAGTCTGCATCGATTCAGAAACAGACTCGAAGTCAAAAACAATCATCGAATCCAAATCTGTCAAAGAAGAAGATGTTTTGCAGGTATTGCAAGCGCAATAACCATGAGATTTAGAATTGCCAAATTCTCAAAGCAAAGAATGCAGCCAACCAACCGGATCAACAAGCAAATACAGTTACAGCATCTCCTGAAGTTGAAATGGACAAAGGCGCTTTTATGGTCAAAGACAAATACGCGAATTCGGACGATTCATGGTTTCTAGATTTTGGAGCTACATAACATATGACCAATTCTCAGGTTGCATTTCGAATTCTCACTCAGTGCTTTGCTCAACGTCCTAGCTATCTTCTACGTTGTGTATCTCCTTCACCTGATGTAATATCCTTACTTCGAGATTTTGATGATACTTTACTGGGCGTATTTGGTCGTCTTTTGGGGCCAGGAACCTTTGACACTAGTGAAGTTCAGTTTTCTAAGCGGCAAATTTCTCTTCCTGCCTCTTTTGGTGGTGTTGGCCTAGTATCTACTGCTTGCATTGCACTAGCTGCTTTTCTCGGAAATTGGGCTCTTGTTGCCTCTGCACTAGTCTCCAAGTTTCAGCAGGGTAACCAGCCTCATCTTTTTGATACGGTGGCTCATGTGGAGACTGGCAATTTTGCTTTTCAACAAGCTCTACGCACTGCTCGAGATTTACTTCCACCACTTGTACAGCCTTTTGTGCCTCCCTTCGAATCTTTGGTGACAAACCAGCAGCGGGTTTTTCAGAAGACTATTATGGAGCATCTTCACTCTTATTCTTTCGGTCAACTTATCAAAGATTCACCTTCTGATACAGTTCAAGCTCGTCTTCTTTCTTGTGCTGGTCCAGGTGCAAGGGCTTGGCTGGTTGCACATCTAGTTCTTCCACTATTGCGAGTCAACAATTACTTATTTATAACTACTCTTCAAACCAGATTGGGACTTCCACATCCAATGTTAATTGCTATCTCTAAGTGTTCATGTGGGCATGTGTTGGATTCCGATACTCATCTTATGCGGTGTCCCTCAGGTGGAGAACGTATTGTTTCACATGATTCCATTCGTGATGTCGTTGCTGCTATTGCTCATGATAGTGGTTTTCATGTTGTTCGCAAGGCCTTCTTCGCAATCTACTCGACGACGAGTTGACCTTGTTCTTTCCCGTGATGGAATTCGTACTCTAGGAGATGTTGTAATTGCTGATCCCTCTCGTCAGGACCTCCTTCATCGTTCTTCCACCACGCAAGGAGCCACTGCATCTCACGCAGCTCAAGAAAAGGAAAGAGATTATAATGATCGTGCACCCGTTGAAGATTTCACGCCCTTTGCCTTGGAAACATACAGTTGTCTTCACAAGAAATTTAATGATTTTTTATCATTACAACGTTCACAGGCGGTTTCAATTCTTCGATGGGCTCAGTTTGCAGGAGCGTCTGCTTCAAAGTTTCTTGCATTACATATTATTGGTTCTATTTTAGTTAGTAATTTACATCAGGCAGTTGGTTTTAAGTAATTAGCTTACTTTTAGGTTACTTTTGAGTAATTAGCTTACTATTCTAAGTTTTACTTAGCTTTTGAATAGTTTAATTCATTTTTGCCGTTCTACGGTATTATTTTAAATACTTTAACCTTCTTGCTGGATCATGGGTTTTCCCATCATTTTTAATAAAAGCATGGATATTATTATTTTGGCATGGAAACGACATTAATAAAATTTTATTCTCTCGCTCTCTCTCTCTCTCTCTCTCTCTCACACACACACACACAATTAATCACTAGTTGGTAATTGGTTGGCTGTGTTTATGCTACTTTGTGCCACACAATATTAATTTTTGGCCCTTTGATCTGCATCAAAGGATTGTCCATCAGCTTCATGTTCTTTGGATGTAATTTTTGTTGTTGCACCAATACTCCTAGAGTAATGTTGGTTTCCCTTTGAAGAGCAATGCATCCTCCAAATTTCTTATGTGCCCTTTTAAAGTGTTTTCCTTCCAGGTTTCCACTATTGTAGCGATTTTGTTCAAAGGTGTCGAATTCATCATTTCTAGGGTCATAATAGAGCAAGATTCCGCCAACTTGTTATTTCAATAAAGCAACTTCTGTTCACAATGAGGGTTATAATTGTTTTGGTTTGTGATTTAACTTCTATCCTTGCTTAATCAATCATTATCCTGATGATGGTTATCTTGATCCTCTGTCTAGCTTGGAGAGTACACTCTGTTTTGTGCATCAAGAGGTTACTGTTTTGTGCATCAAGAGGAGAGGAATGGACAGCTTAATTTCCACAATCCGCAAGTTATTGTATTCTAATGGGCTTACAAGTAAATAAACGTAATTTGAATCCTATGCACAACAAGGATCTAGGTTTGTTGGAGATCTGATCTATGGCACCCAACTAAAGAGGACCAACTGGAGAGCTCTATCAAGACTATCCAACCAAAGAAAGGAAGTTTCAGATTATCAGCAATCTAGAAATAGAGCTTTGAGTCTGCCTTCTGATAGCTATAAATGATCTCCATGAAAGTCTAGGCTTAGGGGCTCTTTGCAAGCTGATACAGCCTGTAGGCAACTTACTGTGATCCGTAGAGAACCAATGTTTACAGATTGCAGTAAAGTTTGATATCCAATTCTGTCATCTTCTTACAAACCAACATGGTACAAATGTGCAATCCCATATTTCTATCAGCTCCTGCCTACATTAGTCACGTTTATGGAGTGGAAAACAAAGAATTTACATAACCATCAGACTATCAAACTCTGGCCCTCAGGCTATACCCAAGGGTTTAGATATATTGAATCATCCATGGCCCTGTACACAGGAACAGAGAACATGATGTGACTGGCAAGTTTGTCATACCTTCTTGCAATCATGTCTGTAATTAAGGCATTACAGGAACACAGCAGATGTAAACAAGATTTAATGCCTACAAAAAGGTCTGAGGCTATGACAGATGTACATTAGGTCATTGTTCCATCCATCATACAGAAAAGACTTATTAAGCTCGCATCAAGCATAAAAGAATGAAAATGTTTAATGACAGGAGAACTATCCAAAAGCTTGTGTAGATACGATTAACATATCAAGAGGTTTAAACAAGGCGCCTCTTTCTAGGTGCACTTGCATGAGTTGATGCACGCAGGATGTCTGCCGCTAGCTCATCGAGAGCTTCAGTTTTGACTGTTACCCTACTCGTTCCTATGTCATTGTTTGGCCTCGAAGTGCTAACCAGATCTTCAAAAGGTTGAGTAGCATCAGGATCCACACCATCTTTTTGACAAATAACTTCTTTGCTCGAATGCTGATCGTGGTTTTCTTTCATGAACTCCGCATAGCTATGCTCCTTGAGTAAATCCTTTCCTCTGACAATAGCAGTTTTCCTATCTAACTCACCATGCGGCTTATAAGTTGGTCTTCGTGAATCTCTTTCTTCACCTGCCTCATCCATCTCATCGTCATTATCAGTGTCATCACCCAAGTCATCTTCATCTTCTTGTTCCTTTTTTATTGTTGGAGCATTCTGTGCAAGTGCATCACGAAGTTCACGAAGCTTGGCCTTCTTTGTGTTAAGAACAGCCACAAACTGCACTGGCAAAATATTCTTTCAGAAAAAAAAGCTTCAATGGCACTTAAAGCAGACAGCACTATCAGCAATTGACGTTTGGTGCTACTATGGATGACCAATGCACAGGATCATGACCCTGCCAAACTGCCACTAAGACCTTCCAATATTTGACTCTGCATATACGAATTGAATATGAATGTGTACCACACTTGAATTTTGATGATTGATCAGACAGTTGTTGCCTCATCTATCAAAGAAATTATTCATTCAGTGGTGAAAATATGCAGATACAAAACAGAACAAAGGACACCCTTTAATTGTTAGGGTCAAGCATAGTGACCTTCCTTAGAAAAGGTCTAAAAAGAGGTTCGAAAAGGCAATATATAAAACATTGGTAATACAACAGTGGAACTATTTGTCAAACAAGATAAAACTTGACATGTTGAAGATGTCTCCTTACAATGCGAGAACTGAGAAGCAGGTTACCCATGTGTCTTTAGAGATTATGTGCTTCTTCGAATGCTGTTATGTCCAGATTCGTAAGTTTTAAAGAGTACCCTATTTTGAATTCCCATCCTCTGTGATGCTAGACCTGAGATAGACATCTGTTAAGGAACTTCAAACTAGGAGAAGACTGGGAAAGAATAATGTTCATACCAAAGCCGAAACTTTGCTCAAGTCCTTGACAGCTCTTGGGGTGAGGATCAAGGACAATGAAGGCATTGTACTACTCTTGTGCTAGTTCACAATTATAGTGCTTAAAGACACATAGATATCTACCCAGAAGCTGCAAAAATCACTTCTCTTTTATGGGAGCCCATATTCGTGCTTTACTTTATCACACATAGAATTGGTATTCCTACTCAAATGTTTTCAGATTTTTAGCTCTCTATTGCTCCTTCAAACCCCCCAGTGATCACTGATGCTTCACCATTAGCCTTGGTGGCAAATCAACAAAATAAGAAAATTAACAGTTCACAGATTCAGTGTTCAATATAGATCATAGTAACGTAAAGGAGACCTCAGCCAAGATCACTTATCAGTCATGCAGAGCAAAAGAAAACTTTACAGAATTCAAAACCAAGAAAAAGTCTTACTTTTTTATAGATATCCTCTTCGAAACGAATCTTTTCAGTCACAAATCTTTGATTTTGTGCCAAACATTTTTCTGCTTCTGATTTCATTTTTTCAAATGCATAAGTCTTTCGTACAACTTCTTCCTGCAACGTGAGGGCCTCCAATTAGGTTTGAAGCTGAAAAGGTTGGAACATAGTTGCATCACATGCCAAAACACTATGCTCAAATGCATATCAGGACCTCAGATAGACTTTTGAAACAAATGTCTGGAATACTTCTTTAATTATTTTAGGTTTTGTTAATGCAATTAAGATGCACGTCTTACACACGATAATGAGCTGCAATATATGCAGTCACAGTAAGCCATATTACCCACATATGTAAAACCTTAATCTGATAAGACTCTACACGTTGAGTCCATAGATGCACGATCTGATCCAGAACACAGCCCGGAACGTGTTCTAGATCACAATCCGAGAAACCCGTTTAGGGTTGCCAGGAATGTTGCAGATATTTCTTTTGGTTATTAGGGCAATAAATAAAAATTAAAAGCGTTCTGCAACACTCATTCCAGAGAGGATACGCAAAAGTTCCCAGGAACAGTATGCAACTGTTCCTAGGAACCGTTATTGAAAGACAATAACTATCACTTGAAAAATAGCTCAAGTGTGAGTAATACGTATAGAAAATGATTAGGTCACTGTTTTCGGGTTCCTTAAAAAGGTTCTTGCCCATAAAAAAAGGGTTTAAGTTCTTGTTCCTGTTCCGAGGTTCTTGTTCATAAGTTGAAACCAAAAATTAGGAACAGGAACTAGAATAGGAACATGAACAATCACAGGAAGTTGCTTAGGAGCAAGAACAGGAAGCCCTAGGAACTTCGGAACAGGAACAAGAACAAGAAGGCAGGAACATGAATACATGTAGACCATGCTTTAATATGCCCAAAATAATGAGATCAGCGAACGGTCCAATTGACTATGAAATTATGACATTTTAGAAGACATTTTTCAAAAGAATTATCTTCGGGGGCGCTGCCCCTGAACCCCCACTTGTGTCACCGCCCCCCCTGGACCCCCCGGCGACACAATCATCGGGAACTGGATATCAAACACGGCTGAACCAAGACCTCCGAAACAAGAAGTCAATCAAGCCCCAGGCTGGGGAGAGGCAGGCTGGGGAGAGAGGCGGAGGCAGAGGCGGAGGCAGAGGCAGGAGCAGTGGCACATGTAGATGCAGAGCCAGGGCATCACCACCACCGGCATCAGCCTCATTATCAGAGAGGGAGTCCCTGTATTATGCTAGCATAGAGTCAGAGAGAGCACAGTCTATTTCATTGAGGTCAATATTCCCAAATGTTGATAGTGTCACTATAGACTTTTGATGCATTCATCAGTGAATTAGTTAATCAGCACATCAGGAATCAGTGATTTTGACTTTAGTGAACCATGAACACCTAGTATTCAACATCTTGCTTCTGCAGTGCATAAAAAAATTTGAAAAAATTATATTTGGATTCCTCACGAGTCACAAAAAAAATGGAGCTATCTGACACCCATATTGCAAAAAAAACAAAAAAAACAAACAAAAAAAAAACACGTGTTCCTAGAAAATTCCAGGAACACGTTCCTGACCGCGTTTCGGAACGCCCCATGCATCTATGATCCTATATCATAAAAGCACGTTCCAAAACAAAACGATCCTAGATTGCATCTTCTTCTTTTTGGGTTTTTTTGCCAAGAGTTTCTATGAGTTTTTTATATATATAGGCTATTTATGAGTTTTTCTTGTTCTTATGAGTGTTTTTGGTTCTTTTGAGTTTTTCTAAGCTGTTTTGAGTTTTTGGGTTAGAGAAAAAGGGATCCGAACGACGTTTTGTTGTTCGAAACACGCATTTTGAAATGTTGTTGCAATGGATCACGATCTACTGCAACTATGTAATCATATATACATACATATAAAAGGCATCGAAGATTTGTAGACTGTAAATTGAAATGTAAATTTTTAGCCCTATTTTTTGTTATTAATAAAAAGACTCAATAAGACTTGCCAACTTTAGTTTGTAGTAAGTTTTAAGAAACTTATTGCCAATGATAGAACTTTTCTAACCACAAAAGTATTAAACCTCGGGTTTTATGTATCATGCACCTAAATGACTCGTTCTTCTTCAGAGAGTTGATACGAATGTTGCAAACTCACCTTTGGCTAGCATAGTTACCTCCAAAAAGTTGTCATTGCAAACTTTGGGTTTTGTGAAATCTTACAATTATACCCCCTTTGTGCATGTGTAGTTTCTAACAACAGCTAATATATGAGTATGCGAAGCTCCTCTTGGTTTTCAAAACGATTGGTTGGCACCTTGTTGTAATTCATGTAGTGAAAGTGCATCCCTCTTGAAAATTGCATCTGCTCATAAGCTTCTACAAAAACTTCATTGCTTTCAACGATTCCATTCTACTCAATTTGCTCTCATAAGTGGTGTAATCGACTCTCTAATATAGTTGGTGCATAGTACATGCACTCTATTTCAAAATTTCATATGCTTGAAACCTCATGCATTAAAAACCTAGATGATTATGAAGATAGGTGCGCTAGGATTCTCTCTCTCTCTCTCTCTCTCTCTCTCTCTCTCTCTCTCTCTCTCTCTCTCTCTCTCAGTTACCACAGTTATATACGTTCCCACAATTACCACATACTTGACATGTACCTTTATCTGTCTTATATGCCTTTTGGCATGGAAAAGACATTAATAAAGCTTCTTCTTTTTCTTCTTCTTCTTCTTCTTCTTCTTCTTCTTTCTCTCTCTCTCTCTCGCTCTCTCTCTCTCTCTCTCTCTCTCTCTCTCTCTCTCTCTCTCTCTCTCTCTCTCTCCATCATCTTCTGCCAGGGAAAGAAGATGATGGACCTTCTCTTTAGCTCTTCGTCGAGATCATTTTGGCAAAAATTCCCTTCACGAGCACCTCCACCCCGGATCACAGATCTTAGCACATGGGTAACCTATGCCACATCGTTGTACTCTATACCTGACAGACCTCCACTTCCCACACACCCATGCACATGTACTTCTATATTCTCTCCATATTTAGAAGAAGAGGCCATCAATCGAGTGAACCTACATAAGGCCAAAGACATTGGCGAACTAGAGGCTGAACTTTTGAAGCAGGCTGTTGACATCCTCTCACCTTTCCTCTCTTTCCTTTTCAACCGCGCTATCACATCTGGTTTCCCCTCCCCTTGGTCCACAAACCTTATCCATCCTATCCATAAAGGCGGTGATCCCATGAAAGTCAACAACTATCGTATCATCATGATTAGACACCTCTTTGCCAAAGTTTATGGTTCTATTCTTCAGTCAGAGATCAGTACAGAGATGGATACTAGAGCACTGCATGCCATTGGCCAAGCTGGTTTCAGACCAGAATATACTACATCGGATCATGTTTTCACTCTGAGATCCATCATTGAGGAGGCAAAGGCCAGGAGAGAGCGTGTATACTGCTGCTTTGTGGATTTCCGCAAAGCCTTTGACTCTGTGCCTAGACATTTACTGATACAGAGGCTTCAGGATCGTGGCTTCTAGTAGGATATCATACAGGCAGTTGTGGCATTGTATAGACGAGTTATTGGCCGGATTTGGGTATCAAGAGTTGTATCGCCAGCGATAGAGAGTACTATTGGGGTTAAGCAGGGATGTCCACTCTCACCTACACTCTTTCGTTTATATATAGATGAGCTTGAGAAGGTTACACAGAGAGAGGGAGGAGAGGGATGCACATTGGGAGAGAGGGATGTTGTCCTATTATATGTTGATGATGTGGTTTTGCTTTCGAGGACAAGGGAAGGCCTGCAGTGGCATCTGGATGCGCTTCACTCCTTTGTATACAGTGGGGACTGTCAGTGAATGTGGCAAAGACCAAAGTTATGGTGTTTAACACCTCTAGATCCTTCATGATGACAAAGGAGCTTCTATGGGATGGACATCCACTTGAGGTAGTTGACTCCTACACATACCTGGGCATGGTATTTTTTGGTCCCACTTTCAGCATGCAACAAGCGGCAGTTTCCCGGTTGCGGAGGGCTATGCATCATTGGTAGATTTGGAGAGACTATGTTTCAGCTCACACATTAGGGATGCGATTAGTACGTGCCGACTCTTTGACACTATGGTAGTCCCCTCAGCCCTGTAGGCATCAGAGACATGGAGTACCGGCCTGACGGCTACTGAGTGGGCACGCATCTCACGACTTCAGATTCATATGCTATCTCGGATGATACGGGCTAAGCCCTCTATACCGCATCATATTATACTAGCGGAGTTTGTCGTCCCCCCTATTCAGCTAGAGGCATTGTTCCATATTGTCACATTCATACAGCGACTGGAGGATCTTCAGGGTAGAGGCACACACTATGCTGCAGCAGCTTTGCATCATCCCAGCACTTACATTCTACGGTATCCTATAGTACGCGGATATCTGGTGGATAGTATCTCACATAGACTGCGAATAGTGATGGGTCAGTTTTGGGTTTCCTCTCACCAGCTAGCCATTGAGACTGGCTGCTACAGTGACACCCCAAGCGATGCTTGGATTTGTAGTACGTGTGATACACACAATGTAGAGGATGAGTTTCATTTTCTCTTCAGATGCCCAGCCTACTATGAGATCCGAGGGAGATACTATTGCTTGTTTCGAGATCACCCATTCACACTCTCTACTTTGATATCGTATGAGGACCCCAGATGTGTTGCACTGATGATCCGAGAGATGTCAGAAGACCTGCATATGGCGAGGCTAGGCGTTGACACCTCTCCCTTGATACAGCTGAGCATACAGGAGTGTTTATCCCGTCAGAGACAGAGACAGGAGAGTACTGATTCTGATGGAGAGGCTGAGATTCCGAATGCTTCCATACATAGACGGCAGAGACAATGTAGACGACCAGAGAGACAGTCATCCCACAGGCCAGTTCCTACAGCTTCACGGCAGCAAAGACGACACCGACCATCCACTCAGAGACAGAGATCCGCAGTTCGCTCAATGACATTGTCACAGCATACTATACATCATTATTTTACAAGCGGAGAGACATCTATTGTACCATGATGATAGACTCTGCTTATGCCAGTCACTATTTCCTGTTTTTCTGTAGTCTTATTTCTTTTAGGTGGTAGAGCTTTCATGCTCCCACCGTGCATACTTGACATGTACCTGTTTATTAGTCCTATGTACCTTAGGGTATTTCATGGACATTATCAGCTCAGGGTGTCTTCTCATCAGCTAGCTAATGAGATGGGGAGGTTGCATGGTATTCCTAGACAGGAGCGGAATTTCCAGTTATGCTCTCTATGTGAGGTGGAGTCTAAGAGCACTTTATCTTTAGATGCCCGATATACTATAAGATCATAGGACGATATCATTGCCTGTTTCGAGACATGCCTACCACTCTACGCTCCCTCATAGCCTATGAGGACCCACGATGTGTCGCTCTGTTGGTACGCGAGATGTTCATACTACGGAGAGATTTATACTAGACACCCCAGCATTTTACCTCAAAGCCACTGATTACTTCATTCTTCACTAGGCGGAGAACGCGTAATTTAGTGCCTGAGGATGAGGATTGAAACGACGACGAGGATGATAGCCGCTCACATGCTCATAGAGATCAGAGACAATGTACCTCCCACCATCACGTTACTACCAGGATCACCAGACATCCTACGCAGAGACATACTACTACACATGCTCATGCTCACAGACGACGTCGGCAAACTCCAGTACCTTCTCATGCTGTGGCTCGCATTACATCTTTTTACTGCATCAGCACAGCACAGCAACAGCAGCAGAAGCATCATAGCCATGATATCTTGGCATAGATACAAATGCTTATTATGCGCACACACACTCTTGCATACGTGTCTAATTTAGTTTTTTAGTTTGTACTATATGTTTTATTATATTTTTGGGGACGTTTTATATGCTCCCATGGTTACCACATACTTGACATGTACTACAGTCATATATACCTTTTGGCATGGAAAAGACATTAATAAAGCTCTCTCTCTCTCTCTCTCTCTCTCTCTCTCTCTCTCTCTCTCTCTCTCTCTCTCTCTCTCTCTCTCTCTCTCTCTCTCTCTCTCTCTCTCTCTCTCTCTCTCTCTCTCTCTCTCTCTCTCTCGCGCGCGCGCGCACGCGCGCAGTTACGAATAGAGCCACAGCTGATCTAGAGCTAAGCTATGAAAGCATCACATAAGCAAGACATAAGCTATGAAAGCAGCACATAAGCAAGACTTAACCCTAGAAAGCAGGAAAGAGAGAGATTAAGGAGACTAAAGAGAGAGATCAATATCATCAGCTCAATAACAAATGACACAGTTTCCCTACTTATAGCCAAGAGGAAGCCCTAAAAGGAAGCTTCCGGTGGCTACGGCCCAACTGGGAGGGAAAATAGTGCGCCCTCCAAGAAGGCCCCCACTCTCCAGTAATATGTCCAAATGGCCTAAAGGCCAACCATATGGTCTAAGTGTCACTAATGAATAAAAAAGGGCCCAAGGCCTGCTTATGCATAAAGTAAAGTAAATGTAAATGGACGCGGCGAATGTAATGAGCCGAGTCCATAACTCTCCCTAGCACAAAAGAAAAAGACCCAACTGCCGAAAAGAAACTGGATCAAGTAGCAGCAAGCCCTGGTGCATCAAAAGCTAGAACAACATCTGATGTAGAGGAATCAACAAGTGCAACAAGAGCACGAGCCTGATCCGCAAGTGATGGTGTATGATAAAAGACATCAATAGGCTCCCATGTGGCCTCCTCAATAGGACGGTCATCCCACTGGACCAAAAACAGAATCTGCCGGCAGCGTCGACTATGGTATAGACGAACCTGTAATATAGCAGCAGGTAAAAATGGAAATAACTCTGGAGCAGTAGGAAACTCAGCATCACAAGGAGCGTCATCCTCAATAGCAGCACGTAATAAACTGACATGGAATACATCACAGGCGCGTGTGGAAGCAGAAAGTTGTAAGCGATATGTAACTGGACTAAGAACCTCCAAAGTGCGATAAGGCCCATAATAACGTGGTGCAAGCTTCTCAGTAGAAGCATGGCCCTGGACAAAACGATGACGTGCAAACCGTAGGCGTAGATAAACCATATCTCCAAGCTGAAACTCAACATGGCGGCGGTGACGATCAACTGAGGTCTGATAACGCTGCTGAACATGCTGTAAATGAGAACTGGCCCGGGTAATAAGCTCTCGAGCACCAAGGTATCCAAAAAGCCCGAGAAGGTAGAACTGCATCAGCACCAGGAAGCCAATAAGGAAACTGGAAAAGAGATGGACACTCATCGCGAATAGCCGCATGATACACGTAACCATCAACCATATGTGCAAGGTGCCCCCAGAAAAGATAGCAGCATCGGAAGACTAGCACCAAGAAGATCATCCTGACAAAGGATAGCCTAAAATGGAGAAATATGCACCAACATGGTCAAAAGCCCAAGGTATCCATAGGGCCCATGAATGAGAAGTACCAATGGCATACGGTACCCTCAAGGCCCATATCACGAGAAGAGCAGCATGCCAAAAGCTCCAGAAGGTCCAAGAAATCAATGCATCATCTAAAAAGACATGATGCATGAAAATAGTAGCAAGAAATCTAGAAATAGTAGAGGCCCCAACTGACAAACTGTAGCCGAAAAACTCATCCAGAAAGGCCTCATATGGACATACCAATCCATCATAGGATACACCAAAAACGGATGGAGAATCGGATGACCCATCGGAACTGGCCGCAAGTGTAATCCCAAAGTACACACCAGGCGCACAAATGAGGAATAGAAGAAATGCACTGGAACGAGGAACAAGTTTCGCAACATCAGTAGCAAGCATCGTACACGTGTAGCTGGGAATGAGTATCAAAGCACATATGAGCAACACTGAAGTATATGGCGGCAACATCCCCAAAAACTATCCAAGAGAGGAGAAGGAATTCTCTCAAGCTACCCTGATGGTCTCGGAACACCAGAACAAAGTGGCAACTCAGCATCGGAGACCAAGCGATATGGAGCAACCTGAAATGACAGGGAACCTGAAGATCACCGAGACAAACAGTAGCTGGAACGGAGACAATAACCCAAGCCAACAGGATATGTCAAGCCTGACAATGAGCAACAATCCAAGGAACAGATAGAGAGCCACATGCATAATCATAGAGATATCCGCACCATAGGCGATCAGTAATATGGAAAAACCAGCACCAATCAACAGGTCCAAATGAAAACCAAGCTATATGTAATAACCAGGAATGCCATATATCCATAGCATCGGCATGCACTGCAGCAAACCTATATGTAGAAACACCAGGAGACGGAAGGATGTCCGTGTACTCATCTAGAAAGATCCCAGCATATAAATACCCTAGAGAAGTAATAGTGACCATCTGGCAAATATCCTCGGATGAAAAATGTGTAACAGTAAGGCCCAAAGGCGCATGAATCATGTCAGGAACCGTAGAAATATCATGAGGCAGATCACAAACCTCAAGCAGAGATCCATGGAGTAAAGCGAAAGAAGATACAACCTGATCACCAATAGCAAGGGAACCATCAAACGTGGACCCATGAAGAACCCCATAGAAATCAGCAAGAACATCGGCCATAACAGACTCAAGAGATGGACATATAGAGACCAATGGAGAAGATATTGCGAAACCAGGAGGGCAATATGAAGTATGCGCAAAAGAAATAGTAGAAATACCACCAAGGTATACGGTCTCAATATCAATGAAACCAAGAATGACCACTGAATACGATATCTGTGAACCAAGGCATATAGGCGCAAGGCACACAGCAACAACCTGTAAATCCGAAGCAGCATCAACCTGAGGAAGCAATCACGGGCAAAATGGTCAGGACTCTTACAACGAAAGCAAAGACGCTGCTGCTGAAGGTCAGTGAACTTTGCAGACGTGAGGAGACGAAGGGACAATGGAGAGAGCTGGAACAGAAGGGGCAGGTGTAGGGGTGGACGCAGCGGGAAAAGATGAAGCAAAAGGATGGGGTCGGGAGAAGCGAGAAGGAAGAGTGTCAGAGTACTTATGCTGTAAAGTACTAGCAAGAGACATCGCCTCAACAAGTGTGGGAGGACGGAATAACGTAAAGCACCACGAAGCCCAGCAATGTAACGAGAAATAAGCTCGGTGGGCTGTAGATCTGTGAAAAGATAAGAAAGCTCCATAAACTGATCTGTATAAGAAGCAAGATCACTGGTCTGAGTGAGACTACGGAATGTATCACGTTGGCGGTCGAGCCATTGAGGGTCAATCATAGCATGACGGAGGTCACGGCGAAAAGTATGCCATAAATGGAGCCCTTCCCGATCAGGATCAGCTCTATAAACTCGCCCCCACGTGGCGGCGCGTCCATCTAAATGTAAAGCAGCCAACTGGATCTTCTGAGGATCAGTCTTAGGGTAGATCTGAAAATATGTGTCAAGCTTAGCAAACCAATTCTCTAATAAGTTCCCGTCAGAGAAACCGGAATAGGTAGCCAGCTGTACCCTATCACGAAAGTCTCGAGCAAAGTGTGGCTCAGGAAGTGGGGGACGTGAAAAGAAACCAGGAGATGGGTTAGGTGGAATGAACGGTCCACCACCAGGCTGACTAGCAGAGGAAGATGGAAATCCAAATGGAGGGGGAGTCCCAAATGAAGGAAAAACAGGAGCTTTACCAGGACCATGAGGCTGTAAAGAATCAATCTGTGACTGCATAGTAGCAAAGCCGGTCATAACGGTATCGAAGCGAAGAACGAGGTCAGAAAGGGTCTCATCCATGCGACAAAACTGATCGGATAAGGTTTCTTGAGTAGTCTCACTCGGGGTAGGTGAATGTGCCATAATGATAGTGGAAGGAATAGACGAAAACTTGAGAGAGCGGACTCTTGTCGTCACCCCAAATTAGTCTATTAAAACCACTATTATCACAACTAAGAAAGGACAGCGATCAGCAAATGAAAAAAAAGTGAAAATGAAGGTTGTAAAAATGCGCTGGACAGCCAGGAGGCAAGTGACAAATTGGAGTATCAAACGGAGTCGGAATTTCGTGAAATTTGGTTGACAGCCTGCAAACAAGGTGTGAAAAATGGCTGCAAACGGAGACAAAAACGGACGAAAGTGACAAGTATGAAGCGGCTGGACAGCCTGCAAACAAAAGTGAAAAGATGGCTGAAAATGGAAGGAGGAACGGACGAAAGAGATGAGGGAATTGGGCGCTGGAGAGCCTGCAAACAAGCTGGAAATGGGTGATAGAGGGTTGGAACTTGGGTGCCGGAAATAATCTGCCCAAATTTTTTTTTTTTTTCCGGCCGCCAAATTTAGCGGAAGTACTTCCGCTAACTATCTGCTAAAGCCCCGCCAAGGAAAATGCTTTGATAGGAGGCTGGTCCTCCTCCAAACTGTGCTGAATGTTGCTGAAGCAAAGAGACGAAAGCCCTCAGCAAAGAGAGAAAAATCAGCAAGGAAAATGGGCACCCAATTAGAAAATCAGATCTGAAATTCAGCAATCAGGAAAGTGCTCTGATACCAAGTTACGAATAGAGCCACAGCTGATCTAGAGCTAAGCTATGAAAGCATCACATAAGCAAGACTTAAGCTATGAAAGCTAGCACATAAGCAAGACTTAGCCCTAGAAAGCAGGAAAGAGAGAGATTAAGGAGGCTAAAGAGAGAGATCAATATCATCAGCTGAATAACAAATGACACAGTTTCCCTACTTATAGCCAAGAGGAAGCCCTAAAAGGAAGCTTCCGGTGGCTAGGGCCCCCAACTGGGAGGGAAAATAGTGCGCCCTCCAAGAAGGCCCCCACTCTCCAGTAATATGTCCAAATGGCCTAATAATGAATAATAAGGCCAAAGGCCAACCATATAGTCTAAGTGTCACTAATGAATAAAAAAGGGCCCAAGGCCTGCTTATGCATAAAGTAAAGTAAATGTAAATGGACGCGGCGAATGTAATGAGCCGAGTCCATAACTCGCACGTGCGCGCGCGATGGTGGCGCCCTGCTGACCTGATCCTGCTGACGCCCTACTGACGACTAGATGACGCCCTGGTGACGCTCTCCCTCTAGCCCTGCTGACGCCCGTGCCATGGCTCCTCCACACGCCACTGCTCCTCGCCGGCCCACTCGCTCTCCTACCCTTGTTGCCACCTCACCCCCCCTCCGCTCGTTGATTCCTCACCAGGCCCCTTCGCTGATCCCTCACCAAGCCCCCTCGCTGATCCCTCAAACACCCCCCCCCCCCCCCCCCCCCCCCACTGATCCCTCACCAGGCCCCCTCCCTGACAAACCATGCTGACTCCTCACCCCCCCTCGCTACAGTTCTACCCTCCCTATGCTCACCCTCCGTCAGACTCCCTCTCTGATCTTCTATTCAAACCTTGCTAATTTCCTGCACATACAAGCATCAAATTACGTCTAACACAAGGTGGAGTTGGCTGCCTTGTCTCCTCCCAGCCTTTGCTGCATAGATTATGATCCGGAATGCCTCTCTCTAGGCTCACTTATACACAATCCTCAAGCACCCCTTAACCCTGACCCTTCCTAAATCTCGACACACGGCCAACTCCATGCACAGTCGACACTTGCCACTTGGCAGTACCCTGACACATACGCAAGTGAGTAGGCTGACATGTGTCACTCATCCATTGGACCAAGTGTCCCAGTGAGCGTGACACGTGTCATGTTTGACTGGTCAACCCTGACATGTGTCACTCATTCACTGGACCAAGTGTCCCAGTGAGCATATGACATGTGTCACGTTGACTAGTCAACTCTCCTACTTTTTAGGAGGTCAGTCCAGCCACTCCGAATTAATGACCCAGTACCCTATACCCAAGCAACATGCGACTCTAAGGCTCAAAAACATCATTAACAACTTCATTTACATTTCTGTTACAATGGTCACCACAGGTCGGTGACTTAGCCATTTTTGTATTCACAAGAAGTACATCTATAAGTAAAAACAGTAAACAACCGGGACAGGGAGTAAAAGCTGTAACATCCCTTCCCCCCTCAGGTAACATCGTCCGCGATGGCAAAGCTAGGGTACTGTGCACGCAGACTGTGCGCGGTCTCCCAGGTAGCATCAGAAAGAGGCCTACCATGCCAAGCGACCAAGTACTCACGGATCAGACGGTTGCGTAAACGCCTATCCAATACCCTCGTTAGCCCATGGGTTACTTCTCCCTGCTCTTGGAATGCAAACAAACCATCAGACAACAAGTTATCACCGTTATGTAAATTTCAATCTAGAAACATGAAATACAAGATGCACTTTACAAGTTATAGGAAAATCTAACTTATAAGAAACATCACTGATTCTTTTAACAATTTTCCAGGGTCCACAATAACGCGGGGACAACTTGTAACATTTGCCCGTCTTAAGGGTCTTAGAGTCCTTGGGTACTTGGAGAAACACCATGTCTCCAAAATCTAACTCCTCAGTGTAGCTTTGAATGGTTAGAGGCATACCCACAACCCTGGCATCCCAAACTTATGCACCCTTTCCATCAGCCATCTCGACTATGTACTGGTACCAGGATGGTTGTGTGCTCACTTGTAACCGTTTAATCAAAGCGGAGTTGATAACGTTATGTGAGGACCCAGTGTCAAATAGAATCAAGACATCTCTACCACACAGCTGTCCACGCATAACAATCAAAGAAGTACAAGGAAATTGATAACCGTATTGTGCCGCTCTTGATAGGTGTGGCAAAGGAACTGAATCCACCTTTCGAATCACCGACACATTCATTAATCTTGGAACATCAGGAGGTTCTTCTTGTCTCAATTCCTCAATCTTCATTGGATCTGCCTCCTCGACTTGTAAGTTTTAGGTGGTCCGTGAAGGGTTACGAGGACACTCCTTCCACCTATGCCGCCCCAGACATCCAAAACAAAGATTTTCCTTCTTTGCCCGTTCCACGTCTTGCGGCGATAGTGTCGAAAGCGTTGGCCCCCTTGGACATTGGACGTCCCATACCGTCCTTTGCCTCTCGAGGTGGCCGCGCCTTTACTCTTCTTGGCACCCTGAACTTGCTCCTGGGAGGATTGACCCTTCCACTTCTTGAACTTTCTTTTTCCCCAAGGCTGAAACCCTTTAGTAACAGGTGTCTCAATCTCCTTGGCCTTTTTTCCATCCTCATAGTATAGGGCCATCTGTACCGCCCTATAGAGGCTTGGCGCCTGCTCCTTTCTCACGAAAGGCCTAAGGCTCTCACGCAAGCCCTCGACAAACTTGAATACTTGCAAAAACATTGGCACTTCTTCTGGTATCCGCATTCGTGCTTCTCTGTACTTGTCCGCATATTCCTGTACGGACGCATTGCCTTGTTTGAGGCTTGACGAGGCTTGCATCGCCTGATTTTTTTCATCTAATGGCACCCAATTCTCAGCGAACATCTGCTTGAACTGATCCCAAGTTGCAGGCACCAAATTATCCTTCTCAATTTTACGCCACCAACGATGTGCCATCTCTTGCAAGCGATATGTGGCTTCTGCAATCTTCTGTTCATCATCATCAATACCACACATCTGAAAAGCCTTTTCCCACTTCTGAATCCAATTCTCGACTGCATCGGTGTTGCGTACTGCAACTGCTCCTGTGCATTTTGACGGTTTCAAATCTTTAATTGTGGGCAATTTTCGCATCTTTGATGGTTGTTCGGCTTCTTTCTCAACTGTCACAGGCTCAACGGCTACCATAGTCGTTCCACTAACCCTTTCAGGTCCCTCTGGAGATTTAGCCGACTTTAGTTGGTCGAGAATTAGTTGTAAAATCACCTCCCACATCCACCTTGGCTGCCACTTCTTCGATTCTCAAGATTTTTGTGCTTGCACCTCCTAATGGATCCATATTTGCAATGTTGGAGGCTGTCCACTTGCTTAGAAGTCGAAATTACCGGCAAATATGAGTTTACAACTCTCACAACCCTTTTTTCCTTGTATTTTGGCCCAAAAACCAACTTTGGAATGCTATAACTTTTCCGTGACTTGGACTTTTCTTGAGCGGTCAATTTGTAGTAGATCGCCCTCTTGCCGGCTTTCCAATCAAGCCTTAACAGTCCGGTTTAGGCTAGGATTGCCCAATCATCAAGCAATTTCTTCTCAGCTGGTTTTGCACCTATGTATGAGAACCAAATTTTTAAAAAAACACCATAGGACTCCGTTTTCTTTGCTGTAAATTGCCTACTACAGTTATGAAGAAAAACTCTTTAGCCTGCCAGCACCCACCAGCCACAAGAAAATTCTCAAAATCACTTGGATTTCACTACTGGGGTTGGTTCCTGTGACTAATCTATTGTGCCTTGGCAATAGGAACAGTTTGCAACAGATCCCATAGCCATCTGAGCTCTCAATCAAAAGTTATGAGCAAAAAACTCCCCTTTCTCTCTCTAGAACGTGTTTGTTTTTTGCTGTCCCAAGCTTCCAAAACTTGCAAACCTTGGCTCTGATACCAAATGTCAGACTCCCTCTCTAATCTTCTCTTCAAACCTTGCTAATTTCCTGCACATACAAGCATCAAATTATGTCTAACACAAGATGGAGCTGGCTGCCTTGTCTCCTCCCAGCCTTTGTTGCATAGATTATGATCCGGAATGCCTCTCTCTAGGCTCACTTATACACAATCCTCAAGCACCCCTTAACCTTGACCCTTCCTAAATCTCGACACATGGCCAACTCCATGCACAGTCGACACTTGCCACTTGGCAGTACCCTGACACATACGCAAGTGAGTAGGCTGACATGTGTCGCTCATCTATTGGACCAAGTGTCCGAGTGAGCATGTGACACGTGTCATGTTTGACCAGTCAACCCTGACATGTGTCATTCGCTGGACCAAGTGAGGAGCTCAGACTCTAAGTCCTCGTGCGAGACATGTTCTCATCTTCTTAATGGCTACAAGTGTCAAGAACCACGTCAAAAATAAGGAGCGAGAACTCAAAAGGACGAGAAGACATGACAATGGGTGTATCAATAAGGATATTGTACAAGGTGAAGAATTACAAGACCTAGCTATGGAGTATCTTAACTCAAATGCTAGATCAACTATGAAAGCTTGAGAAAACTTGGCTATGGAAATATCACACACAAGGAGAATTGCATGAGCATCTCACAAACTCAAAAGTCTCAAGAAGAAATGAATTGCAAGTGAGAGAGAGGAGGGCGTGGGTCCTCCAAATCCCTTGTGAGGCAAGCACCTCCTTTACATGCATGGAAAGTCTAGGTGTCAACCATGGGAGTGAGCTACTTGGCCAAGTGGGCCACTTGCACTAATTTACATAACTTAACAAAAGGGGGGGTCATGCATTTAATTAAAACATGCCCCATGAGTTATGTACAACTTAACTAATGCTTAGCCAAAAGGGGTAAAATAGGCATTACTCTTCAACACCCCCCCTTAATGGCAATTTTATTCAAACTGACACCCAACAAAGTTCTGAACTTTTCAAATTTATCTTTACTAAGTGGTTTAGTAAAAATATCAGCTGTCTGGTCGTTGGTGTCGCAATAAACTAGCTCAATCTCCCCACTGTGCACTTTCTCTCGTATAAAATGCTGGTCCACCTCTATATGTTTTGTCCGTGCATGATAGACTGGATTCCTTGCAAGCTGAATGCAGCTTTGGTTATCACAATGTAACAATGTAGGTCTTACTTGAGCAATCTGCATGTCCTCAAGTAGACGGCGTAACCAAATGGCTTCACAGGCGGACCTCGTAGTCGCCCTGTACTCAGCTTCGGTAGACGATAGAGCAATAGTAGGCTGCTTCTTACTGCACCACGATATAGCCCCTGAACCTAGGCTGAAGCAATAGCCTGTCGTCGATCTCCGATCGTCTCTATCACCTGCCCAATCAGAATCTGAATAGCCTTCCAGCTGAAGGTTCCCGTCATCCGTGTATCCAATCCCATAAGTCACTGTCCCTTTCACATATCGTAGGATCCGCTTGGCTGCCTTCCAATGTGCTTCGGTAGGCTTACACATGTATTGACTTGCGATTCCAACCGCATAAGCAATATCTGGCCTGGTGGTAGTAAGGTAAATCAGGCTGCCCACTAACTGACGATAGAGCGTCTCATCTGCAAATGCTGGACCATCATCTTTTGATGGCTTGTTGCTTGCATCCATGGGTGTGCTGATTGGTTTGCTTTCTTGCATGTTAAACTTCTTCAATAATTTCTGTGCATACTTTGCCTGTGAGATAAAAAGACAACGCTTTCCTTTCCAAACTTCAACTCCTAGGCAATAGTGTAGCAAACCCAAATCTTTCATTTCAAACTCATTAGAAAGATTCTTCTTAACACAAGCAATAAGCTTCTTATTGCTTCCCGTGATGAGTAGATCATCCACATAGAGCACAACAACCACAAAGTCTTCTCCTTCCCTGAAGACATAAAGATTGCAATCAGACTTACTCTTCTCAAACCTTTGCCTTGCAAAGTACTCATCAATTCGGCTATACCAAGCCCTTGGCGCCTGTTTGAGCCCATACAAGGCTTTCCTAAGCCTGCAAACCAGATTCTCCTTGCCTGTTATTTCAAATCCCTGCGGTTGTTCCATGTAAACCTCCTCCTGTAGGTGCCCATTAAGAAAGGCACTCTTGACATCCATTTGATGGACATCCCAATCAAAATATGAGGCTATAGCCAAAACGGTCCTGATAGATGTCATTTTAGCAACAGGTGCGAATGTCTCATCATAGTCTAGCCCCTCTTGCTGAGCATAGCCTTTCGCCACCAACGTTGCCTTGTACTTGTCCACTGTTCCATTGGCATGAAACTTGGTCTTATAGACCCACTTGCAACCTATTGGTTGCTTCCCTTCTGGCAATGTAGTGAGCTCCCATGTGTCATTCTTGACAATGGAGTCGTACTCCTCCTGCATGGCATGTTGCCATACCTTTTCTCTCACAGCTTCGTGAAAGAATTGTGGCTCATCTGCATTCAGAATAGTGGACATAAGAGCAAAGTTAGTCTCTTGTCTCTCATGAGACCTAAGAGATCTTCTGACACCCTGTTCACTGCTCTCTCCTTCTTCAATCATTTGACCTTCTTTGATTGTTTCCCAATACCACCTAGGTAGCTTCTTCCTAGCAGTAGGTGATGTGGATGGTGACCACGTATCCCATGGTACTGTTTTAGTCTTCCGTTTGTCCCCAACTTCTGCTTCTGGTACTTGGCCAAAAAGAGGTCTCGAACTAGTAGGTTCGATTTCCTGTTGTTGCTCCTGCACTTGAGGCTTACAGGACTCTTGACTAGGATCCTCATCCGTGGAATCAATCAAGGGTATGAACTCAGTAATTCCTTCCTTCTCCTGCTCCTGTATCTTGGGTGCATGCTCTTCATCAAAGATGACATCTCGACTTAGGATCTTCCTCCTGTTTTCGAGATCATATAGCACATAAGCTTTCTCACCTTCACTATACCCAAGAAAGACACACTTTACGGATTTTGCATCAAGTTTCTTCCGCAAGTCCTTTGGTATATGTGCATATGCTGTACACCCAAATACTCGAAGGCTGCCCACTTTGGGCTTCTTGCCACTATATGCCTCTTCTGGCGTGATTCCTTCAACTGCTTTGGTTGGACTTCTATTCAATAGAAAAACAGCAGTTGCTACCGCTTCTGCCCAAAAGGAATTTGGCAACCCCTTTGCCTTGAGCATGCTCCTCGCACACTCAACTATAGACCTATTTTTCCGCTCAGCCACGCCGTTTTGCTGCGGTGTATGTGGAGCAGTAAACTATCTCTTTATCCCACATGCTTTGCAAAGATCTTTGAACTCATCAGAAATATACTCACCACCCTTATCTGACCTGAGAGTCTTTAACCTCTTTCCTGTGTGGTTTTCCACCATAGCTTTCCACTGTTTGAAGTATTTGAACGCTTCAGATTTCAGTTTCAGAAAATAGACCCATACCTTCCGAGAGAAATCATCTACGAAGGTCATGAGATAGTATGCCCCCCCTGCTGATTTGACCTGCATGGGACCACATAAATCTGAATGCACAAGTTCAAGAATGCCCTTGCCCCTGGTAGCTTTCTCCTTTGGAAACTTTTTCCTCTGTTGCTTCCCTAATGCACAAGCCTCACATGTATCTGAAGAAGACTTAATGCTAGGAAGATCTACTACCATTTTGTGCCTGTTCAAAACTTGCAAACTTTTGTAACTCAAATGACCATATCTCTCATGCCAAAGCTTGTCCCGATTAGTATCTCTTGCAGACAAGGCCTCTTGGCTAGGAATGGTTGTGAAAAGCTTGTAAAGACCTCCTTCTTGCATTCCCTTGGCTACCACTTTGAAGTTCTTCTCTTTGTCTTTTACCAAACATTTAGAATCATTAAACTCTACCACCATGTTCTGTTTGGTAATGGCACCAACAAATAACAAGTTCTTAGCCAACCCTGGTACATGCAACACACTTTTAATTTCCTTCACCTCACCTGATGATAGCTGTATTGCAACTGTACCTTTGCCCCTCACCATACGTGTAGAATTATCTCCAAGGCAAACATGCTGGCTATCTTCTGTCTCCTCATAGGTGCTGAACCAATCTCTATGAGGTGTCATGTGCTTTGAGGCTCCAGAATCAATGTACCATCCACCAAATGTGGATTCAGATGATAGGGCTGCGGTGAATAGCTCAAGCACACCAGATTGCTCCTCCTCTGCAACTTTGTCAACAAAGTGACTCTGCTGGTTCTTTCCCTTCTTCTGATCACTTTGCTTCTTCCTGCATTCAAAAACAAAATGCCCATACTTACCACAATAGTTGCAGTTGCCCTTCCTCTTGGGTGTGGATGAGGAATTGGTGCTTGACTCCTCTCCAACCTGTAACTTGGACACCTGCTGCTCCAAGCTTTGCTTTAAGTTCTTCTTTTTGCCTTTGCCTTTCTTCTGAAAGTTTTGCTTCTTCTTAGAAGCAAATGCAAGCTCTGGATTATCTTCCCTTTCAGAAAGATTCTTCCTTCTCATCTCCTCCTGTAAAAGAAGACCACATAACTCCCCAAAGGTTGGGAGTTTCTCCCTAGCAGAAAGGGACATCACATAGTCTTGATAGTTGAATGACAAGCTGTTCAAGACTATGGGAACAATACTCCTGTCACTTACTTTCTCTCCAACTGAAGCAAGCTGATCCAATAGGTCCTTGACCTTTGTAATATGATCACCAATTGTTGCACCTGCTTCCATCTTGAGAGTATGTAACCTGTTTTGCAAATACACCAGCTTGGCTGAATCCACTGTTTCAAACATAGACTTCAGAATTGTCCAAGCATCAGCTGCATCCCTTGCATTGCAAATGTGAGGAATAATATTGTCCTTGACAGAAAGATTGATTATCCTATGAGCTTTATGTCTCCTGTTCATGTAGTCCTTCAATTCAGGATCAGATGTTGGTACAGGTTCTGTACCTGTCATGACCTCCCAGCAATTCTTATCCATCAAGATATTGGCTATCTTGAACTTCCACACTCTGTAGTTTGTGCCATCTAGTTTGCTAGATTCACCCAGCAAACTCTCCCCAAGACTTGCCATGCTAAAATCTGTGCTTAAAACAGAAGCTCAACTTGAAAGAGATCAGAAAAGAACAGCTTCCAGCAACAAGGGTTTAACCCCAAACTAGGGTATGTAGCCACTTCAAGGCAACCCTTCAGCTCCTGCTTTTGTCTTTGCCACTTGGTGTGGCCTCACTAGCACAAGCACTAGGCTCCACTGGAACAGAAACCAGAAGCCCCTACAGAAAGTGCGCCCTACTTTTGTGTAAGCTCCTCCAGAAAAACTCTCCAAAACTTAGCCAGATTTAGAAAGTTTTTGGATCATCCCAATCCCCTTGCCAATAGCTCTCCAACAGTGCAAGACTCCACCTGATCTGACACCTGTAGATCAAATGCTCCCTCTTTCAAGATTGAGGTGCTTGTAGAAGATAAGAATCTTCTCAAGAATCTAAGCACTGAAGTTTCTCTCACTCTCAGACTCACAGGCTAGACAACCTGCTCTGATACCATGAAGAATTACAAGACCTAGCTATGGAGTATCTTAACTCAGATGCTAGATCAACTATGAAAGCTTGAGAAAACTTGGCTATGGAAATATCACACACAAGGAGAATTGCATGAGCATCTCACAAACTCAAAAGTCTCAAGAAGAAATGAATTGCAAGTGAGAGAGAGGAGGGCGTGGGTCCTCCAAATCCCTTGTGAGGCAAGCACCTCCTTTACATGCATGGAAAGTCTAGGTGTCAACCATGGGAGTGAGCTACTTGGCCAAGTGGGCCACTTGCACTAATTTACATAACTTAACAAAAGGGGGGGTCATGCATTTAATTAAAACATGCCCCATGAGTTATGTACAACTTAACTAATGCTTAGCCAAAAGGGGTAAAATAGGCATTACTCTTCAACACAAGGTGGTGGCATAGTCAATCCAAGTACAAATATCAGTAGCCTTCTACCTTCGCTTGCTTCATAGGTGTGCTTTTTAGCACAAAGAATACGGTGTATGTCTGGCATCACAAAAGAATGAGGAGAAGGATTGTGTCCTTGGACAACTTGCTAGTGATGGCAATGGCAATGGCAATCGGAGTCGTACCAAGGTTGCTTGGGCCCTATATGTTAAATACCTTTTGAACCCAAGAAACTCAAGTAAGCCTCTCTTCACAGATCTCATGCATCTCAATGAACAATAGTATATCCCCCTATCTTATGAAGTCCAAGGATCCCTAGCTACGAAGGAAGAGTGGATCCCATTACAATTTCAAATTGCAATCTGCAATTTATGTGGAGGTGGCACGATCCCATGCCCTGAGGCGCCAACTACTTGTTTCTTTCTTACATCAATATATTTCACTTGTCCATTTCTATGAATGGCTATCCTGCCCGATTACAAGCTTCTTGGCAGGCTTTCCATCTCTCTTCAACCCATGTATAAGCCAAATCATCAATTAAAAATTTAGTGGTTACCTTTAGTTTAGCTTTAAGACGCAACACCAATCGTCTTTCTTCTAGAGATGTGAAATGAACAATGAGTGTAGCATTGTCTTTTTAGTTTTCCAAGCACAATCCAACCCTTTACTAGTATGACCTAGAGTAGTATCTAAGAAACTATTGGCTTCTTGCACTGCTTCTTGGTGAAAAAACCCTAACCCTCACATTGAATCCTTGTTCTCTCAATTTTTCTTTGAAAAGAGTAGCAACAACAAAACTATTCATGTGTGGGGGAGTCTTGCCATTGTCTTAAAAAAAATCATAACCCTAGAATGTTGATCGGTATAAATGCCACAAATGTCGATCGGTATAAATGTCGACAAATGCCGAATCAAGTGCCAAACTCCCATTTGGAGATAAGTTGAAATGCCGACTTTGACCGATCAACGAGAATGTCAATGAGCATTTTCATGGTGCCACTCAAAATGGAGCTCTTCCTCTCGCGAGTCTTTTTCCTTTAAGGGCTGCCCCTAAACTCAAGACCATCTAAAAAAACGAAGACAAACTGTTGAATACAAGGATTGCGATTCAACACACTTGCAGCGAAACTTAAGTACGATCCTCAACAGCTATGTAAGATATCTACTACTACTTATACGAGGTATAATAAGTCTGAGTTTGCACATGATATATCAATCTATCGTCTTTAGTATCATGAACTTAACCTGGCAGCTATCATAAATCTCCAAGCACTTATGCTCTCTCTATTTATACATGTATAGAATCCTAATGACTAATATGATAATGGCTTATCAGCTAATGGCTAATTGGCTAATGTTTGAATGATCGCAAGACAATCACGTATGGAACATAATGCACAATAATGCATGATATCTGAGCATGAGAATAAAGATACATGCAATCAAATCCATCAGACAAGTAGAGACGTAGCGAACTTAACATCAGGTGTTTGTTCAATTGTTTTGGTCATGTAAGTATTATATTATGAATCGTCATATTGATTTGAGAAGTCCGCACAACACGTGAATGCTTTATATCAATGTATACTACAATTTCATTATTGAATGAGATACCTTTCAAGGATCATTCTAATAACATTCTAATGCATGAATATCAATAATGGCAAAAGAGTGCAAGGCAAGAGCAAAAGTCTACAATAGATAATTTGTCCTCTGAATGTGTGCTTGCCCTAATTTGATCATCCCATAGTGAGAGTCCATTTCTTTCTGATGGCTAGAAAGAAGTCTGAAGACTCTTACAAATTCCTCACTAAATGCAAAGATCACTGAAGAGGTGATGGAAGAGATTTTGGAGACGGAGTCACAAGAATAGCAAGAACAGGTTTGATCAAAACTTGGAGAAAGAAGAATGGCATGAAGCAGATCAGGAACCGTCAAAGGAGGAGAGGGAAAAGTAGAGGTAGAGGTAACCAACAACAATGCTACTTTTCCAAGCAACAATGCTACATGGGTAGGTAGCACTACTTGCATAGCTGCCATCATAGCCTAGATAGGCAGCATGGCTGCTTGCAAAGGCAGCTCTACTACCTGCACAAGGAGAGGGGAAACCCCCCCCCACACACACACACAGGCTCTTCGTCCCTTGGCCATCGCTGGGGACATTGAGAGAGAGAGAGAGAGAGAGAGAGAGAGAGAGAGAGAGAGAGAGAGTAACAAAACATCACATAGTCCCTCTTGACAAGTCAAGACCAAACCCTTTAGTTTATAGCATAATAGGTGAAAACAAAGCTGTATGAAGTCTTACAGTATAGAGTACCATAAAGCGAAGCAAGTTTTAGGACACCCAGCTGTTACCTGCTACTACAAATCGGGGTGGCCTAGAGCATGTAAAAACACAATTCTAGACACCAAAGTTTAGCAGAAGCTTGAGGATCTTGGATCTGATAGCTCATGCAACAACGTGCAAGAGCATGCACTGACCATGCAAGGTCTAGGAGTTCCTATAGAACTTTATGCAAGAAACATGCAAGCATAAAATCACTTTGAAGCTTGATGAATAAAGGTGAAAAGATCTTGAGCAATCGGCTGTTTGGAGACATCTGATCCAGATCTGTATGTGGCTGTGGCAGCAAGCTAAAGGTTTCACCAAGATCATCAAAATGCATTAAAAACACTTTCGAAAGTGTATGGATAGATATGCAATGATCTACACAATTTGGATCACCAAATGATTAAGAATTATGATCCTAGAAAATGGCAAATTGGATCTATAATTCAGGACAGCAAGAAGAATACTTTAAAGTATGGAAAGAATTAAATGCAACGAACATAAATGGAAGAGACAATACCATCGAGACATCAAGAACAAGAATGTAGGAAATGGGGGGCCCTCCACCCAATGGAAGAGACCATACCATCGAGACATCAAGAACAAGAATGTAGGGAAGGGGGGTTTCTCCACCCTCTCCAATCGATTTCTCCACCACAAATGATCTCTCTTGGATACTCGATGGAGGAGTGGAGAGTCCCTTTTATAATTTCTGTTGAGAATCAAGGTTACATTGCATGGTAGTAGGTTGATGAGCCAAGTAGAGTTCCTCTAGGTGTTTACATGTATTCTCTCCATGCATCAGTCCCAAGGACCCACGAATTTCACCTAGAGAGAGATTAAAAATGTTAGGACCCAAGTAGTCTCTTGCAAGTCAAGAGTTTGGACCCAACTTAAAATAATTAACTTAGGACCTTAGGAGCCTAAGTAATCAAATTTAACTTTCAACTACCTTGGAGTTGGCAACATCTTGCAAGAAGGGTCTTCAACTTAAAATATACCTTGACTCTCGATTTTTATGTTTTCTATTTTTTATTTCTTTTACATGGTGAACAAAATAACTAGGAGAATTTTTGTGAATGCTTGCAAATGATAACACCTGCCACCATCCCACAAAACAAAACCACACGAGTTAGTTGCGTGAGGAAGACAGGTGTCATAACTGAGCATCAATTGTTATCCATGGCCGAAACAACATTCACTACCTTATCAACTTGATTGCAATTACAAATAATACGTCCAATCTTCCCTAACATGCATTTCATAATTAGCAATACATTCTGCCTTTTAACAAAACCGTATCAAGGCAGATGCCATACTGATCAATACAAGAGCAAAAAAAATGCATTAAGTTCACCTAAGCATTCTACACGTAAGAAGCTATCTTGCAATACACAAATGAAAAGAGATATGACTTTGGCCATAGTGTTAGGTACTAGGGCAGATCCGTGCCATGCTAACCCCAAGGACATCCCATGCAAAACGTCTGGGAGTCCAAACACCATGTGGCTTGGGCAAATCCATGCCATTCAAGCACGTCAAGGTCAAACTCTGCAAAGGTCCATAGCTTACTCACAAAGGCTGCACTTATGCTTTTTTTTAAAAAGACCCGAACCTTGTAAATGGTAAAAAAAGACCAATCCTTGTAAAAGTTGATATATGAAATGTAAGCATTTTTTAGGATCATAACTTCAAAAAAGCATTCACTTTACGCAGCTCTAGAAGTCCCATATGTATGCATGAACCGTATTGTAGTGTAGGGTGAGACGACCTTCCATGTTGGTGTAGCTTCATAACTAAATGCGAGGAGAAGTCATTTCCGGCGAGCTACCCATCTTCCACTGCTTTGAGTAAAACCCTGCTTATGTACTACCGATTTAAAACTGAAAGCAACAGGTTAATGGTAGTGCAATCCCATTAAAGAGTATCGTAATCTTACAACGGTGCTATTATCAATCATACGTGATTCATTGTCAAAAGCAAGTACAAGGGTATTCAAATGTAGTAGAGTCACATCTTAACAAACTCATAGTTCGAATATTAGCACATCTAAGAAACAGCAAGTCGCTTACGTCATACTAGTGTTCAAAGCTGCTACTATTATCCCAGCCTCACAGAACATCTTAAGGTTATGTCCAAAAATGACAGTTTGCATTGTAAGTATTGTGAGCAAACACATATCAAGTATGCTATCGATATCAAAAAGCGATTTAGAGACAGACTGGAATCACGTTGGGCGGCCAACTTCAACAAGATATGCGTTGAGACAGGATCACATATCATAGGTAGTATCATAAACTATTTCCAGAAAAACAGCAAGTAAAGAAAGTGGTCCATCACATATTTGATGGCTTCTTTTTGTGATTTCCGCATGTAGCAGCGAACTTCCATCACGAATCAAACAATAAGCAATCTATTCGCAATGGGATCGCGGCCCACTGGCCGTTCTGAAATCCGATGACCAGCGGCCCATCAACCAATGCGCATAGGTATAGCTCACATATACATTGTTGACAAAAAAAATTATGTGCCAGTTCGCTGTCAAGAGACAATAATCAACATGAAAGGATGCATGTCATACCTGTGGATATGTTCACGGCTGCTCTTGAGATAGCGCCCACTTGTAGAAGCTTCCAACAAGTATTTGGAGGCAAGAATACACTACCAATCTACGATAATCACAACCTTTTTTGAGCTCATTCCCTACAGAGCATAGCTAGCAGATGCATTTCTTCAAATGTAAGCGACCATTAATCCAAACAATCGATAGCTTCTTACCTTTGATTGAAGTATCTTTCACACGACTACTCTTCCAATGGCATTCACAGGTCTCCTCTCATCCAAGCAGCAATGGTCGCGGTAGAGAAGGAAACCAAGAGAGAAAGAGCAAGAGAGAGAGAGAGAGCAGGAAGTGTGAAACTTAGGGTTGTAGTCACCTTCCTTTATATAGAGTTTTCAGTACATCTTGGTGCACTGGGTGCTTCACAATGCTCACCGTTAGATCGAATCCCTATAATGTGCACTGATCATAGCCATTCAAGAAACCCAAGTTTCCCACCAAAAGACTATAATTTAATAAAAAAACTTCTTAGGGGGGTCATATTACTAAGTTTAGCAAGGTAAGGCATTATTGGTACCATAAGGGAAAAAGAACCTTTTATGACGTTTCGAAGATCAGTTAAAACATAGTAACCATATACTAGAGTCCATGAGAGAGAGAGAGAGAGAGAGAGAAAGAGAGAGAGAGAGAGAGAGAGAGAGAAGAAGAAGAAGAAGAAGAAGTTAGGCAGCTCAAGAAAGTGTTGTAATACAATGCTATTAGCATACATCACAAATATAGCATCACATCAAGAACAATATACATTATTGGGTTGATCAAACAAAATTCCCCTAGAAAGAACATCACACAAACAGCATAGGACTGGTGTGCATGTCTTCCTACAAAGGAACATTGTTGTGTATCTCCTACAAAGACACATATAGACATCATAATTGTAAGCTATGGAATGACTAGTAGAGATCCTATTTATACCAGATTGGAGACCTATAGGGAACCTTCTAGAAAGTTACTCTTAAACTTAAGATTAAGACTGATATCCCAACCTTATCCAAGCTTCTTAAAGTAACAAGCCCAATGTTGTAGAAAAAGTCCTTAGCCACACTATCTACCAAAAGTTTTAGTTCCTATTTATGGCTTACAAGTGGTTGTACACCCAAGATGATTATTAACATCCCACAAACACAATTCACTTACACCTCCTAGGTCTTCGCTGCTCTAGGACCCTAGGAGACTTCAAGAGAGTCTCATCACCTCAACCATAACTAGCACCTCAAATTAAGCTTTCTTTGGCTTTGACTTTAAGCGCTTTCTCATTACTACTTGCAATATATTTAACAGCAATATAAACAGGTCATAGATAGGCACAGAAAATATGTTGAGTTACAGAGAAGACAAACTCTGCATTAGGCTCAACATATGTGTTTTGATAAAACAAGCAAACACAAAGAAATTGGCCTCCAGATACTATGGCCCTAATGAGATGCTTGAGAAGCTTAATTATATCAGTTCGCATCGATTCTCATTATAGTCACCACACATGCCTATGATACTTTCCATGTCAATCTATTAGAAACTACTATAAGCCTTGATGAGGCTTATGGCATGAAGATATCATTAGCCCATTGTGTTTTTGAAGGTCCATTTACAACATGACCCACAACGGTGGCAAATTCAATATCAGGTCTAGGAGGGCCATTTGTAGATGACCCACCCCCCATGAGAGCCTATTGATTTTTGTGTGCAAGCTACTTTCTTGCAAGAACGAGTGTGCACACTTGTTGCACTTATTTGGTCAAATGCTAATGATACATGAGAAACACATTGAGGGTAGTGTACTTGAGTACAAAAGAGTTAAGAATATGTAATTGGGGCTATCTATGTGGGTCTTAATTAATAAAAATGTTTTGATTGGGAATATTTAAGAATAGGTATTTGGGGTTATATTATGTAAGGCCTATTGATTATATGCTGATCTCTAAAGTGCATTGCAAAAGCTCTCCAAAAGAAATCTTACAAGTAGGCACTCAACCCTAGATACCCTAATATAAGACGATAAATAGCCTTCAATAGCTTTATTACCATTGAGATTGTGAACTTCTTCCAAAGACTCTTTGAATAGAGTTCTTTCTAGAAGGGCCTAGAAGGCATTCATTGTCGATTGCTCTTGGGGTCTTAGTTGAATCTTGATCATGAATCAGATGCTTCTTGCTCTAGTATGTTAATGTTGCATGATTCTTTGTGATTGGACGTATGCTAGCATCTACTTGCTTGTGATGTTACCATGTCATGCTAGAGCGATGGTGGAACGATGGTGGACCAATGCACTTAACACTGACAACATAGTTCGCACACTTCTTGTTATTTAAACCCACCATTTGAAGACTAACCATGCTCAGCTCAAAGAAACCAGTGAAAATTGAATATACTCTACAAATTGAAAGTTGAGATTTTACAAGAACCCCGTACACTAAGTTTGATGTTTGAATCCATCAAAAAGTCCAAAATTTCACGAGTGACTTGTGCTTCATTGTTTTCTTTCTCAAGCCTCCACCTTCCTTCAAGCTTAGTGCCATTTTTCTCCATTGTCCAAGATAACTGTAATAACAACATAGCACATCAAGTTAAGTGTACTAAAAATGTTACTTGGAGCTTAATATATAATTGGACATGATTGTCACTGTACCAAGAACTTCATATCTCTCAAAAAAAAGTACTAATATGGAACAAAGAAGTGAACATGAGTGTTTTTACACACACTATAACTTACGAGCATGGAAGATATTCATTTTTGAATAGTACAAGTAGAGCTAAACAACCACCTGAATTGTACACATATATTTATATGGACCAGCCCATTGTCAATCCATTAGAAAATCTTCTTATTATATGATATGCATTGATGACTACTCAAGTTGTTGCTGGAATTTTTTTCCTTAAAACTTAAATCTCAAACATTTTCAAAGTTTAAGGAATTTAAGAGTTTGGCAAGCAGCGAAGGTATTGAGGAGTGAGAGAGAAGGTGAATTCAATTCAAATTAGTTTGCTGTTTTTTGCAAGGCTGAAGGAATTCAACAACAATTGACTCCATAGCATAGATGCACTACGATTCTGAATCGCAATTCAGAATTGCGGTCCAAATCGTGATTCTGAATTGAGATTCGGAAAAAAACCAAATCGTTTAGAATCATTTTTTTTTTTGAAAATTTTTTTGGGCAAAATGGGTATCAGATGAAAGCTCTGATTAAGAGCATTATTACTGTGTAGTTTGCCAACTGTTTCAGGTGCAGGATGGTCCAGTTTAGATGCATTAACTCCAAGGTTTACGCTATTGCTCCTTTTAATATAAAAAATTTACAAAAAAAAGAGAATGCCCCAATTTGTTCATAATAGGATTCTCCCTCTCTCTCTCTCTCTCTCTCTCTCTCTCTCTCTCTCTCTCTCTCTCTCTCTCTCTCTCTCAGATCACAACAAACTGAACAAAAACCATGCTGAATCATGCAGAACAAAAACCCTGCTGAACCATAGTGAACCTTAAATGAAACGTTTTTCAACCATATAGAGTTTCAAATTGTTACCTTTCTTCACTAGCTTGAGACCTTGGATACTCACATATACTTGATGGTTGCGCTTACATCTTCTCGGGATATAGCTGTACAGCAGGCTTGATGCTCATGGTGTGGTGATGTGGTTACTTTCTACCATTCATGGGGCTTCTCGACGTTGGATCTCCCACACGGGACTCATGCATATATCAGACGGCAGCTATATCGTAGATATTAACACATAGTATGGGATCGTCCTGACCATGGCAGGGTCAAGCTTACCTTTTATGGCACACACATCTTACGCAGACACAGTCTGGGGCTTCCTATTAGACCTTTATATCTCTCACTTCCGCTTTCCTTTGGGCTCCGATACAGGTTGGGACAATTACGGGTCTCTTCTCACCAGCTGGCTATCGAGACGGGCAGATATTGGAGCATCGTATGCACATTGGGAGTAGTGGAGGATGAGTTCCACTTTATCTTCACATGCCCTATATACTATGCGATACGTGGTAGTTATGGACTCGGCTCATTACATTCGCCGCGTCCATTTACATTTACTTTACTTTATGCATAAGCAGGCCTTGGGCCCTTTTTTATTCATTAGTGACACTTAGACTATATGGTTGGCCTTTGGCCTTATTATTCATTATTAGGCCATTTGGACATATTACTGGAGAGTGGGGGCCTTCTTGGAGGGCGCACTATTTTCCCTCCCAGTTGGGGGCCCTAGCCACCGGAAGCTTCCTTTTAGGGCTTCCTCTTGGCTATAAGTAGGGAAACTGTGTCATTTGTTATTCAGCTGATGATATTGATCTCTCTCTTTAGCCTCTTTAATCTCTCTATTTCCTGCTTTCTAGGGCTAAGTCTTGCTTATGTGCTACTTTCATAGCTTAAGTCTTGCTTATGTGATGCTTTCATAGCTTAGCTCTAGATCAGCTGTGGCTCTATTCGTAACTTGGTATCAGAGCACTTTCCTGATTGCTGAATTTCAGATCTGATTTTTTGATTGGGTGCCCATTTTCCTTGCTGATTTTTCTCTCTTTGCTGAGGGCTTTCGTCTCTTTGCTTCAGCAACATTCAGCACAGTTTGGAGGAGGACCAACTCCTATCAAAGCATTTTCCTTGGCGGAGCTTTAGCAGATAGTTAGCGGAAGTACTTCCGCTAAATTTGGCGGCCGGAAAAAAAAAAAAATTGGGCAGATTATTTCCGGCACCCAAGTTCCAACCCTCTATCACCCATTTCCAGCTTGTTTGCAGGCTCTCCAGCGCCCAATTCCGTCATCTCTTTCGTCCGTTCCTCCTTCCATTTTCAGCCACCTTTTCACTTTTGTTTGCAGGCTGTCCAGCCGCTTCATACTTGTCACTTTCGTCCGTTTTTGTCTCCGTTTGCAGCCATTTTTCACACCTTGTTTGCAGGCTGTCCATCGCCCATCCTCAACCAAACTTCACGAAATTCCGACTCCGTTTGATACTCCAATTTGTCACTTGCCTCCTAGCTGTCCAGCGCATTTTTACAGCCTTCATTTTCACTTTTTTTTCATTTGCTGATTGTTGTCCTTTCTTAGTTGTAATAATAGTGGTTTTAATAGACTAATTTGGGGTGACGACAAGAGTCCGCTCTCTCAAGTTTTCGTCTATTCCTTCCACTATCATTATGGCACATTCACCTACCCCGAGTGAGACTACTCAAGAAACCTTATCCGATCAGTTTCGTCGCATGGATGAGACCCTTTCTGGCCTCGTTCTTCGCTTTGATACCGTTATGACCGGCTTTGCTACTATGCAGATTGATTCTTTACAGCCTCATGGTCCTGGTAAAGCTCCTGTTTTTCCTTCATTTGGGACTCCCCCTCCATTTGGATTTCCATCTTCCTCTGCTAGTCAGCCTGGTGGTGGACCGTTCATTCCAGCTAACCCATCTCCTGGTTTCTTTTCACGTCCCCCACTTCCTGAGCCACACTTTGCTCGAGACTTTCGTGATAGGGTACAGCTTGCTACCTATTCCGGTTCCTTTGACAGGAACTTATTAGAGAATTGGTTTGCTAAGCTTGACACATATTTTCAGATCTACCCTAAGACTGATCCTCAGAAGATCCAGTTGGCTGCTTTACATTTAGATGGACGCGCCGCCACGTGGTGGCGGGTTTATAGAGCTGATCCTGATCGGGAAGGGCTCCATTTATGGCATACTTTTCGCCGTGACCTCCGTCATGCTATGATTGACCCTCAATGGCTCGACCGCCAACATGATACATTTCGTAGTCTCACTCAGACCAGTGATCTTGCTTCTTATACAGATCAGTTTATGGAGCTTTCTTATCTTTTCACAGATCTACAGCCCACTGAGCTTATTTCTCGTTACATTGCTGGGCTTCGTGGTGCTTTACGTTATTCCGTCCTCCCACACTTGTTGAGGCGATGTCTCTTGCCAGTACTTTACAGCATAAGTATTCTGACACTCTTCCTTCCCGCTTCTCCCAACCCCATCCTTCTGCTTCACCTTTTCCCGCTGCGTCCACCCCTACACCTGCCCCTTCTATTCCAGCTCTCTCCATTGTCCCTTTGTCTCCTCCCTTTTGTCCGACGTTACACGTCTGCAGAGTTCACTGACCTTCAGCAGCAGCGTCTTTGCTTTCGTTGTAAGAGTCCTGACCATTTTGCCCGTGATTGTTGTCAGCCTCTCCCTACTACTACTGCTGTTTTTTACCATGAGGGCACTACGCCAGATGATTTCGATATCTACATTCATATTTCTGATGAGCCTGACCTATCCTCTGAGCCTTCCACCAATTTACTTCCTACTACTTGCCATGCTCAGCTTGCCTATGCTGCTTGGACAGGGCGTCCTGGTCCTCGCTCCATTCAGTTACGTGTACGTATTACAGGTCGTGAGTATATTGCTTTTATACTAGCAACACTCATTCTTTTATTAGCAGTTATATCACTAGTCGGATACGTGCTTCACCTGTTCCTGCTTCACAGCCTCTCACAGTTGAGGTTGCCAGTTCCCATTCTTTTCCTAGTTCTCAAATGTTTCAGCATTTACCATACCGCATTGGAGATTTTTCTGGACAGGCAGATCTTTACATTATTCCTATGGAGCGTTATGATCTTATCCTTGGTGCTAATTGGTTTGCATCTCTTGGAGCCGTTACACTGGACTTGACACAGCAGACATTGACATTTGTACTTGATGCAGTTACACACTCACTTGTTGGCATTGATTCTCAGGGAGACTTCTAGTTGGTTACCGGGAAGCAGTTTATGCGTAGCCTTCCAAAGGCTGACGATGCAGCTCTTCTTTCCATTCAGAGTATATCAGTTGTTGCTTCACTTTCACCATCCGTGGGTCCTCTTCCTCAGGTTGATGCTGCTTCGGATTTACAGGTTGTTGTTGTGTGCCTTGCACCTATATGCCTTGATTCACATATATCGTATTCAGTGGTCATTCCTGGTTTCATTGATATTGAGACCGTATACCTTGGTGGTATTTCTACTATTTCTTTTGCGCATACTTCAGATTGCCCTCCTGGTTCGGTGGTTGGTCCAATATCTTCTCCATTGGTCTCTATATGTCCATCTCTTGAGTCTGTTATGGCCGATGTTCCTGCTGATTTCTACGTTTGATGGTTCCCTCGCTATTGGTGATCAGGTTGTATCTTCTTTCGCTTTACTCCATGGATCTCTGCTTGAGGTTTGTGATCTGCCTCATGATATTTCTACCGTTCCTGACATGATTCATGCGCCTTTGGGCCTTACTGTTACACATTTTTCATCCGAGGATATTTGCCAGATGGTCACTATTACTTCTCTAGGGTATTTATATGCTGGGATCTTTCTAGATGAGTACACGGACATCCTTCCGTCTCCTGGTGTTTCTACATATAGGTTTGTTGCAGTCCATACATATAGCTTGGTTTTCATTTGGACCTGTTGATTGGTGCTGGTTTTTCCATATTACTAATCGCCTATGGTGCGGATATCTCTATGATTATGCATGTGGCTCTCTATCTGTTCCTTGAATTGTTGCTCATTGTCAGGCTTGGCATATCCTGTTGGCTTGGGTTATTGCCTCCGTTCCAGCTACTGTTTGTCTTGGTGATCTTCAGGTTCCCTGTCATTTCAGGTTGCTCCATATCGCTTGGTCTCCGATGCTGAGTTGCCACTTTGTTCTGGTGTTCCGAGACCATCAGGGTACTTTGAGAGAATTCCTTCTCCTCTCTTGGATAGTTTTTGGGGATGTTGCCGCCATATACTTCAGTGTTGCTCATATGTGCTTTGATACTCATTCCCAGCTACACATGTACGATGCTTGCTACTGATGTTGCGGAACCTGTTCCTCTTTCCAGTGCATTTCTTCTATTCCTCACTTGTGCGCCTGGTGTGTACTTTGGGATTACACTTGCGGCCAGTTCCGATGGGTCATCCGATTCTCCATCCGTTTTTGGTGTATCCTATGATGGATTGGTATGTCCATATGAGGCCTTTCTGGATGAGTTTTTCGGCTACAGTTTGTCAGTTGGGGCCTCTACTATTTCTAGATTTCTTGCTACTATTTTCATGCATCATGTCTTTTTAGATGATGCATTGATTTCTTGGACCTTCTGGAGCTTTTGGCATGCTGCTCTTCTCGTGATATGGGCCTTGAGGGTACCGTATGCCATTGGTACTTCTCATTCATGGGCCCTATGGATACCTTGGGCTTTTGACCATGTTGGTGCATATTTCTCCATTTTAGGCTATCCTTTGTCAGGATGATCTTCTTGGTGCTAGTCTTCCGATGCTGCTACCTTTCTTGGGGCACCTTGCACATATGGTTGATGGTTACGTGTATCGTGCGGCTATTCGCGATGAGTGTCCATCTCTTTTCCAGTTTCCTTATTGGCTTCCTGGTGCTGATGCAGTTCTACCTTCTCGGGCTTTTTGGATACCTTGGTGCTCGAGAGCTTATTACCCGGGCCAGTTCTCATTTACAGCATGTTCAAGCAGCGTTATCAGACCTCAGTTGATCGTCACCGCCGCCATGTTGAGTTTCAGCTTGGAGATATGGTTTATCTACGCCTACGGTTTGCACGTCATCGTTTTGTCCAGGGCCATGCTTCTACTGAGAAGCTTGCACCACGTTATTATGGGCCTTATCGCACTTTGGAGGTTCTTAGTCCAGTTACATATCGCTTACAGCTACCTGCTTCCACACGCGCCTGTGATGTATTCTATGTCAGTTTATTACGTGCTGCTATTGAGGATGACGCTCCTTGTGATGTTGAGTTTCCTACTGCTCCAGAGTTATTTCCATTTTAACCTGCTGCTATATTACAGGTTCGTCTATACCATAGTCGACGCCGCTGACAGATTCAGTTTTTGGTCCAGTGGGATGGCCGTCCTATTGAGGAGGCCACATGGGAGCCTATTGATGTCTTTTATCATACACCATCACTTGCGGATCAGGCTCGTGCTCTTGTTGCACTTGTTGATTCCTCTACATCAGATGTTGTTCTAGCTGTTGATGCACCAGGGCTTGCTGCTGCTTGATCCAGTTTCTTTTCGGCAGTTGGGTCTTTTTCTTTTGTGCCAGGGAGAGTTATGGACTCGGCTCATTACATTCGCCGCGTCCATTTACATTTAATTTACTTTATGCATAAGCAGGCCTTGGGCCCTTTTTTATTCATTAGTGACACTTAGACCATATGGTTGGCCTTTGGCCTTATTATTCATTATTAGGCCATTTGGACATATTACTGGAGAGTGGGGGCCTTCTTGGAGGGCGCACTATTTTCCCTCCCAGTTGGGCCCTAGCCACCGGAAGCTTCCTTTTAGGGCTTCCTCTTGGCTATAAGTAGGGAAACTGTGTCATTTGTTATTCAGCTGATGATATTGATCTCTCTCTTTAGCCTCCTTAATCTCTCTCTTCATGCTTTCTAGGGTTAAGTCTTGCTTATGTGCTGCTTTCATAGCTTAAGTCTTGCTTATGTGATGCTTTCATAGCTTAGCTCTAGATCAGTTGTGGCTCTATTCGTAACTGTGGTCGCTATCATTGTTTGTATCAGGACACCCCCATCACACTCAGTACTTTTTTGGAGTACCATGATCCCAGATGTGTTGGCCTTCTACTTCTAGAGATGCTTATGTTGAGAGCCCCTTTGATGCCTTCTGAGGGTACTATTGATTATGGCCAGCCTCTTATCACTAGCTTCTTGCAGAAGCGTGAGCGAGATGACCTGTCAGATGATGAGATGAATCACGATTCGCTGCAACTATGCTCCATAGTACATGCACATCACAATCTAATGGAGTGGTTGATTGTAAAAATAGGACGATTGTTGAATCCGCTAGGAGTATATTGGAAGCAAAATCTTTGCCATGTTCTATTCTCTCTCATCCCGTTTATTGCAAAATCGTTCTCCTCACGAGGCTCTTGATGGAAAAACACTTCACCAGGTGTTTTATGGGAACAAACCCACTATTTCTAACATGGTATCAGAGCCAAGCTAGACATAACAGTTCATGGTGTCAAAGCCATGGCTAGGTGGCCCAGGTTGTGGGGCAAGTGACAGCTAGGACCCCAACCAAGTGTGGCTTGATGGGGGGTGTTGGAATATCAATCCACACTCTAGAGAGAACTATCAAACAGGGCGGATAGCTCAGTGGTAGAGCATCCCATCCGGTATGAGGGAGGTCCTGGGTTCGAATCCTAGTCTGTCCATCCATATTATGATTTATGAATTTCTAGCAAAATCAACCAAATGCACTTCCCTGGCTATGTGGATAAGAAAAAAGCCTATCAGCTTCATAACACTTCTTCCAGAAAGGTGTTTTTCAGCAGGATGTCATTTTTATGACCTTGAGTCTGCTGTTTTTCAGAAAAACAGAGGGCAGACAACAGGTTTAAGATAATCTGGAATATTCCCCATCATCTAGTGATGAGGAAATGCTTCCTAATGAACCTGGAGTTATTAAAGATTATAATATATCATCACCGTCACCTAGAGCTGCTAAGAAATTCCTCGTTGAGCAATGAAAACTTTGTAAGAAGAAAGAATTTTAGACCAAGCTGAACGTTCACATGTTAGTGGACACTTCTTGAGAGTGAGAAATAACTCTCAACATATGTTGAATTTAGCTTTAGTGGTTAATGTTTTGAGTGTTGATGAACCACATAAATTTATGAGGCTCCTAAAAGCAAAGTTGGCAAGAAGCTATGATGAGTATTCTTCAATTAAGATGAACAACACTTGGGAGCTTGTTGATCCAAGAATGGTCAAAAAGAAATCCATTGCCAAAAAGTGGGTTTATCGAGTGAAGTAGCATTGCAATGGCAATGTGGAAAAGTAAAAGGCAAGGCTTGTGGGGAAGGACTATGTTAGAAAGACGGGAAAGGTCCTTGCAAGAGAGGTTGAGCTTATTTAACATTCCAAAAAGGATCAGGTGGGATGTCTTCACCAAAGCTCTGCCAAAGGATAAGTTTTGGAAGTTCATGAACTTGATGGGGGTCGAAGAATGCAACTTATTGGATAATGCAAAAATAGTCATTAAAAGAGAGTGTTGGAATTTTGTAATTATTTTTTTACTGATGCCCAATTTTGGCAAATGTAGGCCTAGTTTACATTCTTTTGTATTTTAGTGTATTTGGTCCAACCCAACTTCAACGGAAAGTCCATGACCATTTTTTAATCTCTCTATTAAATTATTTGTCCTTTAGTAGGAGGGCACATTTCTACAAGAAAAAATTCATTAAGTGTCCATTTCTAAAGGCATTTGGTTTGCCTTTCCATGTGGAGACTTTTGGCTTGCATGGTTTTTGGTGTTTGGTGTTTAGCCTTTCCATTTCTAGGAACTGGACCACTAGCTTTTAGAGTATATTAGAGACACTCCCACATTAGGAATTTGTCCTATCTTGTACTCAAGTATTGAGCTTATTCATTCAGCCATAGGTTTCTTCTCCTCTCTTTGTGTTTCTGCTCTCTTATGAATGTGTGATGCATGGTAAGGTATTTTGTATATAATCTTTGGTCGGACTAGTTATGGACTTGGCTCATTACATTCGCCGTGTCCATTCTTTTATTGTTATCATGCATAAGCAGGCCTAAGGGCCCTTTGAATAAAGGAATACAATGATGCCCTACTTATACCCTCTCCCTGAATCAAATGGAGGATTCAAAAAAGGGAGGGAAAGGATTGGGAGGGAAAATAGTGTGCCCTCCCAATAGGAGGACCCCCAATCCAAATCAATGTGACCAAGTCCTAAAAATATAACTAAATAGGGCCCAAGGCCAGTATATGTCTTTTAGCCTCCTTAAGCATTCTCTTCCTGCTTTCTAGCTTAAGTCTCGCTTTCTAGCATAGCTAGTGAATCTTAGCTTGTAACTTGGTATCGGAGCACTTTCCTGCAGATTGGTGGAGGCTGTCCAGCGCCCTACCACCCATCACTTTCATCGATTTTTCTCCGTCATTTTTGCAGATTGGTGGTGGCTGTCCAACGCCCTACTGCCCATCACTTTCGACGATTTCTTCATCATTTTTTGCAGTTTTGGTGGAGGCTGTCCTTGCCTTGCTAACCCATCACTTTCGTCGATTTTTTCGGCAGATTTTCATTGTTTTTGCAGATTTGGTAGCTATTGCCCAGCGCACTACTACCTCATCATTCTCAACACTTTTCGTCACTGATTTGCTGTCCATTTTTTATATTGATTGGAGGCTGTCCAACGCCCTACTACCATCTCATTTTCAGCGGTAACCCATCACTTCCGTCGATTTTTTCGGCAGATTTTCATTGTTTTTGCAGATTTGGTAGCTATTGCCCAGCACCCTACTACCTCATCATTTTCGACACTTTTCGTCACCGATTTGCTGTCCATTTTTTATATTGACTGGAGGCTGTCCAGCGCCCTACTACCGTCTCATTTTCAGCGGTTCTTTTCACCGACTTGCTGTCCGTTTCGGCTATTGATTGGAAATTGTTCGGCACCTTACTTCAGCACCTTTTTTCAGCCTATTCTTCAGCATATTGTGGATCTTGGTAGTTGCTACCCAGTGCCCTATTATCTTCAGCTTCTACCTCTCTTTGTTGGCACTACCGAGTGAATGATGGATCAGCACCCACCCAGGTATTGCTTGCGCCCTTTTTGCACCTACGTGCTGTCTTTTCTGCTCACATACTGCTCTTTCCAGCCCCCTATTCATGTTCATATTTGTTGCCTCACACCCTCCTCTGTCCATTTTTCCATTTTGTTAGAAACCTTCTACTTTCTCAACCTCTCACTTTCTGATTATTATCCATCTTGATTGACTGTTTATGTGCCATTTTTGGTGATTTCGGAAGTTAGAATAAGTTGGGGTGACGACAAACGTCCTCTCCCTCAGGTTTTTGTCTCTTCCTTAGTCCCTAAGGTGACTTCTTCATCAGAAGACCCTCCGCAGAGCTCTTTAGATGATCGTTTTACACATATTGATTCCCACATGAATCATCTTGAGAGTCGTATTGATCGTATTCTTTCTAGCCTTGAGACTATCCTACCACGAGGGGATACCACCCCCCAGACATTCTTCATCGTCTTGGTAAAGCACCTTTATTTCCTATTTTGAGTACACCTGCTCCTGCTCCATCTCCATCTTCAGGAGGTGCTTGTGGTAGTACGTTTGGTCTCCCTTCATATAGTGCTACTCCTTATGGGTCTCCTTTCGGGTCTTTTGTACCACCGCCTGGATTTCCCTCCGCACCACCAGGATTTCCTTCTCCTACTTTTTTAGGTAATCCTGAGTCCCATTTTGCTCGTGATTTTCGTGATCGCATCCAGCTTACTACTTATTCTGGTTTGTCTGACGCGAATATCTTGAAAAATTGGTTCTCTAAATTAGAGACATATTTTCTTATATATCCCAAGACTAAAACCCAGAAAGTGCAGTTGGTCACATTACATTTAGATGGTAGAGCTCAGACTTGGTGGCGTGTTTATCGCTCTGAGCCTACTCGTGAGGGGTTACATATATGGCCTACTTTTCGTCATGATCTTCATATGGCTATGATTGACCCACAATGGTTGGTTTGCCAACGTGATCTGTTTCGTAGCCTTCGCCATACTAGTGATTTAACTGCTTATATTGATCAGTTTATTGAGCTTTCCTACCTTTTTACTGATCTTCATCCTACAGAGCTTATTTCACATTTTATTGCCGGTCTTAGAGACACCTTACCGATATGATGCATTACGGATACATTGGCATTCCTAGTTGTTGCTTGATCTTCTTCTAGTTCCTTGGCATTCCTAGCTGCTCCATATTGCTTGGTTTTTGATGACGCGGCCGAGATGTTCCCTTCGTCGCCGTGATGTTGATCCTGAGTTGTTCCCTTTCCTACCAGCTCTCATTCACCAAGTTCGCCTTCACCATAGTCGACGCTGCCGGCAAATTCAGTTTTTGATCCAGTGGGATGGTCGTCCTGTTGAGGAGACCACATGGGAGCCTATTGATGTGTTTTATCATACACCATTATTGGCAGATCAGGCTCGATCCCTCATGGCTTTAGTTCTTTCCTCTACTACAGATATCATTGTAGATGTTCCCTCAGCTAGCTATGACTATTCTTTATTGTAGTATTTGCTTAGTACTTGCTATACACAGTTATGATACTTTTGGGGTATCTGTTGTGACGACTTACGTCCTCTCCATCAATATTTCCATTAGTTCGTGATTTTTCAGTATTTAGCACGCTTACATTATTATTTTAGATAGTCATTATGCTTGCTAGCCGGTGGAGGGCTTTGTTTTTCTGCAGGGGAGAGTTATGGACTTGGCTCGTTACATTCGCCGCGTCCATTCTTTTATTGTTATTATGCATAAGCAGGCCTAAGGGCCCTTTTTATTCATATACTGGCCTTGGGCCATATTTAATTATATTTTTAGGACTTGGTCACATTGATTTGGAGTGGGGGTCCTCCTATTGGGAGGGCGCACTATTTTCCCTCCAAATCCTTTTCCCTCCCTTTTTTGAATCCTCCATTTGATTCAGGGAGAGGGTATAAGTAGGGCATCATTGTATTCCTTTATTCAGTTTATGATGATTGCTCCTCTTTTAGCCTCCTTAAGCATTCTCTTCCTGCTTTCTAGCTTAAGTCCTGCTTTCTAGCATAGCTAGTGAATCTTAGCTTGTAACTGGACTGTAACACCTAGTAGGCGCACAATAATAAATCTCTATTAAAGCTCAAGACTGGTAAATGAAATCCTGGACTAGTGCAATGGGGAAGCCTTCTAAAAGCACAAAATGCTTTGAGATTGCCTTTGAGGAATTTGACGATAAAATGTCAGCCAATGTACAACTTGGCTGCAACTTTTGATCTTCATCCTTTAGCTACTAATCTAAGTTGCCAACTATTTTGGTTATAGGCTACCAAGTTTTACTAATGTCCTTACAGCAAAATTACGAGTATGTTTTACGTAGTGGAAGCATGCAAATAAATCAGCCAAAAATTTATTTATAAATTGCAAGACTAACTCTCAAGGAATGAATCCAAGTACAAATCATCCATGAAGCTCAAGATTAGATGAACAAAAACAAGGATGATTACCCGCATTTGAGATTCGCCAACTGATGTAAATGAGTAGATTGAACCAGGTTGCTGGTGACTCAAATAGAAATTGGCATCTTTGATATACTCTTGCACAGATACATCCCACTGACTTGCACGATTGACTATGACTTCTTTTGAAACTGCCTTGAACAAGAAAAGAATAACAATGACCCCACCTTTGTGAAATCTGATGTCCTCATCAGATGTCAGATTAAAGTAAAGGTGAAGAGTGGTCCATGAACAAGAGTTCAAACGATCTCGATCCAAGACATCAAAACAAGTATGATTTCTATATCATTTTCAAGAAACCAATATTGCCAAATAAACTAGACAATTTATTTTGGTGAGCACAAACAAGATTACAAAAAGAATGTGCAAGCTTGATAGCCTTCCAATGCATTAAGTTTAGAATAATAAACATATTTACTCCTTAAAATTTTCTTTGCATAAATATATTTTTTGACGTACAATGTGTCCATTATATTGTAATCAATCTCCTCTCTCCATTGAGATCTTAGTTTGATTATATGACCCACTAACCATTAAATAGTTGGATTCATCAGATCAAAAAGATTACTAATCTCTCAGTTTACTTGGAGTGGTTCATCCTAGAATTACTCAAAGAATTTAGTCTTTTGACTACCTCTCAAGACTCATAATTTGTTAACTAGCTAGCATGTAAGTTGTCCATAGATTTTATGCAGATTATTTCATCATGTATGCTGTACTTTATCACATTATTTTTAACTAAATTTCACAGTACAAATTGCAGTGTTCTAGTATGCCTCCCACCCAAGGATCCTTATCCCAAAGTATAAAAAATCGGCGAGGAAATTTGCAACCCAGATTTTCCCATTCCCAAGTAGCCTTACTCAATTAGGTACTCACGAAACTTCCTCACCTGTAACTGTATGATGGATTCAACTTCAAAATGGTCGGTGTTCTAGACCATTATTACAATGGCAACATGTTATCAGTGAGAGATAAAAACTCTTCCGACTCTAGCATGAAAAGTTTGCATTCCAATGGCATTGAGCAATTGGAATCTATAGCAAACATCATTGATTTTCTCAGCAATTTTGTATTGACCATATCTACTTCATGATGCTTTAGCCACACAAGCTTTAAACAATGCAAAATCAAAAGCACAAGATTAAAGCAAAAGAAAGCCTACAAGGAAAATCTCTCCCTTCACTATACCAATAAAGGCATAGAAACATCATCCTATCTTTGAAAATGCGAAATTCCATACACAATGAGCAGCAAAAACCCGAGCTACTTCAGGATATACCAACTAATATAGGACAATTGTTATTTCTATTAAAAAAATTGTCACTAACTATTTACTGCCATATCAACTACATGACCAAAATTTTGCCAACAAAAATTATCCTCCCAAAAAGTCTTCCCATAAGCTACATAGGATCATAAATTATCTTCCACAATCGAGTTAGTTTCCATTACTCTATAAGCTGAAAGATGTTTCACTCTATTGGTTTTCACTTAGCGATAATCTCTAAAATAAATTCCATTCGAAGGATACTACAACCAATTAGTCCATCTACCAATCATTTATGCGAGAATCAATTTCACATCCATGAACATCAAAAGAACGTACTCACCAAAATTTTTCAACTAGTTAACTATTACCTAAAAGGGTTCCAACTATTTAGCGGCTCTTAATAGATAAGCCACGAAATCCATGAACATCACAAAGCTAGTAAATCATGATTAGGCAAGAAACCTCTAATCATAATCAAAGTTCGATGTATGATCAACTATGCTTGGAATAGCCTAAGAAAAGTCAAATGTTATAGATCAATTGGAAAATTACATGTATATCATAGAAGCACAGAGTTCTGGAATGCTGCGTTCCGGGAGTGTTCCCGAATGCTCGTTCCCAAACAGTTTTGGGATATCAGAGCGTTCCAAATCGGAATGCTACAAAATAAAAACAAATTGGGGGGGGGGAGGGGGGTGTTTAGGATGCCCTGCATTGTGTAAGAAACAACAGATTTGAGTGGAACCATGAATTTCAGGACACTTTCTAAGAGCATTGATCGATAGAGAACGAGCCCTCCTTCAGGACACATGATGGATAAGAGACTAAAATCTGAGTACAGTTGGATTAAGAATAATATCCTAAAAGCTGAGATGTCTCAAATACATAGGTCTTCAGCCTTAGAAGGGAAGATGAAATATTGCAACTCAGGAATGGGGAGTTGGAACTGATAATGAAACAAGGCATGAATACTGCCTAGGTGGGGGGGTAGCATATTCAATAGGGCGCGTAATCTTTTCACGTACTAGAGAGCCCCGGATTCTGACGCATAATAGAACTCTAAAGATTGTCGGAAGTCTCTAGAAAATGGATCTCCGACAAAGTGAACTGGCAATGGGGCTTCGCAGCTGTAAAACAAAATTTACAGGTTTTTTTTGCACAGCATTCCGGAGTTCCAAAATGCTACGTTCCGGAACGTGGGGGTCCGGAACGGCATTCCGGTGCACTTAGATGTATATGCAATGTAATGGATCACTGTGTCATGGAAAGGGTTTTGGGTTCTCAAAGATATTTTTAGTGTGAGTTTTTATCATGCATGCACTTGAAGCGAAGTAATAGATGGTATCAAATTGCATATATTTTAAGTATGGACAAAACTTTTGTGTATAGATTTGAGAGAAAGCTAAATAACTGTAATCTCAAATCAAAAATTCGTGCAAGGCAATATCTGGTAAGACTTGCAAGGCTTACCAACAATCTACACTGACAGTTGAGCAATAGGAGCATGCCAACAACAAAGGTCTTTGTTATTTTTGCTTGACTAAGCGCTTAAACAAGGATTTCCCTAGGCGGTCTGGCACAAAAAAGTTCACCAAATGCAAACTCGACCTAAGGATGAGGGCACTTTCTTGACCTGAAGAGCTGGAGCAGGAAGATATGTTGGGAAGGAAAGATGAGATGGAGGTGACATGACAGTCACAATGTGTGATGAACATTCAAATGTGCAAGCTTGATCCTCGGGCACTTCATTGTTAGCTATCTACAAAGGCAAGATCAAGATATTAGTTTTTGGATAATAAGTTGATAACAATGCAAGGGAAATTGGTAGGTCGAGAGGTAGTTGTACCTTTTGACAGCAATACCTCCCATAACATTGTCAATTCTTGTTTGGTAAGTGGCTACAGCTATCTATCATTCCTTTAGAGTATCGAGATATTGTGGATATGCCAAATGGCAAGGGTTCCAAGGTTTGAGACCAAAAGGATTTCAAGGGTTCCAACGTTTGGGATGAAAGTTTGGGACCAAAAGGGTTCCAAAGGTTCCAAGGGTTCCAAGGTTTGGGACCAAAAGATAGTGTAGTTACCAAGCTAGCATGCTTTGATATTGGGCTAGGTAAACATTGGCATGTGGCTAGGCAACCAACTAGAGATTTTGTAAATCATGTATATAAGTTCAAGTATGGGGGTTTGTCCCATAGATTGATAAGGGCGAGAGGAAAATGCCTGAACAACGTTTTGGTTGCTAGGGTGAAAGAAACTGAGAATAGTTTTGAGGGATTGAAGGAGGCAATACCACTGCACCTATGCTCAAAATTGTTGATCCCCAAAAGTCATTTCATTTGGAAACCGATGCTAGTAACATCATGAGCTTTTACTTATATTTAATAAAGTCAAGTTGGACTCAAGTTCGACATTCTAGTGCTTAATTTGGAGCACAATAGATAGGCGTTGGGTGCTTTTACCTTATATAGAGACATTAATTAGGCAATTGCTTCAAGTTTGCTTTTAGATTGCATTTTGCTTTTGCTTTTTGGCATAGACTATTGTCTATAAGTATGCAGTACACCCTAGTACATTTGCAATGGGACATACTTGGAGTACATCTCGTAACTATGCTTCATCATTTTTGTTTGTGTTCTCTTTCATGTGTATGGCTATTGTCTAACAACAATAGGAATTTTGTCTTGGGTAACTTGTATGAGCAAGTTGGTTTTCTAACATGGTATCAAAGCATAGGTTCAAGATTGGAGAGAAAAAGGAGTTACTCAACAAACGGGATCAATATGCAGGTTGATTCGACCATCTTTGAGAAAGAGAGGAGATGGTGTCCCTAGCCAACTCTTAATTTCAATTTTCATCTACAAGGGTGGCAGCTTTGTGGGCAGAGATTCGGTGCTACAAAAAGGAGTTGTGTTGTGCATCAAGAGACTACGAAGTCTGCCTCGAATCTCAGGTCAGATTGTTGGAGATTAGATTGTTGCGTGTGGAGTCAATGTTGTTATGAGGACAATGTGGATCTTCTAGGAGGAGTGCATGCAAGTGAAAGTACAACAAGGCAATCACATACAAGTGGGAGTTTATTGCATGCAAGTTGAGAAAATTCAGGTTGTTGATTAGCCTCTGAAAATAAACATTTCAAGTTGTTCGTTAGCCTCATAAAACAATAGGATTCTTAATTGAATCGACAGGTTGTTGTTTAATCGTGAAAAACAACAAGGTTCCTTTTTATGAATCGACGGGTTATTGATCAGCCTTAGAAAATCGATATGAAGCCTTCTTTAGTGAAGCAGGTTTCCTTCAAGGTGAGGAAGTATCCGAAATCTTTGATCTCTACTTTTGTTTATCACCATGGATGATTTCAGTGTCGGGATGTGTTGAAAAAAGATTTAGGACAATTGTTCTATGATGGAGGTGTTTGATCTCTTGATCGGCAGGAAGATGGATATACACTAGTTGGCAAGTTCGCATCGTGATGAGATGCTTTCTAGGTTGGAAAATTGTTTGGGGAAACCGACTATATGTGTGAGATAGAGGCAGGAGATTCCATGGAATAGATACTGGATAGTGTCAACGAGAAAGTATTTGAGAGGGAGTGTTACGTCCACGTCCTGTATATAGGATTAATTGTGATGATGGAAGTAGAGTTTCATCACATAGATCACATTGGACCTGTTAAAAACAAAAGTTTATCCCTAGAATTAACGCTCTCAAATGAGAAGGGATTCGGAAGCTTATCACTGCCTGGAAGGGTTGGTAATGTGATGTTGATCCATATTGATCCTTCTAGATGAATCATGTTGATGTCACTCAGGTTGAAAATGTTTGAAAGAAGTGTCCTGGGTGGTTGTAATAGAGTGAATTCTTTGTGGAAGGCACTTATTACTAGCTTTTCATGGATTTAGATATTAGAACCAACGCAACTCACAGATAATCCCACGTTAGTAGCAGGTCGAATTCCACGATAAAAGAGTCCATATATTATCTCTCCAGCTAACTTTTATAGAAATTGGATAATTTCTTTAAAAAGAGGGGGGGGGGGGGGGTGTCACGAGCACGTAACCATTGCCGAACCGTAGAGAACACAGGAGGTCGGATACCACGGTCAGGGTCGTGTCCAGCGTACACGACCAACAGGGCAAGACAATGTGAGTAGTGTGCCCCGGCACGGTCCACAGCCTAGAGACCCTGTCAGCAGGATAGGGCCCCACGTTGGGTCCCGACGTGCAATCGGCCACGTCAGTGCCACGTGGCCGACACTTGGCAGTATGCATGCTTCCAGGCCTCACATTGGGCTAGGAGGGGCTTGCTCCATATCAAGGAGTAGGCAAGGTTGGGTGGATCAGTTGGTGTTGCCCTACTGTGATGTTTGGATCTCTAACACTGGTATCAGAGCCATCTCCTTCTTTGGGAGCTCAGTTTCAGCAGGGGAGAAATCCATCAGAGTGTATAGCAACTCTTGCTAATTTTCAGAGATAGATAGAGCAGGGTCAGTGCTGGAGAACCAGCCCCCCATAATGGAAATCTCCATAGGATCACTCGTTTTTAGAGTAAAATTTGGATCAGCTTTTTAGAACAGGTCCAGCGCTGCCAAATCAGGTTTGAACTTGGATTTTGGAGTGAAATTTCCGGATTTTAGAGCGGTTTAAGGGCAGAAATCTTGGAACAGGGGTAGCGCTGTCAGAGCAGCATTCATCCTAAATTTCTGAGCAGAAATTAAGGGTGATTCAAGGGGATTTCAACCTCAAATCAAGGAGCAGGTCCAGCGCTGGACAGGGAGAAGAAAAGGTGAAAATTTGTCCCTAATTTTCAGAAGTTTGGGGCCTAAATTTTGTCACCAGGTAGAAGACAGATCAGCGAGCTGGGTGCTCAAAGAATTCAGACCTTTGCCATTATTTTTGGGGCCCAAATCAAAGAAATTCGGGCCAGACAGGTTGCTGATTTTCCGGACAGCAGGTCTGCAATTTGCAGTAGAAGAGCTGAGAGGGCTTTTCTTGATAGAAGAAAATGTCAAGCACTCCTTTTCTATTTCTGAAAATGACCACTTCTCCAGGACCTGATCAACCCCTGACAAGAGGCATTGACGAATTAGAAACGGAATCTCTGAGGTTCAGTAAGGGGAAAGAACCCATGGAAGTAGAAAAACAGGAGCAATTCGCCGAAGAACTCGACGAATTGGTTACCAAGGAGCAGTATCTTCATTTGGTAACAGAGGTGGATGAATTGAAACTGGCTTTTGCCAATTTCAAATCCAGTATGGATGACTCGTTCGCCGAGCTCAGAGGTTTAATTTTGAACTCCGCGAAAGGAAGCCTCCCATCCATTTCTCAGCCGTCCCCTTCTCCACTTCCATCAGTTTCGGGCGAGCCTATGCGGTCTCATCCCAGTGTCTTTAAAGACTTAAAACCTCCTACTTTTATTGGGGAAGAGAAGGATAGAAACGCAGATATTCTACACAACTTCCTCACCAAATGGAAGAACATTCATGCTCTTAAACAGACCCCTGACCACTTGCAAGCTATTGAGGCCAGTCTTTCCCTAGGGCCCATGGCCTATAAGTGGTGGTTAAACCTCCAGGAGACTAGGCAAACTCCCCGGTTATGGAAAGCTTTTGAAGAAGCCTTCCTAAGAGAGTTTCTACCTGAAAACGAATTTGATAGAGCATGGAAAGCCTGGGAAAGAACAGTAATGGACAAATCTTTAATCCAATATATCTCGCAGTATCGAGAAGCTATTTTAAAGATAAAAAATATGGATGATTATCAGAAAATCAGAGGATTTGTCCGTGGCGTTAAAGATGAATATAAAGTAGAGGTCCAGAGAGACTCGCCCACTACCCTAGAGCAAGCTCTCAAATATGCTCAAATCTATGATGATTCAGTGGGTAGGAAAAGGGCAAGACAGCAGTCTCTTTCTGAGCAGCCTTCTCAGAAGGACTTTCAATTTAAAAAGAAATTTTTAAAAAGAAAGAAAGAAGATAAAGTGAAAGGTGAAGCTCCTCAGAAACGCCCATCGCTCATACAGCCCTTAAAGCCAGAAAATTTTGAGAAAGCCAAACAAGAACGTTTGTGCTTTGTGTGCATGGGCAAGGGACACACAGTCAGACAATGTCCCAAGGGGCCTTTCACAAAAAAAGATAAGAAAGATAAAAAGCAAGCTCATCTTGTTCAGACTATAAGTTTTCCAAGTGACTCGGCAGCTTCCGAGATCAAAGTGTTTCATGAAGACCATGAACATTGTTGCCAGCTAACCTCTACAATGCTAGGAAGACCCTTCAGTTTTGGGCCGCATGACCTAGTACGTATGCAAGGGAAAGTGGGCAACCAATCAGTCAGAGTTATGGTTGATGATGGGGCAACCCATAATTTCATCAACTAGTTAAAAAACTCAGACTTCCAGAAGTACCTAGTCAACATAGGTACATGGTTTCATTAGCTAAGGGTGAAGATAAGAAAATTTGGAAAACTATGGTAAGTAATCTAAATCTTGGTATTCAGGGGTATCAAGATGAAATAAACTTTCAGATAATGCACCTGGATCGCACAGACATTGTTCTCGGGAGAGATTGGCTCTACAGCTTAGGACCTTCCCTCCACAGAAATTATCAGGAGAACACCCTCAGCTTTCAGCATAAAGGCCAAGAGATCCAGTTGCATGGGAAGCATGATGTCCCCAACAGCCCTATGGTCTGCAGTTCAGAGCTCTGTTAGCTAATCGGAGACGACGACCATCAGGTATTCTTATGTGACTTTCAGATTATTCCAGAAGTTTCTATTTCTAGTTCTTTACAACAGAAAATCAGTAAATTAGAAACTTTGTTGTCTAAATTTAAAGATGTTTTTCCTGAAGATTTACCACATGGTTTACCACCTAGCAAAGAGGTAGATCATGTAATAAGCCTAGTACCAGGTACAGCACCTGTTTCTAAACCTCCGTATCAGGTCAGCCGAACACAAGATGAAGAAATAACTAGGCAGTTAACAAATTATCTTGGGAAAGGCCAAATTCAAACTAGTAGTTCACCATGGGCCTCACCAATCCTTTTGGTGAAAAAGAAAGAGGGGTCTATGCGTCTTTGCGTAGATTACAGAGCCCTCAATAAAGTCACAACTAAGAATAAATACCCAATGCCTCGGCTAGACGAGTTGTTTGATCAACTCGACGGGGCTAAGTTTTTCAGTAAAATAGACCTAAGATCGGGATATCATCAAGTCCGTATAAAGTCAGAAGATGTCCTGAAAACAACTTTTAGGACTCATCATGGCCATTATGAGTTTAAGGTGATGCCTTTTGAGCTCACAAATGCTCCAGCTAAATTTATGACCTTGATGAACAATGTCCTCAGACCATACTTGGGTAAGTTTGTAGTCGTATTTTTAGATGACATCCTCGTGTACAGTAAGACGAGGAAGGAGCATCTTAAACACCTCAGAAAGGTGTTTCAACTGCTTAGAAACCATAAGCTTTATGCTAAGAAACCTAAGTGTGAGTTCTTCATTGAAGAAGTAGCTTATTTGGGTCACACTATCTCGGCAGATGGGACTAAGATGGACCCTAATAAGGTCAAAGCCATACTCAGTAGGCTGAGACCTCAGAATATTTTAGAGCTTCAGATCTTTCTAGGTTTGGCAGGATATTACAGACGATTTGTCAAGGAATATGCTCAGATAGCAGTTCCTATGACAAATCTTCTTAAGGGGAAGGGAAAGGAGTTCATTTGGGAGTCCGCACAGCAGGAGAGCTTTGATGCTCTCAAAACAGCCTTAGCTACAACACCAGTTTTAAAAGTCGTCGACCCCAATCATCCATTTGTGGTCGAAACAGATGTTAGCGACTTTGCAGTTGGTGCTGTACTAACTCAGGATGGACGACCAGTTGCGTTTGAGAGTAAAAACCTCGAGCCAGCACAAACTAGGTAAAGTGCCTATGAAAAGGAACTCTTTTCCATAGTTCATGCCCTTAAGACTTGGAGGCATTATTTGTATGGTGCCAACTTTGAGGTCCTGACAAACCATGAAAGTCTCAGATATCTTTGCAATCAGCCTGAGCTCAGAGGTCGAAAAGCTCGTTGGGCTGAGTTAATGCAAGAGTTTGATATGTCTATCAGATATAGACGGGGGAAATTCAACACAATAGCAGATGCACTTAGTAGAATGCCTATGATAAACGAGCTGAGTTTTACTCAGATTCGTAGTGAGTTACTCGAGCCACAAACTCTAGAACCAGTTCCCGGGGCTGGTGCCAGTTCATCCAAGAATACGGCAACTTCCGTTGAGGATGATGATGAGTCCGAGTATACGTCGTCAGATGACGTTGAGGACTCTGAGCCTGTATTACCCAAGCAAACCCCAATGGTTGAGGGTCAGTTGACTCAAGGATTCAAATGGAAACAGTATTCCATTCAGGATGAGTACTTGCTCTATAGAGATAGAGTATGTGTCCCCAATTCAAAGGATTATAAGCAGCAGGTCCTATATGAGTGTCATGACAGTCCTAGTGCAGGGCACCCAGGCATTCAAAAGACCTATGAGCTTCTTCGTAGGCAATTTTTCTAACCCAGTACGAAAAAGGACGTCCAACAATATGTAACCAGTTGCCAGAAATGTCAAGTAAATAAAGCAGAGCGTTTAAAGGCAGGAGGGTTGTTACAGCCCTTAGATATACCAGCTAGTAAGTGGGAGAGTATCTCCATGGATTTTATAGTAGGCCTGCCTAAAACCCAAAAGGGTAATGACGCTATATGGGTCACAGTTGATCGTCTGACCAAAATGGCTCACTTTATTCCACCAAAACAACCGTTAGAGCTCCAGAGTTAGCGAGGTTGTTTGTAGATGGGCTATTTAAATTGTACGGTCTACCTTTCGGCATAGTCAACGACCGAGATAGTAAGTTTAATGGAATTTTTTGGAGGGCAATATTCCATCATCTCCATACTAAACTTAACATGAGTACTACCGACCATCCACAGACGAACGGTCAAACAGAAAGAGTAAATCAGGTGCTAGAGGATATGCTTCGTGCATACGTCAGCAAAAAGTAGATTAATTGGGAGGAGTATCTCTCAATATTAGAGTTTGCTTACAACAGTACCAAACACTCAGCTACGGGATACAGCCCATTTATGCTGATGTACGATTTTCAGCCACGCTCACCCACAGCTGTAGGGTTTAAACAAGAAAAAGTTGAAGCAGCCAGAAACTTTTTAAAAGACCTAAACCAGATGATAGATCATGCTAAGCGTAGCATCAGGCAGTCCCAGGATCGAGCTAGGCATTATGCAGATCCACACAGACGGGATGTGCAGTTCTCCACTGGTGAGAAAGTCTACTTGAGAGTCCCAGTTGACTCTAAAACCCTCAAATCAGGAGTGTGTGCTAAGTTGTCTCCTCAGTATTGTGGTCCTTTTACCATCAGTAGGAGACTAGGCAAGGTCACCTATGAACTAGAACTCCCACACAGTAGTAAGGTTTTTCTATTCTTTCATGCAAGTCGGTTACGAAAAGCCTTAGCCAGATCAGAAATTCTGGTAGGGGACAGTGTTCTAGTTCTCCCATTGGATTCTCAGCAACCTCCACATGAACCGGAGGAGATTCTTGATAGTAGAAAGACGCAGAATCGTCATACTCTATACCGGGAATATCTAGTCAAGTGGAATGATCAGGCTACCTTCGCAAGATTTTTCCAGACTTTGTCTTAGAGGGCCAAGATGGTTCTTAAGGGGGAGGGAGTGTTACGAGCACGTAACCAGTGCCAAACCCTAGAGAACACAGGAGGTCAGATACCACAGTCAAGGTCGTGTCCAGCGTACACGACCAACAGGGCAAGACAGTGTGAGTAGTGTGCCCCGGCACGGTCCATAGCTATGGCGGGCCTAACACAGCCTAGGGACCCTGTCAGCAGGATAGGGCCCCACGTTGGGTCCCGACGTGCAGTCGGCCACGTCAGTGCCATGTGGCCGACACTTGGCAGTATGCATGCTACCAGGCCTCACACTGGGCTAGGAGGGGCTTGCTCCATATCAGGGAGTAGGCAAGGTTGGGTGGATCAGTTAATGTTTGCCCTACTGTGGTGTTTAGATCTCTAACAAGGGGGGGTGAAGTGATGGGATAAATTCTATCAGAGGATCTATTAGTTGCACAGGTTTCGGAAGTAAGCCAGGTGATGAATGAAATGTGATTATCTGAAAGCATTTTCAGACAATCCAGAGTGAGATACAGACTAGAACTTTCAAATAAGCGAAATTCTCTAGGAATTGTGGGGAACAATCTAGAATTAGAGGTGGTTTGAAATTTGAAATCATTACTTATAAGTAGTATAGAGAAAAATCAAAAGTTACTAATCCCAATTTTGTTCGGAATAGGAGTAAGTTTGATCATAACATTGAGTCTGGAATGTCTATGTTGGATCAACCTAATCTTAGTTTGAGTACTATGATTAGGGAGGGGTTGATTAAGTGGAAGAAATTATGTTGTTAGAGGTAAGTTGGGTTGGAAAACTCGTGAAAGTGGATATGTTCTTCATCTCAGAGATTTCCCAGATATGTTATTTACTCATGAAATAGAAATTCTTTGGTAGCTGAGTCACAAGTTTTTTAGTGAGTTATGTGAGTAACATATGCAGATTCTGGAAGAATCTGCCAGATAATGATATATGTTTATGTACTAAGTCAAAGTGAGATTATACTCATACGTGTACGATTAATCTTGTATGGATCTACTATCTACTCATGGTTACTGGATTCATTTGCTGCACTTAAACCAATCGATAAACATAGACATATGACCAAGTATTGTTTAGAACAATACTTGCAGAGTTAACAGATCTTTTTTTGCTATACCTTCTATCTTTGACTACCTGATGAATGTAGAACTTGGATAACTCTCACTTTTGTTAAGAGTTTGGTTTGAAGAATATTCTTAAAATCCAGTATTTTTTCCTAGGGAAAAAAAATTTAGAATGATTCTTATATCTCCTAAGTTGTGTGTTGGACACATACTCCAATATCCTTTAATGAAGTATGGTTTTGGATTCTAGTAAATTATGATTGACGAATCATAAGAATCTAAATAATTGTGATTGATGAATCATAAATAGGTACTTAATTATTATCAGAGGATTATAAGGAAATGCAACGATTCTTAAGTATGGTGAGTGATTCTCGATCTATTGAATGAGTTAAGAATTTAGATCAGTATGTAGAAAATCCAAATCTTTACTCTAGTGATTTGAGAACATATATGTTTGACAGGCATTCTCATTGAGTAAATTATATTTACTTATGGGGAATTTGATTATTTAGTGGATGGTACCTTGCTACAGATTATGGTCTATAAGTGCTTGTGTACGGAGTTCAGCCTAGATCTCTAATTATTTGGGAGATAGACACATCTATTGAGATGGGATAATTGCTATTTTCTGCATGAGATGCTAGAAACAGGGGCAATTAACTTAAGAGAGTATCTAGGGTACTCAGAGTTTAGTTAAAATCATTTTTTATCTTGATGGATCTCCTAGAGATTCTAGTAGAATGATCTAGTATACCTTATATTTTTTGGATATTCTAAGAGTATTTGTACCAAGAAGCATTTATGAGTTGTCCGCAAAGAATTGTGGATGTAATTGTTAGTTTTCTTTAATCTCTTGTACTAGGTAACAGGTCATCCATTGTTTCATGTAAGCTATTTTACATGAAAGGTGATGTTACTAACTTATAGAGAGTGAAACCTGATTATAAAATTTATCTCTTAGTGTACTTTTCACATCTGAGTTTGTACTCCATAGCAGAGATAAACAATTGCAAGATCGTTCTATCTTTGAGTACCTGCATAGTTCCCCACAGCGTACCAGGTGTCGTACGTGGCACACGTGTCGTGGTACGGCACCTTTTTTTTTTATGTTGTTTACGAAATATCACTAAAAAAAAAAACCAGGTGTCGTTGGAACTACGACACCTACGACACGTGTGCCGTACCAAGTGCCATACCAGGGTGCCTGGAACTATGAGTACTTGATTGATATTTGAAGTCAAACTAAGGATAATGATTTTCTAGTTAAGTGTTGGAAGTTAAAGAAATGGTTTATGGTTTTCTTTCACGTTCTGAGGACAAAACCTATTCAAGGGGGGAGAAATGTTATGTCCATGTTCTTATATAAGATTTGGCATAATCCTAGACTTGGATACCTGGGACTCTTGTACAAAAGATTATTGATTACGCCTCATTATTCCGAACCAGGCCAAATATGTAATTTCTAACCTTGTGAGGACCCAGTCACACATCTTATGCCATGTGGAGCTATTGCATGGGTTAGGACGGCTATTGGCATGGTTTAGAGTATCAATAGTAATGACTTGCATGTATGGGAATACTGTATGCTTGCATGGACACATGCACAGGTAAAGCAGGGGCTATTTCCTCTAGGAGAAACTCGCCCTACTCCCATTCCAATTATGTGTTTTCATTGCCATCATCCTCTCTCTACACCTGCATCCTATCCTACGGCAATGGGGTGAAGATTTGAAGCACAGGTTTTGCTATATAGGTGTTGGGTGCTTTTACCTTATAAAGAAACAGTAATTAGGCAATTGCTTTAAGGTTGCTTTTAGATTGCTTTTGCTTTTGGGCATAGACTATTGTCTATAAGTATGTAGTGCGCTCTAGTCCATTTGCAATGGGACATAGTTGGAGTACATCTCACTGGTGTTGGAAGGAGAAGGATCCCTCAAGGATTGGAGAGGTTTCGAAGAAGAGTCCCAACTCCACTCTCTTGGAGCTTTGGTATACACCTTGAGGGCACAGTCGTAGGTGACAGACAAAGTTGGAGACTATTTCTTCCACCTCTCATGTGTTTCTTCATAAAAAATTTGGATATTCAGCACACTTGTATGTTGCACATTTGCAAGATCAAAAGCACAAAGAATTCCCATCCTTTTCTAGCTTGAGGATTTTGCATGTGGATTTATGAAGATGTAGATCCATCAGTATCTAATCTTATTGTGTGTTGACTTGCTGAAATTTTTCTCTTTCTTTAATTCTAGTTAGAGTGCATGCCAATCGTGTTAGAGATAAGTTTATGTTAGACTCCATAAGTGTGCGCATGCAGTTCAATTAGATGCAAGTTGAGAGTCGTGGCAATAAGTTTTCAATACTTTTGCAAGCACTGGGGATTGAGCAAAAGACGGGGTCAAGATTCTTGGAAAGTGGATTCCTATTCATGAAGGCCTTTGTGTTAGGAATGGACTCATTGGACGGCTAGGCTCTCTATTTCGATAGGCACAATGTAGGGAGCCCGGAGAAAGCATCATCCTTCACAACTGGTGGGGTCCTATATTGGTAACATGTTGCTTGGATGGTAAAACGACATTTGACTTGTCTACTAGCTTTATTAGTATTGCATGATATTTGCAATCTACATGATGTATCTCAAGGGTGATTATTGTGGCCAACAAGTTACCTGGAGCAAATTAGTATGCCTTGTGCTTGGTAGAGTTTCTACATATACCCATCTATGGTGGGGCCGTATATACAATTTACATCATTGTCACTTATGCTTATTTCTAAAAAAGAAAGTTTGGGGTGTTCTATTATCATGTTTTCAATTGTTACATTAGTACTTGTTGGATTTATTTCTCAACTCTCCTAAATCCTATGTTAATCTAGTTCCATTTGTATTGCTGCAGTTTTACACTCATTGTCGCACAGTCTGCAGAAATACTCTATTAACTGAAGACAGGCAAGAGAGTGGCAGTCCGACTTTGTCGAAGACCCGACTTGGTCGACTTTATCGACTTGTCGAGGGAGTCCCCGACTGGACCGACTTATCGAAGGGTCCGACTCATCGACTCACCCGACTATTGTCGAGGACCAGACTTTCCCGGCTTTATCGACTATCGGCAACGACATGCTCAACACCAAATAGTCGAAGCCTTCTCACGCCCACTTCTGTATTGTGCAACAACTTGGAAAATGACAGCAACCGCCACGATCTACTCCAGACGGCACAACGAATCCATGTCATCTTCTTGTACATACATCTGCACAATTGTAAATTGTATATAGATAACTATTGTAATCTAATACAAATGCCAATGCTAAATTAGAGACAGACACTGTAGATGCTTTCGCGCATCGACTCTTTCTTTCAGACTGATTGTCAGTAATAAGCTCATAGTTTTTACAGAGCAGAGTTAGCATGCTGAGCATGCGGTTTCGTCCGATTTTGTCTTGTGCTCATAGCATCCATCTGACATGTATTTCTATACATTAATCTGAATCAATCACTGTCTTTCATTGCGTTCAGAGTTCTTGTCAAGATTGCATGCTTTGCTATTCTCTCTCTGTCTGACTTTCTTACTGCTTTGTCTGATTGTCTGCTCTTCCACTTCCATAAACAACCGTGCAATCAGGCTCTACCTTGTGTTCGCCTACTGATGTTGTAGTGCATGCACCGAGGATTCACTTCTAGAATCCCAACACTACTAGCATCACTCTTATTAGGCATCCAACAAGTCCAGTGTACAAGTCTCTGCAAGGTACCAAAAGCATGTGAATCAAAAATGATAAATGAGGCTACAAGACTAGTGACATTTAGGGATCATAATAGGCTCCAATGATGTGATGTTTGTAAAAATGTCCATAACTTAAAAAATTTGTTTGATAAGAGGGAGTTATGGACATCTAACTAAACACTCGTGATGCTCTACCGTAATTGGGGCCTCATTAGTTCATTCATAATCCCAAATATACTCATTAATTACATTAAGCCCATCATTATATCATTACTAATTAGTCAGCTTGCTAGCATTTGGACACCTCGTAGGATGGTTATAAACCATTTGGTAGGGCACCAACACTGCATGAAAGCTGTAAACAGGATAAACTCTCGTTTTGAGAGTAGATTATAGGGAGGTTTTGAGTTTTTTGTAAGAGACTTGTGTGCATTTTCTTTGGGTGTCCACAATTCTTTCTCTCCTTAGCTTATCTATGTTCATGACTGGTTCCGATCAAATTGGAACAATGTTCATAACTGACCTTAGTTGCAAACTAGTTATATGATTCCTCAATTTGTTATCCATGGTGTCTTATTGATGCTCTATGTTGAGTGTCTATGATCCATTTTCTCCTTAGCTTATCAATGTTCATAACTGACCTTAGTTGCAAACTAGTTATATGATTCCTGAATTTGTTGTCTATTGGTGTCTTGTTGATTCTCTATGTTAAGTGATCCATTTCTCCTTAGTTTATCAATTTTCATAAGTGACCTTAGTTGCAAACTAGTTATATAATTTCTCAATATGTTGTCTATTGGTATCTCGTTGATGCTCTATGTGACAGCGTTCATGCAAAATAGAGATTTTTTCCTCAGCCCCCAGTTCTTTTATACACTGAAAGTTTTAATAGTAAAATTTGAGTACTATAGCAATTATAGCCATTGTATTGACTTCTACCATTGATCACTATACCTATGATGGCTAAATCAACTTCTAACATTAACTTTTCACAACGTGAAGCTGACTTTTGCTTACACAAACCTCTTGATGGTTGAGATAAGGCTGCACGCACACAAATATGACAATAAATATTGATTAACTTTGCTGAAAATGTCAAAATTGTTGTTTCACTGAATTAAAAAGGACTGATTTGCAACAATTTAGTCCTCTAATAAGTGGTATATTGGTGAAAACGTCCCATCCTCCACTCAAGGTCTGGAGTTCTAATACACTCAGTTGCACAAAAAGGACATAAAAGACAAACAGAAAAATGAGAAGCATAAGAAGCGATATGAACAAACCCAAGCATGTCCAGGAATGCAGGCCATCTGATACAGACAGGGAGAAATGGTCAGAGAACCAAATGCCCATCACATAAATGACTCGCTTTTCCAAAGGCTTGCCCTGCTCCTCCAACACCATCCGTGAACAAGTTTTAGCTCCCTCTGAATCCATACTTCTTCTAGCCCCAACAGCTTGCTTAAACCATCTGCAGTTCACCTGATCCGATTCCTCTTGCACTTCAATGCATCAATCCTCCAATATCACTTGGATAAATACGCCATTGCAAATCACGTTGAATTTTCATTCAAAGAAATGGAATGATTTCGCTTGGTCTTTCCACTCAAGAATTTGTCATAAAAAACTCACCGATCTGGGCAGATTCAACACCCATAAAACTAATATCCAGCGACTAGCAAATATTTCTTCCTTACAGTTGCACGTATCTTCTCAAATTCAAATATTTACCTCCGCCAAATTGGTTTCTGAAGATCAACCTAGAAAATCCGAAGAATTTGTCATCAACAACTAACCCATCTGGGCATATTCAGAACCCACTTCTCAATGCACTAAAAAAGATGTGCGCAAAAAAACTAAAATTCAGCGACTACCAAATATGTCTTCCTTGCTTCTAGATATACGTATCTTCTCAAATTCAAATATTTACCAGTTGGGTTATACGCCAAATTGATTTCTGAAGATCAACCTTAGAAAATTGATCAGATCACATGGATCTTGGAAATCAGAAAATCCACAAATCTATCAAACGAGATGATCCAAGAAATCACAAGAGGTAATATGAAAAAACAAGATGGGTATAGAGTAAGTGGAAGCTGACTTCAAAAAAATGCTGTTGATGCCTGCCTTGGAAACAAATTGGGTTTTGAACATGCATTCCTTTCTAAGGGTGGTTTCACACTAAATGCAACTCCCTTTTGCTGCACTTTTCACTTTTGACACCCATTTTTTGAATCTTGACAAGTGAGTTGACACGCAATGCACCACCTCTATTTTACATTTTACATTGGGATGGTAAGTGTTAAATGAAGTGCTCAATATGATTGGCTTACAATTGGTTTATTTTATTAAGGTGTTGTGTTTTGAAGTGCATGTATGAAACCTTTCATGTTAAAAGGTTGAAGGGTGCTCTATATTCTTGTTTTTTCAAGCAATCACCGGTAAACTGATGAGGTCAAAATTGAAATGCATTTCATTGAAAGGAATATGGTATTGAAGGGTTTAATAAACTTCAAAATGCAGGTTCACTTGCAGGGGACATTGGGGACATTGGCTGGCCCAAAAAATGGCTTTGAGTGGCATCGGGTCCCTGCCATGTCATCATCTACCACATATGGCAAGTGCTTGTTATTGTGAAAGGGTGGAAGGCCCATTTTTTCTCCCTGGACCAATGGGAGAGCTCCATTTGGATTTTGGACTTGTCGGGCAATGTAGTGTGAAATGGCCCTAAATAAAGGGTATCATTTTACAATGAAATTTTTGGTTTTTTTTTTAATACATGCATCTTGCTTTAACTTGGGACCATAGAAACTTTGGATGCCACACTGACCAACTGAGCCAACCTCGTTCCATTTTTTTTTTTCAAATGGAATTCATGAATTTGACAACCAATGTAATCATTTACAAATGAACACATACTTATGCATATTCATTTACTAGTAAATAGTAATGTGCATACTAAAATACCCAACATTCTCATGTTGGCGGCAAGGCATCAAGAGAGTTTTGTTTTATATTGTTAAACTTTGGTGGGCAAGCCCAAGCTCTTATCCATCACACTATAGGCTTTACATATCCTTGGATTTTGAAAGGTATTTTTCAATTCATCAAAAGCGGGGAATTAACATATGATTGCTAGTTTTGCAATAATTTATGAAAAAATATTTGTCTACATGGGAAAAAATGTGCTTGTCTAAACCTATAAAATCTTGACATTTATATGCTTGACTGATGTTTCTCGCCATTTCTCACAAATTTGTTTACTCACTAAAAACAATGTATGTCGTGAATTATGAGAAGGATTCATAATCATCAAGTATTTTCAATGGAAAACTGATTAACAAATGGCCAACTTGTAATTCAATTAGTATGATGATTTTCCATCACAAAAAATGTTCATCTCCTTGTTTAAGGAACTTGTTGGTGAAGACCTCCTTCTCCTTCAAGTTCCACACAAATAGGACATCCAATTGTCAAATTTGGTCGCTTTGTGTGTCATCTCCTCACTCATTCCCTACCAATCAAAGTCTGAGAATCCTTCCTTTAAGAGATATTGTTCCTTTTTGTTTAGCCAAAAAAGAATCTCACCTTCAACTTCTCATTGAAATTTCTCAGGACTTATGGCAAACCCTTGGGTCTTCATTTTCTTCTATCCTCAAACTTACAACACTCTTTGAGATTTTTGTCATGTTGAAGTAGTTTTTGATGTTCAAAGGAGATTTTTTAAATTTAATTAGTGGCATGTGTTGAGGGTAGCAAATCTACGAAAGATATAGAACACAAAAATAACAAATTATGTGTGGAAACACCACCAAAGCTTACCTTAGCTCTTACATCTCCACAAATAATATCTTTTTTAATCAAGCAAAACAAGGTAGTGCATAGCTTATCAAAAAGTGATTTTGCAAAGAGAACTTAGGTGCAATTGGATATAAAACAAGAAGTTTGTGTGAAAATTTGCAACTTGTAACTTAGTCTTTTTTTGTTATAGGCCGCTTATCCTAAGGTGATCGATTTGCATGTAGGCAATGTCACATGCGGAAAGGTTAGTATGTCAGTTTAGGAACTTCACTCCACACTTTGGCTCAAATTACAACTACTAAAAACTTGCAAACTAGCTAGGTGTTCACTTGCACATTTTACCTAGTTTAATCTATACAAAGATTCACATCAATGGTCAAGATAAAAGTATGTAGAGGCTAATGGGGTGGCTAGGACTTTCCCCTTCATGATAGATATAAGTTGATTTCTTGAATTTATAAGTTGTCAAATTGTTAGAGTTGATGTCTACAACACACCACCAATTTGCGTCAATGATAATTTGATACTTTATGAAAATCTTGCAACAAAGCATACACTTTTGCCTAAAATAAATACTTTGAATAACTTCCACCCAATAGACACATTTCTTGTCATTGTCCATTCCAAACAAGTGAATTAAAGTGCCTATTTCCATAGCAAGCCACCCACTACCCCTCCCTTTGAACAAAACATATTCATCAAGAAGGAAGAACTCATGCTTTTCAACAACTGCCTCTCACACGTCGTCGTCGTCGTCGTCGTCGTCGTCGTTGTTGTTGTTGTTGTTGTTGTTGTGTATATTGTGTGTGCAAGTTTATTAGGTTATAAATTTAGATTTAATTATTTTTTTATAAATTTTTGTAACTTAAAGCTCAAGACTCCAAACTCAAATTTAAAGTTTTTAGGCTTAAGTCATTAATCTTTGAACTTTTATAATTTTTTAACTTGAAACTTAAGCTTTTTGGGCTCCCCGTACTCGAGTTAGGAATTCATGATTTTTGAGTGAAATAATCGCACAACTTTACTACTCTCTCATACCACAACCCTATCATTCTAAATTTTTTTCTAAAATTCCAAACCGTATAGAAAACAAAGAAAATCTACATCATGAACAACTCTATCATCTCAAAATCTTCTACTAAAATTTAGCTTATTGATGTCATGTTAGTCCTTATCTCCTCACCAAATTTAATAATTAATATAAAAAAAGGGCCATAAAATCTCTAGAATCAGTTAAAATTCAAGACTCATAGATTCAAAGATCGACATATAGAGAAATCAACTCAAGAAGCACTATATTTCAAAGAAACCAAAAACAATGTACATATAGGATTTTTTATGGCAACCCATGCATGACCAAGATTGTTGCTGATGGGACGCGCGTCCCGGCAACTACCTTGTCATACATACAACCGGTCCTAGTCTCATGACTGGCCCAAATTAGAGTGATACAATGAGCCTAATTCTATTCTAATTGAATCCAACAACAAATGTTCCATCAATAAGTCAAATTTCCAAATAACAACCTAAAAGTCTACATCATGACCTTGAAGCCCTTTGTAGGAGCCACCTCAAAAAAATAGATAATTGCAAAGTGTTGGGATTGATGAAAAGATGCCAACTAAACTAGTTAACACAAGGAGAGTTGTCATCCTCTTCCTTTTTTTATCTGAAAAAATGTAACTCAAAACGATATCCTTTATACTGCACAATATATAGAAAATTGAGTTCAGTGAGTTACGACAAGATCTGAATTTTGGCGCCGTTGTCAGGGATTGAAAGTGGTTTTACTGATGATGAAGATCATATGCAGTGGTTCAAGGAACATCATTCAAAATGTCTCAAAGAAATTTTCTTAGAAGCATACAAGACAGAGATTCACTTAGATTATTTCTTGGACAAGTTGGCTACTTTAGAAGATTCATTCCTTTGGTTGAACAAGAAATTATGATTCTTGGGAATCTTTTAAAAGTAGAAGGTGAATTTTGATAGACCAGGCGACATGAATATTGTTATCGAATTATTGTGATAGCAATCGCAAAGTATGCATGGCCATAAAAGAACAATGTTGCAACAAAATCAGAATCCAAAGATGCAGTAATAACAAAACTTTTCTGTATATATTTGTATACAAAATTGCTACATCAAAGGGATTTTGGAATACAGTGACACGATTAAACTATATACATTTAAACTTGCACAGATTATCAACGAAATTGTCTATAGTTGAATGTTGGAAGTTCTTGAAGCAACGGATTAACAGCTTCTAATGGCGTAGGCGGCTCAGGCTCTCTAGAGGAAACCTCTTCAACATTCGTAAAATAATTCACAGGAGCATAATCTTCAAACGTAATGTTGAAGTCTTCGTCGACGTCAAGTAACATAATTACTTGTCTTTGAATGAGTCGACCACCTCTGCCCATAACGCGTTCAGCCATTTTGACAGATTGAAAAGAGTGAGCAAAATGTCGAATTGTAATATCTTATGGATTATTTGCTGGATTTATAAAAGAAGAGCTATTGATTCTAGATAAATCTTGAAGATTTGAATTCATGCAATTAGTCTTTTTTATAAGACCTCGTGGTACGTCAATAATCATGAAGTAAAGATATTACTCGTGTGTATGGAACAAGTGACGTATGCAACCGTGTGAGCTAAGGATCGAATAAGTGCGATCTTGGATCAGAAAATTTTGGCCCTACGAACTCCGATATTATGATTTGATATTTAACAGCGACTCTTTTGTATTTTTATGTCCAAAAATCAAGAGCGGAAAGATCGACGAGAAAGATAGGAAAGAGCAAGAGAAAAGACATAGACATAGAGAAAGAGAAATAGAATTAAATTGGAATTTAGATACCCAAACTGATCGAAGAAGAAAACTCGATAACAAAGATCTCCAACATTAGAACCCAAATTTGAAAAGAAGAAATCATCTAGCCCACCCCATACAGACCAAGGTGACATTGATCCGGATGATATGTCGGCTCCAACATCAACTTCCTCAAAGATTCGATATGATTATTTTAAGGAAAAAGCCTTTGAGAATGCTGATAGCTATGTGTCCCAATTCGAGTCAATAGCGGTCAATAATAAGGAAAGCCTAGATGCGGATATTTTTCCTGGCTGATTAAGGAAGGAGGTGAGAACATGGTTCAGTCATATTGAACCCGCCTTGGTTTCCACTTGGACGGACTGAAAAAACCAATTCTTGAAGCAATTTCGAGAAATAGGTTATTCCACTCGGATTCTTTCTCAATTAAATTCAATAAGAAAGAAAGAAAAAGAGTTCTTATGGAAATATTCGAGAAGGGTTAAGTATTTTACTGGTCAATTGACAGATATTATCCTGTCGCTATGCAGATTGAATGGTTCTTGGGAGGGCTACCTAAAAGAATAGATCGATATTGTAGGCAAGGACCAATTGATACACTGGAACATGTTATATCAACAGCTAAGAATTATGAAACCTCTTGAATATAGATCTATTAAACTTTCTTCCTCTAAAAAGAAAAAGCATATTTCATCACCTTTGGATGACTCGAGTAGTAGTTCTTACTTGGACTCGAGTTCAAGTGAAGCGAAAGATCAAAAAAACAACACAATAGACATTCTAAGGATCGGAAAAAGAAAGAAAATTTGAAAAGTCTGAACAAAAGTAGAAGAGCTTTTGGAAGAGGGAAGTATCGGATTTAAGTAAGAAATTCAATGAACTCAAAGTTCAGCTCCTTCAGCATAAGAATAAGAGAAGATCTGCTACCATAATTGGTAGGTCAAACGTATGGTGTACCAAATGCAAATAAGAAGGACATCATTATACAGAGTGCATGAACAGAGCACATGTTGCTTATATCGAGAAAGCTGAAGAAGAAAATTCAAATAATGAATTGGTATATCTTATGGAGGTTGAAACAAATGAGCCTGTGTATGAAATTCAAGTTCAAAACACAAAGAACACTAATCAGCAACGAACAAATTTTGATTCTAGAAACCAACAAAGGAAGTTTGTTCCAATCCAGAAATTTGTATTGTCCCAATTTGTGCCATCTCAACCAAAGCCTACTAATTTTAGGGGTAGAAATAATGTTATGTGTTACAATTGTGGAGCACCAGGGCATTATTCAACAGAATGTCCTGAACCCAAAAGACAAATTGGTTATGTACCATTATGTGAAAATTGTTAAGGAGAAGGCCATATTGCTTCTGAATGTCCTAAACCACCAATCAAAAAAAATGATGGTGAAGTACGTCAAGCCTGATACCAATAAGGAAGGGCAGAATAAAGAGGAAGTGGTATAGAGAATCGAGTTATGTGTAGAAGATTATGCTTGGTGACTTGGATATTCAAGTTAATAAGGTATCTACCTTAAGTGAAGCCAAAAAGAATAGGCAAAGTCAAATACGGCCTGTTTTGGAATCCAAAAAGAAGACGAGGAAATATAAACAATCATCACCTATTAAAGAAAGGATTAATAAATCTCTCACTCGAGAAGATATAAAAGATGATCATGGACATAAAGACGTCAAGAAAAGGAAGCGACAGAAGAAAGCTGGGAATGAACTCGGTGGAACTCATTTCCTTCCATCGGGGAATATATGTTAGGCCTAATTTGGCCTTGAGAATATACATTATAAATATGAGTATTTCCAATTGTTGGAGATGATCCAACCTCAACTCCCTTAGATAGTCCTGAATTACAAAACTTCTGATCACCGCTCGTTTAATAAACTTAGAATTCTTACTAATCGCTGCCATCGTTGTGTTGTTTGTGAATGCTTGTACACAATCATTAGCAATTTGTAATACAAGAAGTTTTGATTAGCAAGTAAGCGTGAAATAGAGAAATGACCCTTTTAAGCCTTAGTTATCTTCCAACCGCCAGCATATAGCACGCTCACCTATTGAATGAAGACATGTAGCAACGACTAAAGTACCGTCAAATTAATCTTAGTACTCATGAACTATATAAATGTTACCTTTAATGTCATTAATCACCGCCGAACTTGTGGCTATCGTACACATCCCGGTTATGACCCAATGACCTCCTTAAATGCTATGTCACGTTTCACCCTCACAAAACAAATATTCCAAGGACCGTAAGAATCGAACCGCAACATGGAACCGTAACAAATAGATCATAAAACCACAATATCTAGCTCATCCCAAAAACCGCAACATGAATCCCTCACAAATCATCGTAACGAAATTGAAACCATCCAAAATCCACAATACTTGCACTCCATTGCTGAAGTAGTCCACCTAACATGGTTGTGAATCATAAAAATCACAATAACGTACCTCGTAATGTTTCCTCTAGACTACAAAACAAACTACCCATTGGTAACCTTCTTAGTTATGATTACAATCAATACTATGCCCGTAGTGCAAACAAAACCCACCTCTATTAATTGTTATCAATTCTATGACTTCGCTCTTATAGTTATATGTCATTATCATTACTTGGTATCCTAAATCTATGTTTACAATACAGTCCTTACTATGTAGTAGAAAGAAAATTCACAACCCATGATACATACATTTGGAACACTACGGTGTGATATAATTGTTGATAAGCATACAAAATTGATGTATAGTTGTTACAAAACATCCTGCTCAAGGATGCAAACAAGTGCTCTGTTCTAATCTACTTGCTTATGATTTCAATTATTTTATCAATCTGCAAATCGAACACCATATACCGATGCCAAAACCGTGGTAATCCGCATTCCAAATTTCAAAAGCTTGTTCCTCCTGCTCTTTGAGTTGCTACCTTTCCCACTGTTGTCATTCTAGCTGTTGTCTTTGCAGATGTTGGCTTTCCAACTGTTGTCTTTCCAGCTACCGTATGTGCTCTTGTTGTCCTTTCGGCAATCGCCTTGCCATTTCGGTTGTTCGTGCTTGGCTTTGCTGGAGTAATGCTTGGAAATCAACCGGAAACCCATGCTCAACTTCGATTGTTTCAACATCCTCCTGTCTTCGTCTCGTCGCGGCCTCTGTTGGATCTCTTTGTCAGCCATATTTTCATAAGTATACGAACTTCCCTGTTTGTAATTCAAGTACCTACTCTAACAATCAGAAGGTATCCGCGTCAGACTTATATATTCCAATTCATCATCATGAATTTTTAATGTATCGATCATTTTGTAGCTGCCAATGATATGTAACATCACTTTCCTAGGATATGAATCTTTCCCATCAAACATCACGATCTCCCAAAAATGATAACAAATGATTTTTTATTTATTTATTGTGATGCGATGACAATACATGTTTTCCCTTCCATGGTGCATTATTGTACAACATTTTTGCTCAATCTTGTCATCATGGCTTCTCCCAATTAACGTTGGTTGAATGTCATACCTGCCCTTATAATATCAAACAAAGAATATATCATCCCTCTATTAGTATCACCCTTTCCTTCCTATGGTTAATAAGCCTTCACCCTATTGTTATTTACAACAAATGGTACCCCCAGTAGGTTCTGCCAAGAAATTTGTACATTGTTACCAAATATATCCAAAATTCGGTATGGTCCCTCCCAATGTTGATCCTTGGATTTCAGAGTGTTTGTTATACTCCCGGGATAATACAATACCAAATTTCCTTTATTTAATTTTTGATCATGAATATGTTTGTTAAACTAGCGGGACTAGTGTTGTTTAATCACCCAATTCTACTAGTAGCCATATCCCTTATGCTCCTCCAACTTTTCCAACGCAAGCACCCACTCACACAAAGCTTCGTCATGCCTAGATTATATGTGGTTTGAATGCATAGGGTTGGCAGGATTTATTCATACAACATGATAGCATCTGCCCCATAAACTAACTAGAACGGCATATAGCAGGTAGAAACCTTATATGCTATCCGATAAGCCCATAACGACGGCTGCAAAAAGTCATGCCACGATCCCCCCTTTTCCAATACCTGCTTCGCTAGTATATCCTTAAGGGTTTTGTTGGTGGCTTCAACTTGGCCATTACCTCATGGATAGTATGGAGTAGACATTTGTGAATAATCCGAAATTGCTACATCATCTCTTTCAATGCATCATTCACAAAATGCGGTCATCTATCAGATACAATCTCCAGAGGGCACCCGAATTTTGTGAGAATATTATTAAATATAAACTTGGCGGTGGACTTTGTGGTATTATCCCGCAATGTCTTCGCTTCCGCCCACTTCGTTACATAATCTGTTAGAAATCAATGATAAACTTCATTGTTACATTTCTTAGTTATTGTTTATGATGTACTTTATTACTAGTTGTAACTAGTCGTTGGCTAGTCTAGTAGTCTACTCCTAGGTTCTCCTCTCTATCAGGGTTCAGGGTTTATATGTACATTTTACATTCAGTATGTTGCAGTGTGATAGATTGATAATGCATGTTCTTCTTCCGGCTTCTTTGGTGATTGCTTATGGTGAATGCTTGATGTTGTATATCTGATTATTGACATGGTATCAGAGCTATGATAGTCCTACGTGCCTGATCAATGGATACAGCTTGTCACAGGCTCCGCAACGAAGTGAGAAAGTCCTTCACAGGAGGTGTAAGCTTGGAGAGACAAAAAAAAAAACGGCTGGAAGAAATTCTTCTTGATGTATTTTGCAGGTTTTTGAGCTCACAGTTATTAGTGGGGAATGAAGACACAGTTTCGGAGGCATCGGAAAGGCCAGGGCAGCATCAAACAGATTGAAAATCTGTTGAGTAGGAAAAGTTTTACAATTTTTTTTTAGTCTTTGTGAGAAGTGTCATTTGTCAGAGAGTTGTGCCAAGAAATCTCTCATTTGTTTGTTTGGGGTACTGCAAATCACACCAGACAGTGTCTAGTACTGCCATTTAGAGCTTTGAGGCTTCATACCTTTCACATTACTGATATATGTCTGTTTGAACGATCACTCGTTTCGAAATCTAAGCAAAGAGGAGGCAGCGTAGCCACTGCGTCGAAGTAGAGAATCTAGAATATTCCCTCTGAAAGTTTCTATATTCTCTCTTTTTTATATCCGTACCAATATCGGATCCAAGCGTGCTAGCTGAAGAGAAACCCGAGCAGTCGTACATCTGCGCTCCAGTCCGATATTGTCCGTACCGATATCGGATCCAAGTGCACGAGCTAAAGAAAATTTTGAGTAGTTGTACATCCGCGCTCCAGTCCGATATCGCATGCTCCGAAATCGGATCCACGCGCACAAGCTAAGTATGATCCTGAGCAGCCGTACTTCCGCGCTCCATTCCGATATCAGGTGTATAACTAGAAAAATATACATTTTTGTGGTGTGATAAATTACTTGATCTAGACTCATCTGTTCGGTAATGGGAACTCTAAGCGAGAGTGTCCTCAATGAGTCAAGCAAATTGGAAGGAGCCGACAACTATGCAGTTTGGAAATTCAAATTGAAAAAAATTTGATGGAAAAGGAGCTATGGGAGACCGTGACAGGTGAAGAGACAAGGCTAGTGATTGAAGAAGATCAGCGGACATTTGACAGGAGAAAACAGAAAGCACAAAATGTCATCAACTTATCAGTTAGAGATGCAATTATTCCCTACATTTCGGATTCAGAAGGACCAAAAGAAGCATGGGATACGTTGAAGGCATTGTTTGAGACCACAAACACATCTCGAGTGCTATTCCTGAAGACGAAGCTGCACACATTGCGAATGGATGATGGCGCAACTATTGCTGATCACCTACCGAAGATCAAAGAGATTCGTGACCAATTAGCAGCAGTTGGAGAGCAAGTACAGGATCGTGAGATCGTGCAGTTGACATTGAATAGTTTGAGTGAGCCACATCAAATGTTTGTGACAAGTGTAGCCACACGGGAAAATATTCCAACCTATGAAGAGCTAGGTGGATTGCTTTTGCAGGAAGAACAACGTCAAGAGAACTTGAGTCATCGCAACAGGGGATTTGATCAAGCTCTTGCAGTGAGAGGACGTGTTGGCAAATTTGGTCGTGGAAGACACCAATCAAGAGGTGGAAACTCATATCATAGATCGTTCCAACAATTTCAAGAACAATCCAATGATGGCCCAAATCGAGGCAATTGGAATCAAGGTCGAGATCAAGGACGTGGCTATTCCAAGCAAAATAAACCTGGAAATTGTAGGTATTGCAACAAACCTAGCCTTCGGGAGCGTGAATGCTTCAAGAAACAGAAGGAGATAGAACAAAGAAAAGACAAATGGCAAGCGGGCAATTATGCTGATCAACATCAATTTGATGATGATTATTATGAAGACAATTATGCTGATCAACATCAATACTATGATGATCAATATGAAGATGATACAGATAAGAGTTTAAACTTGTTCATTACAACATTAATGACAAGTGATGAAGCCAAGGATACCTGGTACATTGATAGTGGTGCATCCAAGCACATGACTTCAAGGAAAAAGTGGTTTTCAGAACTCAAGGAAGCTCACAATGGTGATGAAGTTGGACAAGCCGAAGGCAAATTGCTATCTGTTAAAGGAATTGGAGTGGTACCAGTGAAGTTAGCCAACGGGAAGATAAAGCGGATAAGCAATGTGCAATATGTACCTGGCTTAGCTAACAATCTACTATCCATTGGGACGATGATTGATCAACAATGCAAGGTTGAGTTTGACAGTGACAAATGTCCTGTCAAAGACATCAAGAATTACTACAAAGTGATTGCTATAGGAGCCAGAGTCAACGGGAATCGACTCTACAAATTGAATGTGAGATCTTTTGCTCAAGCTATGGTAAGCACGGTTGATAGTCGAAGTGATCTTTGGCATCAACGATTCGGTCATATTAGTGCTCAAAGTTTACAGATTCTCAAAAGAGGTAATCTAGTTATAGGATTGCCTAATATTTCTTTTGAAGGAAAAATTTGTGAAGGTTGCATTTTGGGAAAAAAACACAGAGAGAGGTTTCCCAAAAGTGGAGCAAGGAGAGCCAGTGGCATCCTAGATCTTGTCCACAATGATCTCTGTGGACCTATGCAGACTAGATCTCTTAGTGGCTACTATTACTTTATCACCTTCATTGATGATTATAGCATTCATATGCATTTGGATTTATTTCATAAGCAAGAAATCAGATGCTTTTGCTAAGTTCAGGGAATTCAAGGCATTAGTTGAAAAGCAAACAGGATGTTGCATCAAAACTTTGAGATCTAATGGATGTGGTGAGTATTTTTCGACAGAATTTATTGATTTCTGCAAAGATCAAGGGATCAAGAGGCAGACTACAACACCTTATTCACCACAGCAAAGTGGAGTTGCAGAACGAAAGAACAGATCTATTGTTGAGATGGCCAGGGCGATGACCAAAAGCAAGGGTATGCCAAACACCTTTTGGGCAAAAGCTTGTAGCACAGCTACGCACATCCTGAATTGGTGTCCTACAAAATCCGTGGAAGGTAAGACACCTCATGAAGTTGTTACTGGAAAGAAACCTAATATTTCTCATTTGAGAGTATTTGGTTGTGATGCTTATGCTCATATTCCTGATGAGAAATGAAGAAAATTGGATGCAAAAGCTATCAAGTGTATTTTCCTTGGATATGATGAGAAGGCCAAGGCATACAGGATGTATGACACAAATGCACGGAAGCTTGTAATTTCTAGGGATGCTACATTTGACGAGATGGGCCGAGGTGAACAATCTGAAGTAATCACTGAACCTTTTGATGAGGGAGTGAAAGTACAGGTCAAGAAGGAAGTGGATTTTGATATAAATAATCCTTTGGACAAAGGCAAGCCTGATGCTGAAATTCCCAAGAGAGTACCTAAATGGTACTTATCAGTCATAGATGGTGCAAAGAAGGGAGATACTCCCGAATCTAGTGAGTAGGGAGAGCTTAGATCAAGTAGAAATCGAAAACCTCCTACAAGATTAGAGATGAATCTAGTCCTAATGGGTTCTGTGCTCAAGGCTCAAGAACCAAAAACTTTTGATAAAGCAAAGGAGCACGAGGAGTGGCGTGAAGCTATGGAAACAGAAATGGAAGCTATATCAAAAAATAGGACTTGGAACTTGGTTGAGCTACTTGATGGTAAGACACCTATCACTTGCAAATGGATATACAAGATCAAGTATGGAGCTGATGGGCAACTCAACAAATACAAAGCACGGTTGGTTGCGAGAGGATTTGAGCAGCATGAAGGTATTGATTTTGAGGAAACCTTCGCACCCGTAGCTAAGATGGTAACTATACGTTCTGTCATTGCTATTTCTGCTTTCTATGGTTGGAAGATCCAGCAAATGGATGTTAAATCTACTTTTCTTAATGGAGTGCTGGATGAAGAGGTGTACTTAGTACAACCTCAAGGATTTATTGAACCAGGGAGAGAGCACCTTGTTTGTAAGCTCAACAAAGCTATTTATGGATTGAAGCAAGCACCACGGGCGTGGTACTCTTGCGTTGATGAACACTTTAAGCGAAGGGGAATGGTAAAGAGTGATGCTGATCCTAATCTTTACATTCTAAGGCAAGATTCAGATATAGTGCTCATTGTGTTGTACGTGGATGATTTGATTTTACAGGAAGTAATGAGAGCTTAATTGATGAAATCAAATCAGAGCTTTCCAATGCTTTTGACATGAACGATCTAGGATTGATGCACTATTGTCTTGGCATTGAAGTATGGCAAAAGAAAAATGTGGTCTTTCTTACACAAAGCAAATATGCACAAGATTTGCTTTATAAGTTCAATATGCAGGATTGTAAGCCTTTGAGTACACCTATGGATGTCAACACGAAGCTTACTGCACATGATGAATCTGAGAAAGTGGATGCTTATTTGTATAGACAGCTGGTGGGTAGTTTGATTTATTTGACACACACACGACCTGATATTTCTTATGTTGTTGGTGTTGTTAGTCAATTTATGCAAGATCCTAGTCAAACACACTAGAAGTCTGCTAAACGTATTCTCAGATACATTTGAGGGACATTGAATTTTGGTTTGAAGTATGATCAGCCTGAAGTGCCAATATTGATAGGATATACAGATGCTGATTGGGCAGGTAATATTGATGACAGAAGATCTACCAATGGTCATACATTCAGTTATGGTATAGCTGCAGTTTCATGGAGCAGCAAAAAGCAACCTACAATAGCCTTATCCTCGACGGAAGCTGAATATTGAGCAGTCAGCAATGTTGCACAAGAAGTGGTAGGGTTACGAAGATTGCTTGTGGATTTAGGTCAACCACAGGTGGATGCAACTACTATATCTTGTGACAATCAAAGCTGCATTCACCTTGCCAAAAATTCAATTTTACATGCTCGAACCAAGCACATCGAAATACATTATCATTTTGTTTGAGAGAAAATTCTTGATGGAGCCATTGATCTTGTTTTCTGTAAATCTGAAGATCAAGTGGCAGATATTTTTACTAAGTCATTAGGTAGATGTAAATTTGAAAAGCTTCGTACTCTACTAGGAATAGAAGAATGTAATTTTATCATTGAGGGAGAGTGTTAGAAATCAATGATAAACTTCATTGTTACACTTCTTAGTTACTGTTTACGATGTACTTTATTACTAGCTGTAACTAGTCATTGGCTAGTCTAGTAGTCTTTCTCCCTCTCTATCAGGGTTCAGGGTTTATATGTACATTTTACATTCAGTATGTTGCAGTGTGATAGATTGATAGTGTGTGTTCTTCTTCCGACTTCTTTGGTGATTGCTTATGGTGAATGCTTGATGTTGCATATGTGATTATTGACATAATCAGTTGTGATGACAATGTATTTATGATCGTTTGCATATTGTGGGTTGATATTTTCTCAATAAAATCCAATCCCCACCTCTGAGATGGCTCTATTGTTTGCAAGGGAACTAACGGGTAAACCATCGTTGGCATGGGTCGCCCTTGCCGCTGACGGGCATCACAACTATGACAGAATGCCATAGTGTTGTTCTAAAGCCTTGGCCACCAAAAGCCTACTTGTAGAATCTTCTGTACGATGATTTCGGTTGTAAAGTTTCTGAATGTGCTTCATCAATGATAGTCTACACATCTTTTGATTGAACGCATCGTCGCAACACTTGGTCATGGCCACGTCTGTATAGTTGACCCTCAATGACTTGGAATATATGCACTCGCAACTCCGAACTAAAAAGCTGAGCATTTGGCATTTCATCAATGCCTTCCTCCTCATTGCCCGTCTCAATACGTGATAACTGATCCACAACCGTGTGCACTCTTCTAGGTCTAATCCACACTTCAAACTCAAATTCATGGAATAAGATCATCCAACGCGCAATTTTTCCCGCTATTGCAGGTTTATGTATAAGATAGAGTAACGGTTGATGATCCATGTAGGCAATGAATTTGTTATCCAACAAGAAGTGCCTGAATTTACAAAGAGCAAAAATCAACCTCAATGTCTCTCGCTCCGTTGTGGAGTAGTTTTTCTCCGCTGGTGTTAGTTGCTTGCTCGCATAATAGACCGGATGGCCATAACCTTTCTCCTCACCCAGTTGTGCTAACACACACCCAACAGCTACCTGAGAAGGATCACAATGCACATGGAACAGTTTGCTCCAATTTGGTGGCCGAAGTATAGGTGCATTGACTAACGCATCCACCAGATCCTTAAATGCCTTATAGTGTCTAATAGTAACTTTGTATATTGTGTCTTTTTTAAGGACTTCATATAGAACATGGGTCCTATCATAATAGGCATATATGTATCTTCGATAATACTTTGTCATTCCTAAGAATGTTTGCATTTCTTTTGCTGACTTTGGGAACCACATATTCTTTATAGCTTCAATTTTTGCTGGATCAATAGATAACCCTTCTTTGGAAATAATTTGTCCCAGCAACACTCCACTTCACACACAAAAAGTACGTTTATCTGGGTTAAGGCTAATGCCATATTCATAACTTCGTTGGAAACACTTCTCCAAATAATTTAGGTGATCATTAGCGTCTCCATACAAACAAAAATCATCAAGGAAATTTTTTCATAAATCGGTCCAGATAATCATAATAAGCCTTAGACATGATTTTTTGGAAAGCGGCCAGTGAATTTTTAACCCAAACAACATTACCTTGTTTGCGTATGCTCCCCATTCCGTAATAAATGCAGTTTTCTCCCTATCCTTTTCCACAATCTAAATTTGGTTGTAACCACTAAACCCGTCCAAAAAGCTATATAACTCATGTCTAGCGACCTCATCCAGAATCTGTTCCATTAACGGAGGCGGAAAATGATCCTTAATAGTGAACGAATTTAATTTGCGGTAGTCCACACACACCCGCAAATTACCATTCTTCTTAGATACGATCACTATAGGACTCAGCCAAGGTGTATAATCAATGGCATATATAAAACCCACCTTGACCAATTTTTTGATTTTCGCCCAACATGATCTGTGTGTTTCGGGTTCATTCTATATCGTTGTTGTTGAATTGGTTTGGCATCGATAGTGACATCAATGACATGCTCATATACCTCCTTTGGCACCCCTCGTAATTCATCATACGACCACGCAAAAATCGCTTTATATTTCTTAAATAGCTCTCTTGTTTTCGCAATAAATTCTGGCGTATGATCTACATCCATAGATACAGATTTGGGATCTTCTTCCGTCCCTACATTAATCTTTATAAGCTTCCCTCTAGCAATTTGAGTTGGATGCAACCTTGTTGGCTCCTCTTTTAAGGTCCGCGATTCCTTGATCACTTCTAAAAATTTCTTGAATCCTTTACTTTGTGAATCATTTCCTTCCGCTGGACTCCCCACCGAGTCTCCCTTGGATGTGGTAGGTGTGACCATGTCAACTGCAAACAAATTGATCACACTAGACAAATGCACCTCTCCCACCAGAATACAATCCAGAAATAAACTTGTCAGCTGCAAATCCTCTTCCAAATCTTATGTCGCCAGTTGAAACAATAATTCCTCAACTATCTCAACCCCAACCGGTCGGATTGCGAACTCCAGCCTATCCTGATATGTCTATATTTGGATCTTTTTTCCTTCTACGGGGATTGTCACGATACTAGTTGCCCAATCGTGCACTGCTTTAGCAGCTCACACCCAAGGTCTACCCAACAAGACCGGACATACATCTGCGCCTGTGAGTAATCTCATAACGACAAAATTCAAAAGGAATTTCAATCCCTTGATATATACAAGAATCTTCCGGATTTATCCAACCGAAGAATCTGCGTGTGATTAGCCATTTGTATGACCAAATGACTTTAATGTAATGTAACATTTTTCAATTTGCTATATGTTGCTTCTAAAATAATATTCACTCCAACAGCTCCATCAATATGAACTCCTTTTATACGCAACTCCTGAATCTCAATTTCTAGTGTAGGAATGATGTCTTGCTCCGTTGATTGAACATTCGCATTAACTCGCATAGCAGGGACTCCGTCCTCTATTTTCACCCCCGACAACTTAGACCGTATAAACTCTGCTAGGTAGGGTGCAATTTGCATCAACTGACCCACCGTGACCTATAACTTATAGTTATGAACAAATTCATCAATTTGATCAGCTACTATATCCACCATTTCCCGCGAAGAATTTGGCCCTTGTGTCTGGTGCAATTGATGTAATACTTCCTAACTAATTTTTGCCATCTGACTGATATCAGCATTAGGCGTCCCCGACTCATGCTTGGCCCAACTTCTTCCACAACTCCCTCTCGGATTATCGCCTTCCCCTTATCCTTATGGCGAGTAACCGCTTGCACATATGTGTTGGGGGTATTCCCAACAAAGTGTAAATAAATAAAATCGTCCAATAAAATGTGTTGCGAGGGCATGGCATCCTGCGCGCGTAAGCCCATGTCCCAATGAGCACGCAAGTTAAGTTGTGTAAAATAATAGACTTGGGCCCTTTGTAATTAAAATAAAACTTGAGGCCCAAAGTCAATTTTAAACTTAGAGTTTACTTTTTAGACTCACATGAATCTTGTGATTTCCAATGTACTTTTTGTGGACCATTGGATCAAGTCGGGTCCAAGATGAATGGATAGGATCAATGTGAATATTAGCCAATAGGATTGAGGGGCAAGGGCCTTTCCCATTTTATAAAAAGGCACCATTTTTACACTATTTTCATGCTTAATAGAGAGGAGGAGACTCTATCATTTTGAGAGCTCAAGCATCCTCATTTGCTAATCACTCTTGCTTATGCTATTGTTGTGATTGCTTGTTATTTCCATTTCTTCCATGCTTTTTGTTTATGATTAGTTAAGGTTTCTCCATAAGCAATGACATTGAGCATTTGAGCTAACCTCCATCTCATCTCTCTCTCTCTCTCTTTCTCTCTTCTCTTCTCTCTTCCTCTTCTTTTCTATCCTTTCCCTTCACCCAAAATCATGATGAATGTTAGTGTAGAGGAGTAGAGCTAAAGGAGGGTAGTGTTAGTGGAGGTAGAGTTAGATGCAAAGTAGGAAACTAACTAGAATTAGCATTTGTGCATAGTTAGGTACCTATCTAGTGATCTAACCCTTGTTGACAGGCGGGAGGGCTATACTACGCAAGATCTTTGAACCTACAATGGCATCGTTGCCAGGGATAGGTTTCCACTAACTAGTTTAGCTCAAAGTCCAAAATCAGTTGCCTATAGCCAGGTTGTACTGTCATTCTGCGATGCTGGGTGGATCCTGGGAATCAAGGTTCAGTACGTGGACAACATCTTATTGGATTTCCGGCGCGAATAGGTGCTTTTTTCCTCACAAGACCGATTTCAATACAGAGCGCTTGGAGTTCATGAAAAAGGTGAAATATCATTAGATAAAAGTTCGTCGAGAGGCCCAACCAACCAGAGCCCAAGATCATAAGTCTCGCGAGTTGTTGTAGGACCGCCACCAGTTTTAGTGGGGGATACTGTTGGAGGGTTTGCAAATATCGAGGCAACCTTAACCATAGTTAATAAGTGAGGAAGATTTGGCACCTACATGTGTAAGTCCAACCCGATGATGACATAGATAATTGATTAGTTAAAAGTTAATAGAAGGACTTATAGGCATTTTTGCGGGACTTTTAATGTCCCATTTTCAAATTTAAATTGGTTCCCTCCAATTTTTGAATGGGATCCCTCCACTTTTTGAATGGGATCCCTCCACTTTTTGAATTTCAAATAGTTAGGGTATAGATTAATAGGATTTGAGGCCAAAGCCCTGAAATCTACTATATATAGTGGTAGCAAATTATTGTAGACACTTTCTCTCGTCATTTCAATACAAGCAGGTTGGCCCTCTTATGGAATGGATAAGGAATGTCCTTGTTCTTCTTCTTTCTTTCTCCATCTCTCATGTTTTATTTGGATTTGCTAATTGTTGGATTTGATGCCTATTGGGATTGATTGTTCTTATGCTTTTTGTGAGAGAGAAAGAGACATAGAGAGAGAAGAGTAAGCTCTATCATTGTTGTGTAGTGTTAATGGATGTTGTGTTAATTGCTAGTGTTAATGGATCTTAGTGTTAATGCTTAGTGTTAGACATGGATCATATGCATTTGTTGGATTATGAAATATGCTATTGCTCTCATGGGAATGAATCCCCGCGTGACAACTAGTTAATCCTCTTCATCTCCTTGATGCTTGTGTGCTTGGATTTAGGGATAGGAAATACCCCGCTACAGTATGACACATAACAAATTAAAGAACTCTAGTGCATAAACAATATTAGAGCCATAGCTCTTATCTCTATGTCTTCTAATGCTTTTAGATGGTCCTACTAAGAACCACATAATCGAGAGCTAGTTCAACACCGCATTCAAATCTTATGTGTTTGATCAGTTTAATGTCTCTTTACCACCTTGATCTTGTTGATAAGAATGAATGGATCCTCGAAAAACTTACACGACTTGAATATAGTGATCAAGGCCGCTTTGACCACTTTCCAGTTATCTTGTTCTTGTGCAGATTGGTTGAAAAACCAATCTTAAGCCACTCCTATGTGTGACATGAAAAATGACCACTATAAGTTTTTAAGTTGGAGTGGTCTCTCCCTAAATTTTGAAAGCATCTTCATAGATCTGGAGGAATATGATAGGATTTTTTATGCTGGGGAATGATAAGAATCTGTGGATCGTATGGGTTGAACAATCGGATCAAAACGATCATACTACTGCGTGAAAGTAGTGGTCGACTAATTCCCTCGGTGCGTGCACTACTACAATAGTAGGCGAACACATAACAGAGAGTAATTGCATGGTTGTTTGCGGAAGCGGAAGCGCAGACAGTCAGACAAATCAATTAGAGCGTCAGACAGAAAGCGGAGAGCATGCAACACTGAAAAATCTGAAAGCAAAACCAGACAATAATTTATTCAGATTAAATGTATAGAAATACAAGTCAGATGATTTCGGTGAGCACAAATTAATGGCGAGTGAAACCGTGTGCTCACAAAGCTAACTATGATCTATGACAACTATGAGCTTATTATGACAATCAGTTTGAAAGAAAATAATCACTGCTTGAAAGCATCTACTGTGTCTATCTCTAATAAGTTGTCATCTCGACATCTATGGGCACTCGAGCATATATGGAATCAGTTTATTTTGTCTGGCTATGACATAGTTAATTGATTACAATGATCAACTATATACAATTTATAGTTGTGCAGATGTATGTACAAGAAGATGGCATGGAGCCGTTGCGCCGTCTGGAACAGACATGGTTGCTGCTGTCATTAAGTGTTTCACAGTACAGGAAGTGGGGGTGAGAAGGCTTCGGTTGTTCAAAGTCAGGCGTGTTGCTGCCGATAGTCAATGGAGTTAGGATGGTCCCCTATAAGTCGGACTCCTTGAAAAGTCGGCCAAGTCGGGTTTCTCCGATAAATCGGCAAACCCTGACAAGTCAGGTGACTTCTACAAGTCGGACTGCCATTCTCTTGCCTGTCTTTGATAATAGTATATTTCTGCAGACTATGCAACAATGCGTATAAAAGTGCAGCAATATGAATGGAAATAGATTACCATGGGATTTAGGAGAGTAGAGGAAATAAATCCAACATTGTAGATCTATCATAATTGGACATTTCTAGTCTAGGGTCTTTTTGTACACTTGCAATGGTACTATTGGAATGGAAATTGGCTGATCCATTGGATTCATTTGGATATTCTTTGTTCGATAAATTTTCTATTGGAAATTTGGTTGTGGATGTTGCCTTTTTGGGCTTAGCATCCTACTACATCCATTCATTTGAACAAGGATTGTGATGATTTATAGATTCATATGCCTCGTTATTCTGAACTAGGCTAGAAATGTAATTAATAACCTTCTGAGAACTTAGTCACACATCTTATGACACGTGAAACTATTGCATGGGTCAGGACGACTATTGGCATGG